>PKML01058897.1:126788-193635 GCA_002933935.1 Eutrema yunnanense | reverse complement strand
TTTACAACATTTCTTGAGATATTCTTGTTTAGTGTGTAAAGTTTTGAACTTTGGCTATTTATATTGTTTATTTTTAACCTTGTGGCTGATTCTTTGTCAAATTTCTTCAGTATCAGAGCTCAACATCAGAACACATCAACAACACACAGGAGCTATTTCCTCCTCATATATCGACAAATTATTGCTTGTAAGTGAATCTTCAGTAATTGGGAAAATGATGCAAGATATCTTGATGATGGGTTTGTTGCTTAAATAATAGTGGAAATAGAAGACAGTGTCTGTATATACTAAAAACTAGACATTTCCTGGATATTCTTATTGACTTTGACCATGTCACAAGAGTTTGTTCTCGGCACAAAGAAACAATGAACCAATGAATCTTTGATTCGGATTCGGATTGTGTTTGTTCTCGGCACAAAGAAGCATCATTTTTATTATAATGGGACTATGCTTTTCGTTTTATAATTTTGGTACCACATGTTTTGTCCGAGTGATCAGAAGGTCACAAGACTAGAGCAAGACCACATGTAAATTTTGCTTCGATATGGAGGTTTTGGGTTTGGTAATTAATGAAAATGTAAATTTTGTTAATATTGTGTTTTTTCTTTAGTTTAATTTTTTTTTTGGGGTTCTACCATTGGATACCAAAAAAATGAGTGTCTCTTAAGAGGGTTTCTTAACCCATTTTAATATTAAATAAATGGTTAAGAACCCCATGAAGGGTTTTTGCAATAATGATGCTCTAAGCTATAGCCAAATCTTTTCCCAGGTTTTGACAAGCTTACACATATTTGCAAATCTGTGAATAATACCCACTTAAGAGTAGATATGAACGAACCAAGTGAAGTCTAAGAGACAAATCAAGAAACAGAGGAGAGAAAAACATATATATATATATATATATGTAACACATCAACACATGTGTCCCTGTCACCTTTGTTGTAAGAACAAAACCATCTCCACACCTCTCTCTTGTCATTTTCAACCAAACCCAACCTCTCTTTTGAGTCTGAAACTCTACCATCTCTCTAAAATCTCACAACCACCGTGCCTCTCCTCCATAAGTTTCGTTTTTTTCCTCCACCATCTTCTTTTACTCAGATTCGATACCACCATAGCTTCTTCATCCATTCACCAAATCGAGTCATGTATAAGCGTGTGTGTCTTGTGAATCCATAGAGCCCACGATCACTGCACCTAGATCAATCGTATGTCACTTTTAACCCGAGAGGTTTTAGTTATGTCCTCTAAAACGTCTTCATGTTTCAACTTTCAAAGTCATCGATTCTCTTTGCTTCTCTATGGGTAAAATAAAGGTTTAGAAAAGTGTTTTAAAGTTTTGGCTTTGGTCCGACTTCAGAGGCAACCATTTTTCTATAAAACGGCCCAAATTGAGAGTTCTTTATTACGACAACCTTCTATGTTCGATCATTGTAATTAGGGTTACAGGATTTTGACGAGAGATGAACTTCCGCAGTATTCTGATGGCTTCCTCTTGTCGTCTGTGGTCGAGAGCAGTTGCTTTCCAGGCGTCGGCTGGTGTCGAGACTTGTCGGAATAGGGCATTTACAGTGGTCGCAGCGGCGGATGGCGTCGAGACCTCCTTTGCTGCTCCGGCAGCGGCAGATGGCGTCGAGACCTCCTTTGCTGCTCCGGCAGCGGCAGATGGCGTCGAGCCTTCCGTTTCTGCTCAGGTCTCCTCCAGGAAGAGTGAGATGTATGCAAAGCTCCGTTTTCTTAGCGAGACGGGAGAGCCATTAACAGAGAACCTTAATGAGTTCATGAGGGATGAGGATGTTTCCGTGAGTCAAGAAGATCTCCTTCGCTGGGCGAAACAACTTGAGAATGACGGCAAAGACCATCACGCCCTCGAGGTCTCTACTCTCTTGAGATGTATGCAAAGTTCATGTTGTTTGTTTGCTTGGATTGATGAATGTTTATTGTTTTTGTCCTTGTAGATCTTTGAGTGGATGAAGAGAAACCATATGCCATTTAATCTTTTCGAGCGTTGTGATTATTTCAATCTTGTTGATAGTACTAAAGGTTTTGAAGCAGCTCAAGACTACTTTCCGACCCGAGTATATTCTTCCGAAAGTTGGCATGAGCTCGAGGCTTCCACTTCTGCTCCCGTCGAGGCTCATGCTGACGTCGAGGCTCCTGCTTCTGCTCTCAAGGCTCTCGCTTCTGCTAAGGCGAAGATGGCATCCTCAAGAAAGAGGTTTATGTATGCGAAACTCCGTTATCTTAGCGAGGCGGGAGAGCCATTAACAGAGAACCTCAATGAGTTCATGGGGGAGGACTCCGTTAGTCAAGAAGATCTACTTCGCTGGGCAAAACACCTTGCAAAGGATGGCAAAAACCAGCACGCCCTTGAGGTCTGTCTTTTTTTAAGCTCGCTCCAAATGTTTGCTTGGATTGATGATGAATGTTTCTTGTAGATGTTTGAGTGGATGGAGAGAAATCAAATGTCATTTACTCCCTCGCAACATGCAATATTTCTGGATCTTATTGCCAAGACTAAGGGTGTAGCAGCGGCCAAAGCCTTCTTCAAAAACCTAGAACCAAGCTTCAACAACCTGGACCCTCGTTCCAAGAATTGGCCTGCTTACCAGAAGCTCGTGGATTGGTACTTCACAGATACTCGTTTAGGGGGACTTGGGAATTGGACTGGTGACTACATCCCAGTAAAACTGTTTTGCAACTAATGGAACTATAAGTTTGGTTTGGTTTGGTTTGGTTTGGTTTGTTGGGTGTCTCTTATGAATCCTAAGCCTTGTGAATTGTCAGAAACTCTTTTGCTGAATCGTTTTTTTAATAAACATTTTGTTTATGAGAAAATTGTATTTAAACAGACAAAAAGTCACAAAAACACATTCTTCTATCTACTTACTATTGTCCCGGTTCAGTTAAACCAAAAAAATAAAAATAAATAAAACCGAATCAGGTAGATGATAAATTGATAATTTTGTGTCCAACCAAAGTCGAATCGTAGGGTTTTAGTAGGGGTGGGCATTTTAACCGAACCGAACCGAACCAACCGAACCAAACCGAACTCAAACCAATCCAAACCAAACCATAGTTAATACCCAACTATTTGGTTGAAGTTTTTCTCAAACCGAACCGAACCGATAAACCAATGTGTTTTTGTTAATTAGTTAATTAATAATATAAAAAAATAATAACACATATGGTGATAGTTTTATATTAATGATATAAGCCTATAATGAGTCATATAAGAGATGAATAAACATTAACTTGTATAATTAGCTTATATTTAAGTTATTGACTTGTTGTATATTCATTTTAGTGGCATGGAAAGACAAAACCATAAATCTTTTAATTTTTTTTTTAATTTTGATTAAATGGAATACTTTCAGTTTGGTTTTAAGATTTTAGGGAATGGTTTTTTTTATGACTTCGTTTTGTTTACGTTTCGTTAAGATTCTTGTTTTTATAAGTTGATTTTTTTTAAACCGAACTAAAACCAAACCAAAGTACAACCGAACCGAACTAAACCCAAACCGAACACAAACCGAACCAAACTTATTTCGGTTGAGTTTGGTTAGAGTTTTATTCAACCCGAATTAACCGAACCGAACCGAACCCGAACCGAACCCGAACCGAACCCGAAATTAAACCGAAATGCCCACCCCTAGGTTTTAGAATAAAAGGGTTTTGTCTTCTCCGTCGGAGCAAATTACGGCGGCGAGGAAGAAATGCCTCGAATCATCACCAACGAGACCTACGGTTGCCCTCCGATCCGTGCTTTAACCTTTGATTCTCTTGGTTTAATCAAAGGTGCCCACTTCTCTCTCTCTCTCCTTCCCTCTTTTGGTGGAATTTTATAGTGAAGTTATTTTCAATTTGATGTGCAGTGACTGAAGCTCGGGGTAAAGAGAGAGGAACTCCGACTGTAGTGAACACATGGGGCGAGATGAATGCATCCAGATGCGTTCTTGCCGCTTCCATGGATGACCGGCTCAGGAATCCGGTATAAAGTTTCCTTCTTTTATGTTTTAAAAGCATTCTTCGTCTTAGTCAGACAGTTCGTAGTTTGAGTTGTGGTTTCTTGAACTCATAACCTTTTTTTCTTTTCTTCCGATTGCAGCTTTTGGCTGTTGCAAGAAAAGATGGCAACGTAAGTTTTCCTTACTCCTAAGCTATGTGTAATTTCTTTCTCTCCACAGCTGAGCTAACATTTACCCAATCCTTTTGTCCGTTTATGTCCTTTCCATAGGTTGAGGTTCTTAATCCTTGCAATGGTGATCTTCACTTTGCATACTCTGTATTTGGTGACGACGCTTCTTCACCTGAGGATGACGAAATCTCTGGCCTGCACTTGTTCAGAAAACAAAAAGACGATCAGGCAGAAAGGTATTTACCTTTACACTGAAACCGTGTTTCTTCGACCATCACCAGTGAATTTTTGTTTGGTATGTTGTTTTGCCATTGACGTTTCTCAACAAAACTTGGTGCTATTAGTTCTTGCACATTGCTTACATGCACGAAAAAGGGAGATGTGAGCCTCAGATCAGTTAAATTCCCCAATGCACGTGCTGATTCCACGGATGATGCTGCTCCCAAAACTTGGAAAGCATGTGGTTCTGGTGAACTATTGGTTGGTAAAGTGGATGGGAGCGAAAACTTCGGCTTGTTTGGAGGGTTAGTAGTTAAGAACTGAATCGATTTTCTTAGTTGGAAGAATCATTTTGTTATATCTCGGATTGGTTGTTACCTTACTGAAATGACTGTCTGATGCAGGAAACGTGTTGAGGTCAATATATGGGATCTTGAACAATGTACTAAGATCTGGAGTGCGAAATCAGTGAGCTTCTTTCTCTTCCAAAGCCTTCAGTTCTTTGATTTTGAACTATCTAGCCTTGAATGTCTCTTCTAACCAATTTCTGCTTGGTGCAGCCTCCTAAAGACAATCTCGGGATCTTCACGCCCACCTGGTTCACTTGTGCTGCATTCTTGAGCAACGACGATCACCGTAAATTTGTCACGGGAACCAAGTCTCACCAGGTTTAACCCTGAAGTTTCTTTTCTACGGCCACCAGATTGTAATCGCTTTGTCCAGATTACTCACATTTTTTTTTTGCTGGAGACAGGTTCGTCTTTATGATGTTTCTGCTCAACGTAGACCCGTCCTGTCCTTTGATTTCCATGAGACCGCCATTACAGCAATCTCTGAAGACCCAGACGGTCATACTATCTATGTCGGGAATGCTTCTGCTGACCTCGCTTCCTTTGATATAAGAACAGGTTCATTGATTCTTCCTACAAATGTATCATAAACCATGCTACTGATTCAAACAAGTAATCAATCTATCTGTTGCAGGAAAGCTGTTGGGAAGCTTTTTAGGGAAGTGTTCTGGAAGCATAAGATCTGTGGTTAGACATCCACAGCATCAAGTGATAGCTTCTTGCGGTAAGATTGGTTGTCACAACTTCAACCTCCGTATGCGTTTCAACAGTCTCATGTGTGTGTTGTTTTATTGAATTTTTCAGGGTTAGACCGATATTTACGGGTTTATGACGCGAGGACACGCCAGCTCATCTCTGCGGTACACTCTTCGACATGGAGGCTAATGTTCTTTTGCGAAGTAGAGTCTTATTCACTCATGATTTTTTTTTTTAATTGCAGGTTTTCATGAAGCAGCATCTTACAGGTCTTGTATTCGACTCAGGCTTTAGTGGAGAAGGTTAGTTTTCTTTTGGCCGTTGACATATCACATCTATTTCTGCATTTTCTACGTATGTTTGTAAGATGATTGGTTTATGGTCGAAGCAGATATAGCTGTAGCAAACACAGTGGTTGAGGCTGAAACAGAAGAGAACATGAGGATCATGGAGCAGGAAGATGACGAGGAAGAGAATGGAAATAAAACAGAGGAGGCTCCTGTGAAGAAAAAGAAGTCAAAGAAAGAGAAACGCAGTAGTAGAGAAGAAGTCTCTGGGGGTGAAGAGATGGACGAGCTAAGAAGCAAGAAGGCACATGATCACAAGAAGAAAACCAAGAAAGTGAAACACACTCAACAAGACTAGTTTTAAGTTTTTGAAAGACATTATTGTACTTTGCTCTAATCTGAGCTAACAGTTTTGTTTGAACAACACGTTAAGAAAAACAAAAAAAGTGTTGGCTCTTTAGTTGGCGTGATTCTCCTAGAAAGACTAGTTTTGATTTCACCCTTCACGTGAAAATCAAGTTACAATGTGCATTGAAAGGCTAAAAGCACATTTTAAACAACAATCCTGCATCATTCAACTCTTGGTTAGACAGTAACAACAGGGAGAAACCAAATATTAACCATGTCTTTTTTTTGTTTCTAGTTGTAGTAACTTCCTGATTTTTGATACTGTTGCAAAATTTATCGGGTTCTGCTCAAGCCGGAAGCTTAAGTTTGGTGTTGGTTTTCCAGCTAAAACGAAATAGAAAGGGATTCAAAGTCAGTACATGATCGATCAGTGGCTATTAAAAAAAAAAAGTAGAGAATATTCAAACTGGTGAGGTTTCTTTACCTCATGTAGTAGTAGTAGAAGAAATCCGCATAGAGAGCTGTCTGGATAAGACCGGAGACACAAGCTGGAACATGCAGATATGTCAAACATTAGCAATGAGGAAAAACAAATGGGTAAAATGTAACTGGTGATTCTTTGTTGAAACATTACCGATCCATCTAGTGAAATGATCTTCTGTGAAATAGCGATAGATCCAGTTGATGATATAGAGTCCACGATACGCCCTGCAAGTTAATCATTGTCCATGTTAGTGCATACTGAAATTTCTCTCAGGTTTGCACATTGAGAATTTGCGTAGGGGACACAAAGGAATGCATAAGAACCAAATGCATAAGCCAGTATTATCTCCTTTATACAAAAGAACATAATTAATTCAGCTCAACCTCCAGGCGGATAAAAATTAGAAGGAAAAACAATTGTAAAGACTTATGAGATATGCATACTGATTTTAAATATCGCACTGGAGAGCGTTTTTCGTTGATCAAATTAACAACAAGCGCATGAAATGTGAAAGGCAAGGTATGCCAATAAGAGAAAACAAGTCTACACAAACCCAACAGAGTGAAGAGATTACAATAACATAAACGCAGGTAGGACTCATGCTATATCAACATCGAATTCCAACATGTGAACCCGTTAAAGCCAGGAGATCAAGTAAGCAAACATATATGTCTGGAAAAAATTACGTACCCGAGAAAGAGAACATACTGCCCAGTCAAATTGTCCACATTTCCACTTCTCTGTAGCAGAACCAGCTGGGGAAGGATAGCAACTGCCTCCAAGTAAATAGAAAAAGCCCAGAATACCTGCAATGGTTTCGAATTCACAGGATTAGCATGTTACACTGCAAATCTTAATATCAACACACACAAGCCACATTGCTGCAAACTACTAAAGAACACAGCTCGGAGTGAAGGCAAATGCAAAGGTTAAAGGTTTACCAGGAGCATATATTGAACAAACAGATATGAAGGCAAGGGTAAAAGAATATGATGAAGTGCGTAAAAGAAGAAACTAAAGTTGCATCAAAGAACAGTTTGACATGAAAAGTAGCGGCGAGATACAGATGACATTAATCCATGGGCACCTTATGTAATGAGGACAAAGCAGATTCTGTTAATGGAAGCAAACAAAGCTTTAACGATGCAACAGTCTGATATTTAAAGGATTTCTCAAAATAAACAGCGAGATACTGAGAGGTTGCGCAGGTAGTGCAAAGTTTAAACAAGCTTTACCACCTACTGAAACAAAGTTTCAGATAAACTATAAAAGCCTGACTCCAAATCGGTTCTGGAAGAAGTTATTATAATATATTCTACCAACAGCCAATAGAATTACAAATTCCAAATGATATTAGATGCAAAACTGATATGGTCCATCAAAATTACCAAGCACATATGGTGTTTAAGAAAATGATTTATCAGTATGAAGATTAGCCATGTCTAAGCATGCTTTATAACGAGTGAACCAAAAAGAAGATTACACAACATATGGGAGCAAGCTACACTACCGCATGGGAAAATGTATGTATTGGCTTTCCTAATCTCTACAAACTAAACATACAAAAGCAAGTTAAACTCATATGACAATACCTCTTGAGATGTGAATCTCTCATGCAGGATAAGGGCCAAAACAAAACATGCTAACACAACGTATTGATGACGAAATGTATCCAGGTCCTTATCATATGATCTCCTCACAAGTGGATGCCTACGCATACACCAAACGATTGCCAAAGAGCTGGCAATGAAGACAATCTTCATCACGCTGTTGTAGAGAGACACAAAATCCGTGACCAGATCCAAGTACCGAGTCAAGAACACAAGCGCATATAGCTCTTGAGTCTTGAGAGAGATTCCTAGGCAACAAATGCAAAGTCAACACAAGGAATGTTAGGAGCTGCGAATGTAATAAAATCAGGACCATTTTCACTCCGTGTATCAATTTTCTCTACTGCATTTTTCCACTAAACCTAATGTAATTTGGGCGAGAGATCTCCCTCGTTTAGAAACTCCCTTATAGTTTCAGTTTCTAAGATTGAGATTTCACCACTTATTTGGCTTGAAATTGCAAACTAGCAACTCGGATTCGCATGAAAATCGATCATAAATGCTCAACAGGAATTGCATTTGGAAGCTATGGAAACGAAAACAAACGGTCAAAGCAATGCAATTGTTTCCGAGAGCTCGTCTGCAAAGCATTCAGGGAAGAGAACTCACCAGCGCAAGATTTTGTCGCGTAAATTTTGAGGAGAAGGATTAAGATACTGATCAAGTGAGTCATATCCCCAGCAAACCTAAAGATATTCATGGTTGACCAGGAGACGGAGGAGACTCAACGATGCCAAAATTTTCCGGGAATCCAGAACACGAAATAAGAGATCGACAGATTTTCTCTCTTCGAATCGAGAGAGAGAGAAACGGAGAGAGAAAGAAATGGTGCACGTTTCAGGTTTTGCCTAGAACACGCAGAAACTCGTTCAGAGAGAGGAGACGATGACGTGGCAATCTGGAACGGTCTCTTGTGTCCAACTTCTCAAACGTGTGTGCTCACTTATTTCTCAAAACTACAAATTAATCCTTCATTATTCAACTAATTGCTAATTGTTCCCAAAATTAGAGATAAATAATTACCAAAAGATGCTTTTCATTTCTCGAAAGTGGAGAGGTGGTGTTATCTGGTACGTCGCGCCTCAGTAAAGTTTAATGCGCCAGCTATTTGTGGGTCTATAATCATAGTGCATCAAATTAAGACACGTGACAATCGAAACAGTGATGTTAACAAATTTTTAAAACTCGCGTGCTCCACGTGTTTTATATTATTAAAAAACAGTTAAGACTAAGGATGGCCATTCGGTTAATTAGTTGGATTCGGTTCGGGTTTTTTAGTTTTCGTGTTTTTTAATTTTAAAATTTTAGATCTCATTCGGGATTAAATTCTATTTCGGTTCGGTTCGGTTTGAATTTCGGGTTTTTCGGTTCTTACAATTAATAACCAAACTAAAATTACTTTAAGATAATTTTGATTATTTTGGATAATACAAGTATTTTTAAATAAGATGAAGAGTTTGACCATTGCGAAAAAAATATTTATCTAACAAAAATGAACAAAGATCAAAGAAAAAATATTGTCTAAATTACAAAGAAGCAAAGGAGTAGAAGCGTCAAAGACTCAAATATGCTATTAAGTATATAGTATTATATGAGTTTTGTTTTAATTCGGTTATTTAATCAGTTAATTCAATATTCGGTTAATAAACAGAAGCGAACCAAAAACCGAATAAATTTAGAAATGTGTCCATTTGGGTTATTCTGATTATCCGAACCCGAACCAAATAACGTTATTCGGTTTGGTTTGGTTCGGTTTGATTCGGTTCGGTAAATATGTGCAGACTGACTACTCGGTTAGTTAAATGGACCGGTTCATAATTGTTTATTAATGGATATGGGCCTTCAGCCTTCTGTTATCATTTATTAATTATACGGACTTTAGCTCTCTCTAGTCTCTATGATAGTGCCTAATCTCAAGGTCCATTTATTAATTCCCTATTGATCATTGATTTTAAATTCAATTGTTGTGAATAATGTGCATCCATACATAATAATGTCATGTAAAATTTGAACAATTTTGATAATACCCCCCCCCCATTGTTATTTGTAATTATGCCCCCCAACATTTAAAGATAAATAACAAAGCAAATTCAATCTGAAATATGTTTCGTACTTGGATTTGCACAGATCTAAACAGATCCCAGTACCGATACCAATCTTAATGATTACAAAGACAATTGTTATTAAGGTTTTTGTACCGGCGAACATTTTAAGTTGGTGAAGTGTAGTATCCTAATCTTGTAAGGAAAGAAATTGATAGTGGCGAGCAATCGGATTCCAAAGTATCAAGAGCTTAGTCAAGAGCTTAGTCACACTGAAAAATAGATAATCACGTATGGTTCTTTAAAACCCGGTTGCAAAGAAGAGAACTTGAACCAGTTGGTAAGCCCCATTGAATAAGGTGATATGTCTCGATCGAGTTGGTGAAGTACATATTCAAACATGTTTTATAACCCTTTTTGTTTTTAAATCTGTGTATGGTTTATTAACAAATAGTAGTGCTAACTGTTAACTAACTGATATAATTGGAAGTATGTAATTTTAATTAATTAGTAGTTGGCCAGGTATGTTTTCTTTGTAATTATTTATGATTTACGTGTAATTATGTAGATAAATGTGCTCCGGTAGTTTTGTAGTTTGCTTCCTATGCTTTTGGTAGACTTGAGTCAGTTCCATATGTTACGAATATGTGTTCTATTTTATTTCTTTATTTTTTTGGTTTTTTGTTATATATATATATAACATATCGGCTGATTCGGTCAGTCCCGATAGAAACGCACTGAAATACTACAAAGTGAACTACACTGCACCGAAGTGCTACTGATCCAAATTCATTCAACGGTTCAACGGACACCATGAGCTCCGAACTAAGCTCGGATCGAACGGGCTATGAGATCCATGAGATCCTTAATGAGCTACCATACTGCATATCCCGAATTTGGAATACATTCCGACTAATGTTAGAGATAGCCATATCGCCTGTTACTGAACTATCATATTAATTGCTTGGGCCTTTGGCCCAGACCCAGACTTTCTAAATAATTTTGATTTTTGTTTTCAGTATGAATCGAACCTGGGTGAAGTGTTGTCCACAATCAGTTGGATTTNAATTATGTAGATAAATGTGCTCCGGTAGTTTTGTAGTTTGCTTCCTATGCTTTTGGTAGACTTGAGTCGGTTCCATATGTTATGAATATGTGTTCTATTTTATTTCTTTATTTTTTTGGTTTTTATATTATATATATATATATATATTCTATCGGCTGATTCGGTCAGTCCCGATAGAAACGCACTGAAATACTACAAAGTGAACTATACTGCACCGAAGTGCTACTGATCCAGATTCATTCAACGGTTCAACGGACACCATGAGTTCCGAACTAAGCTCGGATCGAACGGGCTATGAGATCCATGAGATCCTTAATGAGCTACCATACTGCATATCCCAAATTTGGAATACATTCCGACTAATGCTAGAGATAGCTATATCGCATGTTACTGAACTATCATGTTAACTGTTTAGGCCTTTGACCCAGACCCAGACTTTCTAAATAATTTTGATTTTTGTTTTCAGTATGAATCGAACCTGGGTGAAGTGTTGTCCACAATTACTTGGATTTTTTTGGGTTAAAACTGTATATAATATGATTTGTGGTTTTGTGCTAGTGCACTGATTCAAACCTAATTAATTACTATAAATATAATAAAAATGACATTCAATGCCTCGATTCAACGTTCAAAACTTCGTTTTTCTTGTGAAGAAATAGACAAACATGAAAATGATGTTGAACGTCATGACTCGTGAATTATGGGACACGTAAAATTAAACATGTTTGTTTTTTTGTTAATTACCGTTAGTCAAATTAAAGAAACCTAAGGCCCATAAGGCATTACTAACTCCTCCGATAGATACCGTGGTCGGTCCGATTTTTGCCTTGACTGGTCGACCTACCGATTGTAGAGAAAGTTCTACAACTTTTTAATATTATGGTGTTATCTTATAAAAATAAAAATCAACTGCATCATTTTCTTATATAATAATTTTAATCTAGTCAAAATAGTATATTTGAAAAACATTTGTGATAGATTTAAAATTCTCTAAACTTAGAAAATTAGTTAACTGTTACATGTTTTTTGTGGAATTTATAGAAACAATTTATATCAAGGTTTTAAGTTCTTATTCATATTATATCACTGAGTGTAAATTTTATCTTAAAGCTAAATGTTAGATAAAAAACGGTTACCAGTGGCCAAGCGCATGTGAATCTAATGGGATACAAATTTAACGAGTTTATGTCCGGTCTCTTAAATTACAACCTCAACTACAAAATTATAAAAATATGATTTCGCTCCTTCGTCTCATAAAAGAAAATTTTAAAATCATTTAACCACAATTGTTTTGTTAAGTAATTATGAGATAAATTATAGAGAAATTGCATCCTCTACCATTTCTTAACAACAAAATTAAGTGTACCTGTTTTGAACTGTTTGGCCAATTCTGTTCATAGGGAAAAGTCCAGCTTAACCCTATACCCCTTCGAAAAGTGATTGCTGTTGCATAGCTTCATTACGTAATGCAATTGTGGGTTCCTGAATACATTGTCAGACGCAATATCTCTCTAGATATTGTTGTTTTTTCGAAATTTAAAACTAAATAAAATCCTGAGAAAAAACGGAGACAACTAAAGGTCATCCCTTTTAGAGTTTGCTCATATTTCGGATGTGGAGAAAACCAATTGGAAAAACCTCTTCTTGTCTTTTCGTTTTTTTGTCTTTCAAATCCGAGAACAGCACACTACAAAACCAAATCCAGAGAGATATTGTGTCTGCCCGCCTCAAATCTCTTCCAGCTCCACGGGGACCACAACCCGACCCGACTTCGTCGAAGAATAGCAAGAAGCATCTCGCGCACGCCAAGAGTGTGGCGTGTTACCCTAAGGAGGATGTGGATTTCTCGGGAAACAGACGAAATCCAAGTAAAAACTGTGGTCCCGTGAGTTTATCTGACGAGGATTCGAGTATTTTCTCAGGAAACAAACACGATATGGGTGTGAAATCGGGTATTGAAAAAAGTTCTCGAGTTGGGCTTGTCTCAGATGGAAGTGGAGATTTCTCGGATTCTGAAAACATCGGCTCGAGCTCATCGAGAGGAGAGTATAAGATTTTCTCGCCAGTTAAACGATCCCATAAGCTTCCTAAGAGAAACGTAGAATCGGACCATCATCTTCATCATCTTCTATTAATGAAAACCATCCCGATCCTCATTTATAAACCCTAGATTTCTCTTCTCTGATATGTGAAACCAAAATTTTCTCCGAACAGATAAAGCGATTTTTTTTTCTTCTACCTTCCCAAATTTGTTCCTCTCTGATTGTTTGATTTTTGTATATCTGGAAAGTTCAAAAATTATTTCGATTGAGATTCATTCTAGGTTTCTTTGATTTTCTCCTGTCTGTTGCAGAAATGGCGGAGGCAACGAAGGTTCTGTACTTGGTGGTGCTCGACGACGCGGTTGCGGCGGCGGCGAATGGAGACGATAATGTAGACGATTCGTTTAGGTATACGCGTCATGTATTGCAGACTACTCTTCAGCTCATGGGATGCAAGGCGCGTCACGCCTTCAAGGTGATCGAGATGATTCCTTTGTTTTTTTATATGATCTCCATAGCATGTTGATTGAACTCGAGTGAAAGGAGAGGGAAAGAGAAAGTTTCAAATCTTGGTCTAAGAACTTACGCCTTAGGATTCACGAAGACTCGTGGACATCTGTTGAATCTGGATGGAGTCCACCAACTGTCTTAGATCAGCAAGGAGTGGTATAGGACATGACACTGTGCCGATTAAATCTCGTCCCAACCTTGTCGGATGTCGAGCTGTTTTACTGATTTTTCTCTGAAGCGGTTGCTCATCTTACTAGAGTCCACGAACGAACTATACTTATTTTACTTTTGTCATTGTTTTGCTTTCCAAAGTTATTTAGCAATTAATATGTTAACACTAATATGTTATCGTCTTCAAGTACATATCAGCGATAATAATGTTATCGCCTGTGGAGACATCTTATTAATTCTAATATGTTATCGTATTCAGTTACATATCAGCGATAACAATGTTATTGACCGTGGAGACATCTTGGTAACTCTAATATGTTATCGTGTTCAATTACATATCAACGATAACAATGTTATCGACTGTGAAAACATCTTGTTAACTCTAATATGTTATCGTGTTCATTTACATACCAGAGATAACAATGTTATCGACTGTGAAGATATCTTGTTAACTCTAATATGCTATCGTGTTCAGTTACATATCATCGATAACAATGTTATCGCCTGTAGAGACATCTTGTTAACTATAATTACAATGATAACTTCGTTAATTCATTCTGTGTGGCGTTAATCACTCAAGCATTTCTGTAGAAGCCGAGAAGGTTGTCAACAAAGATACAATCTCCGACGATACATTAATTTTTGTTCCTATAACAACCTTGCAAGACACATTTATATAGCTTGTATAAATTGATATGCTAATATTGTAAGTCGATAACACTATTATCGATTAGCAGATCAAGTTGAAGTCTTACTTTTACATTTATTTTGAGAAGCCCACTAAACTCTTACATTTATTTTAAATTGACATTTCTTGGTTTGTTTAATGTAGTAATTGATTTAGTCCTTTAACTATAGGTTTAACAAATATACGTAAAGTACTGGATATTATTGTTATCACGTTACAAGTATCAGATATTATTGTTAGTACGTTAATATCCTCTATGATAACTAGGTTAGCAAGATAAACGCAAACTTATTGGTGGTTAACACGTAAACTTATCGCGATATCATGTTAGTTATCATGTTAAATAAATACTCAGTTAACTATCGAGTGATCAGTATCGGGGTCATTTGCTAGCACGTTAACATTCTATATGATAATTGAGTTAACAAGATAACTACGAACTTATTGGTGGTTAACATGTAAACTTATCGCGACATCATGTTACTTATCATGTTAACCAAATAGTTAACCAGCAGGTGAATAATATTGGTGTCCATGTATGAGTGTTAACGATCAGATTAACAATGTTGGCGTTGTCTTAGCGCTGGAAAAAAACATTTTCTTAGCAATGGCATTTTTGTAGTTTATTCAAAATGAAAAGGATACTTATGGTATGTTTCTTAAGTTAACTTTACATTTAATGCTTTATGCTGTCCATTAAATGCATGTCGCGTGAGTTGAGATGACATCAACTTTCCCTTGCATTAAATGCTCTTGTCGGCAATCAACTTGCCATTGCGAGAGATAAACAACATGACGTCAGCGATTGTAGGGGTAAAAATGGAAAGAAATGCTGATGTGGAGAGAGTCACTTAATTTCGAAGTATCCGTTGATAGATAGTTAATTTTTTGGTCAACTGACCATATACACCTAAATGACCCTAAATTATATATCAACAATGATGTGATTTTAAATATAAAGTAAAATTAATGTGTGTATTAAAATATTAGGGATGAATAGGATATGTTTTAACAATATAGATATATAGCACCATAAACAAAATTAAGCTGACTCACCACTGAGTTTATTTTATTAGCAGTATATATACATAGTCAATGTAAGATTATAGCCATATACATGTGTGTTGTGTTTTTTTTTTTTTTTTTTGTCAAACACTTGAATCCATTAATTTAAATCGTCCGAATTACAACAGAAGAGGGAATTATACATCCTCTTAGCTTAATACAATAAAGCATAAAAACCATAAAAATCAAAACAGATAATTCTTCATAGAAGATTGACAGCAAATTTAAGCAAAAGCTCGAATGCATCGATAGAAACGACAGCGGATCCAACAAAGTCGGATGCGTCGAGAAGACATTCTCGGCAAAGCCGGAAAGTTGAAAGTTAGTCACTTTTGATTGTGACTTTGAAATACAATCCACACCTCGGAAACTCGGCTAAACGAGATCTGTTGCATCTTCAGGCCCCGTACAGACCGCTACACAAGATAGCAAAACAATTAAGAATTGAAAACGTTTTTCCGGCTCTTCAACCGAAAAAACGACACCTCTCATAGAAAGGGAATTTGATGGAAATGATTCCTCCTCATAAGAGGAGGAGGGTGGAAATGGTCTCTCCCAAAGGGAGGAAATTGAGGTGACTGGCTTCACCAAGATGTAAACAATTGAACTTGATCTCTCCGTATTAACGAAGGAAATTAAACGGTAAAATACTCCCCAATGATGCTTAAAATTAGCAGTTGCTTTTGTGCTTTTTAATAGGCATTGCCAGCTGCCAATACCCAGCCAAATATCATGGGCCAGGCCCAGATCACCACAACAAAGAACTTTCTTCTCGAAGGAGAAGACGATGAAAAACGGGGATGAGCGCACATGGCTTTCACCGGAGAAGAACGGCGGGCCGGCGAGGAGCTTCACACCAGAGGCGGAGGAGAGTCACGGCTGAGCAAGCGAGGAAATTGGCAGATAAAGCGAGGATGGTGGCGGATAAAACAAGGATGGTGGCGGATGAAGCGAGGCTGGTAACAGAGGTGGAGCGGGTAGATCTAGAGGGGATGAGATATGGCGAGGATTTGACATAGGTGGCAGTGAGGGTGCACGAAACGCATCTGCAGACAGATCGAGGCTCGCCAGAGGGACAACCAGAAAATTGGATTCGACGGTGAGGGCAGAGAACGGTTGACGGGATGAGGATGATGGATCCGGCGGATCCGGCGGCACCGGTGGTTCCAGCGGAAGGAGAGGAGGCAGGGCACAAGGTGTCGGATCTGGAGGCTTTGGCGACGACGGCGCCAAGGAGGAGATCCCGTGCCGGTATGAGGAAGCCTCGAGACGATCTGAAACCGCCGTCCTCGAGCTGAACAGAGTCGGAAACAAATCCATCATACCAGCTGGAGCTTACCAGGAAGCCGGCGACGAGGCCTGAGACAACCGGCGGCGAAGAGACTCACAGGAGCTTGACGAGCTCTTCAATCCAAAAACTAAACGAAAATCACCGTCCTCCAGCAATAGACGAATGTAGAGACGAGAGAGTGATAACTAGACTTTTTACGGTCCGCACAATTACCCACTGTGCACAATGCCTCAATCTAATGGCATGTCATTGCAGCACTTTGGGATCAAATCCACAGGGAAATAAGAACAACACAATAAGAATACAAGAAACTAATCAAGCTAATCTAAACGTTTTTTGGTTTTTGTCTAAAGAACTAATTGCGGTAAAACTAAAAGTAAAGAAGAGAAACAGAGAATAAGAAAATTACAAGACACTTGAAATAATCAAAGCTAGGTTTAAAGACACAAATTCAAGAACAACAAGACACTAAACTCGATTTAATCAAGAAGACGAAGTATGGATCGTAGGATATGGTATGCGATTTCGAGTATTCGATGATTTCCCTATGATACTTCTAATCAGTCAATGAGCTTATTCTATGGCAAGGAACACATTCAAATAGCTTAACTCACTCTCATGATGCTAAACCCTTCATCAATAAATCAAATTAGCTAATCTCTCAATTGCAACCGATTTATCAACAAGCATACAACGTAAGTCCTTTTTAGCCAATTAATGATTCTTAATCACGACTCTCGTCTTGCTAAGCATAAAAAACATGAATAGAAATCTTCTAGACAGTTACTAAACCTCTCTCAAGTGTAATCTGTCCATGTTCTAGAAATTGAGTAGCTAGTTCAATCCTAGCTTTAAGACCACTTCTAAACATGAGAACTTCTATAATCTTGTCCTAAACATCAAAAGATCATCATCTATCCCCCTTAATCAACTAATCCCACAATCCATAAACAAACTACTCACACATGTTCAAAACAGAAAATAAAACCGAACAAAAGCAAGACATAGCAAAAATAAGAAGATTGATGGAAAGAGTTTTAGAAAATCTTCACTAGATTGTTGTGGATCTTGAATCTTTCATACAAAACAAGAGAGATAGAGCAAAAAGTAGGTGGTTTAGAACAGTCAAAAGAAGCAGAGATTGTTCATATTTTTGTGCCTAGAGTTAATATGAAAGAGAAGAAGAGTTGAAAAATATATTACAAAAGTGGTTGGCTCCCAAAATCAAGCTAAAAATCCGGAAGCACTGTTGATCGGTCTTGGCGATCGGTTATGACCGATCGCCTGAATCAATCTTGATCGGTTTGTAACCGATCGGTAAGTAACCGATCGAGCATGATTTTCTGTCGTGGATCGCTTTCAGCGATCGGTTATGTAAATTTCGGTTCTCACGTTCTTTCTTCAATCTTTGCGGTTTCCTTCCGTCCGCGCTCATCCAAATCAGTCCCGAACACCTGAGAAAGGCTGAAACAAACCAAAAATAACACAAAAACGATCTAGGACGTCCTAAATGTAATGCGACTCGATTTGGACCTAAATGCAACATATACATAATAAAAACTATATGAAACACAAAGAAAACGAAAGAAAATATGAGACTCAAAGTGGTAAAATACACGGTTATCAACTCCCCCGGACTTGCCT
The DNA here is from genome assembly GCA_002933935.1 of Eutrema yunnanense. NCBI lineage: Eukaryota > Viridiplantae > Streptophyta > Magnoliopsida > Brassicales > Brassicaceae > Eutrema > Eutrema yunnanense. Next base: position 174,984 of record PKML01058897.1, on the reverse strand, counting down.
TTTGCTTGTCCTCAAGCGAATAAAGCAAAGTAAGTCAAGAAGAGAGGTTTGAAGGTGGGGACTCATATCCAAAAGGAAACACATAAAACTTTCAACTCAATGTCCTTAGGTAAAAATGTCATAATGCCAAAATCGCTTCTACTCTAACGAACTTCTCCATACTTATCGCAACTTGAATCTTTTACTTGAGTGCCTAAGACTTTAGAATCCACAAGCATTCATATCAACCAACTCTTTAACATTCAATTAAATCTTTTCAAGTGCGGTCTCACATAAGGGAATCTAATACATTCTCAATCGGTTTTGGTGAGAAAGGCTAAAAAGCAATGTACGAGGAGGCTCAAATTTTACGGGTGACTTTCTCTCACAAAAACGTAATGCATGGCATTTCGAAAAAGCAAGGAAGGAATAGAACAATGATGTATCAAATATTATCTTCTATCCTATCATAGCTTTCTAATCTCTCGTCTTAAGCCCATTGCCTCGCAATCTCTTATCCCGTAAATAAAACACATAGCCCCTTTTTTGGCTAAATATACACATTGTTCACAACCTCATTTCTTTTCTTTTTCCTAACACTCTAGGGGAATTTCTCTTCTTAGTCTAAACTCTTCTTTTTTTTTCTTTTTTTTTTTATATCGAGAGTTTAGACAACTTTAGATACACGATTTCTCCTAGAGTTTCTCGCTTTCTTTTCTTTTTCCTTTTTACATCTTAGGCTCTTTCTTTAGCCTACACCCGATTTTCCCGTTATAACCGATTTTCCTTTTTACATCTTCGGTTATAACGGCTGAAAGCGATCCACGACAGAAAAACATGCTCGATCGGTTACTTACCGATCGGTTACAAACCGATCAAAATTGATTCAGGCGATCGATCATAATCGATCGCCAAGACCGATCAACAGTGCTTCCGAATTTTTCGTCGTAACTGGTCGCATTTTGGTGACCGATCGGCATAACCGATTGGTGCACATTCTGATCGGTTATAACCGATCGTAGTGATCGATCCAGCTTGTCTGGCTTTGCGATTTTTTCTACTTTGATTCCGGACGTTCTCCTGCGACTCCCGACGTCTTGTAAAATTGAAAACACATAAAAACAAAGATAAAATTCAAACTTAAATCACACTTATAAACATATTGACAAAGGATAACATGGGATTGCCTCCCAAGTGCGCTTGTTTTATGTCTCTAAGCTTGACATTCTCTTGAGTCCTTTAGTGCGGTTTGGAGAAAGGTCCATCTCCATGGCATGTTTCTCTATCAGGTGGTTTGATCTTGATATTTTTGGTAATCGGAGTCCTTGATGGTTTATGCATCTCAAGTATGAGAACTCTCGTCAACATCTCCTCTAGTGCATCTTGTCCTTTCTCTTTCATTTCTGGTGTGAGAATCGCTTTCACCATGACAAAGGGATTAGGCATACCCTTGCACTTAACCTTGTACTCAATCTCTCCATTTGCATATCCCATTGGCTTCAAAGTGAGAGTTGGAAATGAGTTCTTCTCGCGATGTAGATGCTTGCTTTCTTTAGGCTTTTTCTTAATCACCTTTGGTGACTTCATCTTTGGATCTCCCACATTTGCTTCTTCGAATAGGAGATTTAGGCAATCTCCTTCCAGCACATCTTCAAAACTACCATGATCATCTAAAGTAGCTTGCACATTTTCCACTTTCACAAATTGAGATTCTTTCTCTTTGTTCTCAAACTCCTTAGAATCCACATTGTTCCACATGTCTTCTTGGGTGATTGTTCCACAAATATAGGTTGTGGAATGCTTGATGGGGTATGATACCTTGTCATTGACATTCTTTAGAATCACCTTCTCATTGGGGAAGTCTATGATGGCTCCCGCGGTTTGGAGGAAGGGACTTCCTAAGACGAGAGGCACCTTGCGGCTTTGCACCATTTCCACAACCATAAGGTCGGTTGGTACTAGACAATCTCCAACCTTTAGAGGGTAGTCTTCAATCAAGCCTAGTGTACATGTTGAAGATGAATCCCCAAACATAAGAGTGGTCAAGTTCTTCTTCATGCCCTTGATTCCCAAAGCTTTCACCATCTCATGGGAGATCACATTAACGTTGGCTCTGGAATCACACAAGGCTTCTTCAACATCTGAATCTCCAAGAGAGCAAGGTATAGTAAATTTACCCGATTTTGTTAGCTTGGAAATCGATTTAGGCCCTAGTGTGGGTGCACTTGGCGGCTCATAAAATCTCAGCACCTCCTCTACTTTCTCCTTGTTGGCAAAAATGGCCTTGATGAACTTCATGTTGGTAACAACTTGAGATATATCCCCATTGATTGGCATTTCGATCCCAATTTGACTTATATCCTTCTTGAACTTGGATAGAACTTTTTTTTGCGCTTTTGTGTAGACTCGAGGAGGGAATGGTATATTGGGCTCATAGGGAGGAGGTTCCATCTTGGGAGGTTCTTCCCTTTCTATCTTCTTCAAAACGTTTTGCTCTTCCTTAGGGCTTTCCTCAAGTACTACATCACTCTTCTCTACTCGTTCTTCATTGAAATCCGCTTGAAGGTTAAAGATGAATTCTTATATTGTCTGCTCATTCTCATCCGTCTCGATAATACCGCAGTAAGCCTTGGGGTTAGTCTCATGCTTACCCGGTAGAATTCCATTGGGTCCCTTGGATGTAGAAGCTACTTGAGAAATCTGGTTTTCCAAACCTTTCACATGAGTTGACAAGTGCTCAATCTTGGTGTTAAGTTCATTGTATACTCCGTCAATTTTGTTGTTGACATCTACCATCTTTTTGGTGATTTCAATCTGCCCTCTAGCTTGACCTTCCAAAATTTGTTTGAGCATACTTTGCACATCATTTTGTGCACCTTGGTTCGAAGAGTTCCCTTGAGGTGAAATGTTGTTGTTTGTCCTTGGTTGAAATGCTTGTTAAAAGCCTTGTCCTCCTATATAGTTCACCTCCTTTTGAATCTCATTGCAACCTTCTAACAACACACCTTGACTTCTTTGGTTGTTGTCAAATTCTCCCACATAATGCACAGCTCTTGCGTTTGCTAGCAACACCTTGTCTAACTTGTCCTCGAGCTCTTTGAATCGATAGTCTCCTGCATTGGGGTCTCTCACTGTTCGATTATAGTCACCTCCATAGCCTGGATCACTTTGAGCCAAATTCTCAACTAGAATTTCCCCATTGATTACGTCTTGGCTAGCAAAACTCCCATTGCTTGCCGTGTTCAAAGCTAGTTGGTATTTCTCTAGAACTCCACGGTGTAGGATCCCGAGAAGTGCTTCTTTGGAGACTCCATGGTGTGGACAGGCCCTCGTGTAACCTTTCAATCTCTCCCACGCTTCATAGAACGATTCATTGCTTCCTTGTTTGAAGCTTGTGATGTCGTTTATCAGCTTTGCTGTCTTTTGCCTCGAGAAAAACTTTGCCAAGAACTGCTTCTTGCATTCCTCCCAAGTAGGTTTGGTGGTAGTGACCACACTCTTTTCCCATTGAGCAGCTTTGTCTCCCAAAGAAAACGGGAAGAGAGTTAGCTTCACCACGTCCTCCGGAACTCCATTCATTTTTACCGTCCCACAAAGACGGTCGAACTGATCGATGTGATCAATCGGATTCTCCATTGGCAGGCCATGGAACTTAGCGTTTTGCACCATGTTGATAAGGCTCGACTTGATTTCGAAGTTGTTGTTGACAAATGGCGGTGGCCTTATCCCGGTTAGAACTTTTTGTGTAGTAGGTTCATCGAACGCACCAATCCTTTGTGGCTGTCTAGAAGGATGGATTGGCTGCCTCGGGTTTACGCCCACTCCTTGAACTTCGTCTAGTGGTGGAGGCTGTGGGTTCTCTCCTTGGGGAGGAGGATCATTTTGCTGAGCGTCCATTCCTAGTCTCCTAACGTGCTCAGCACGTTCCCTGGTTGCTCTTTGATTATCTCTTTCGAATCTTCGAATGTCTTGCACAAGTGGTTGTAAGTTTTCTTGTCCTTGACTTCTCGTGTGCATAAACCTTCAAAAACAGAGCAAATAAAACAGGGCGGCTTAGTAACAAGTAAAGAAAAACACTTAGACTTGGTAGATTCCAAATCCTAATGGCTATTGCTAATTTCCCCGGCAACGGCGCCAAATTGATAACTAGACTTTTTACGGTCCGCACAATTACCCACTGTGCACAATGCCTCAATCTAATGGCATGTCATTGCAGCACTTTGGGATCGAATCCACAGGGAAATAAGAACAACACAATAAGAATACAAGAAACTAATCAAGCTAAGCTAAACGTTTTTTGGTTTTTGTCTAAAGAACTAATTGCGGTAAAACTAAAAGTAAAGAAGAGAAACAGAGAATAAGAAAATTACAAGACACTTGAAATAATCAAAGCTAGGTTTAAAGACACAAATTCAAGAACAACAAGACACTAAACTCGATTTAATCAAGAAGACGAAGTATGGATCGTAGGATATGGTATGCGATTTTGAGTATTCGATGATTTCCTTATGATGCTTCTAATCACTCAATGAGCTTATTCTATGGCAAGGAACACATTCAAATAGTTTAACTCACTCTCATGATGCTAAACCCTTCATCAATAAATCAAATTAGTTAATCTCTCAATTGCAACCGATTTATCAACAAGCATACAACGTAAGTCCTTTTTAGCCAATTAATGATTCTTAGTCACGACTCTCGTCTTGCTAAGCATCAAAAACATGAATAGAAATCTTCTAGACAGTTACTAAACCTCTCTCAAGTGTAATATGTCCATGTTCTAGAAATTGAGTAGCTAGTTCAATCCTAACTTTAAGACCACTTCTAAACATGAGAACTTCTATAATCTTGTCATAAACATCAAAAGATCATCATCTATCCCCCTTAATCAACCAATCCCACAATCCATAAACAAACTACTCACACATGTTCAAAACAGAAAATAAAACCGAACAAAAGCAAGACATAACAAAAATAAGAAGATTGATGGAAAGAGTTTTAGAAAATCTTCACTAGATTGTTGTGGATCTTGAATCTTTCATACAAAACAAGAGAGATGGAGCAAAAAGTAGGTGGCTTAGAACAGTCAAAAGAAGCAGAGATTGTTCATATTTTTGTGCCTAGAGTTAATATGAAAGAGAAGAAGAGTTGAAAAATATATTACAAAAGTGGTTGGCTCCCAAAATCAAGCTAAAAATCCGGAAGCACTGTTGATCGGTCTTGGCGATCGGTTATGACCGATCGCCTGAATCAATCTTGATCGGTTTGTAACCGATCGGTAAGTAACCGATCGAGCATGATTTTCTGTCGTGGATCGCTTTCAGCGATCGGTTATGTAAATTTCGGTTCTCACGTTTTTTCTTCAATTTTTGCGGTTTCCTTCCGTCCGCGCTCATCCAAATCAGTCCCGAACACCTGAGAAAGGCTGAAACAAACCAAAAAGAACACAAAAACGACCTAGGACGTCCTAAATGTAATGCGACTCGATTTGGACCTAAATGCAACATATACATAATAAAAACTATATGAAACACAAAGAAAACGAAATAAAATATGAGACTCAAAGTGGTAAAATACACGGTTATCAGAGAGATCGTGTCGGCTCCAAGCGAGCTACAGCGCCGGCGAACTCAGACCGAGGAAAGACTCCGGCGACACCAACAAGAACAAGCGAAGCGAAGCCAAACTATAAACAAGAGCCTTGGATATATCGACAAAATTAGCAGGTGAGAAGAGAGCAGAGGCGAAGGGGGTCCCTCTCACGGTAACGGTGAGAAAACCGACCACCGGAGAGGGAGATCGGAGAGGGAGATCGGAGTGGTAAAGTGTTGACAGCGCTAGGGCGAACTCTTTTCGCGAGAGAGAGCTGGATTTTGTATTTATTAGGTTTATGTGCTTTTCTATATAGCATTAACAAAGATTGTGTGTTGTGTTTTTATATTGCAGATTCGTCCTGTTAAATTTAATATGTAAATATGGGCAATTAAAAATTGATAACATCACGTAAACGCAAAAACCAAAGAAAAATGAAATAAAAAATTGTTTTGAACAAAAAAAATTGTTTACATATTGCAAAGATGTGAATATATGTTCATATGTAAACTAAATACAAATAGATATGCTTGACAATATCAAAATCTAAACTTGGTTTAGGTTTGAATTCGTTAGTTGTAATTTACCAAGAAGTGAACTTCCTTTGTTTACACTTAACATTTTTCACACTTTGTATTCTCTTTTCTCCACGCGCCTTCATCGATACGGTGCACTTGCATCTTTTAGAGTCAACGCTTCACTAGTACATTTTCTTACGCAGGGTTCTTAGAGCATGTTTTTAATGGGAGAAACCCATTAGGAGTTCTTAGTGTATATTTTATTATTAAATTTAAGTTAAGAATTTTTCTTAAGAAATTTATGAAATATCATTTCCAATGGTAAAATCTCATAAAGAGTTAAAAAAAAAAAAAAAAAATCAGAGGAGTTGAAGCTTGAATGCTCGAAGAAAATATGTTCTACGGTCTTGAGATTCCTGGATCTAACGAAATCGTCAGCGATTGCGCGGCGGTTAACGAGAATTTTCTCGAGAGAAACGTGATCCTCGTCGAGAGATGCGGTACGATGTTGGTGCTTCTTCCTCATGGAGACGTCGGAGTTTGTTGAGGAATCGTCTATGGAGCGGTAGATTTGGTCGAGGAGAGTGGAGGAGAAGGAAGGATGACGATGACGCTGGTGATTGTGATGGAGGTTTAACGAATGTTTATACTAAGCTTGATAGTGTTGGAGTTTCTGGTGAAGAAAAAGCTTGAGGGAGATGATGTTTTTTTTTCCACAACCCTCGACCCAATCAACGCTTGCCACGTCTCCCCTAAGAACCGATCCTTAAATTTCTTAATTAAGGATCTGTTCTTAACTGATTCTCTATTTTTGATTTATTTCAGGCCTAATTATTGCTAAGAAACCCACATAAAGAACTCCCAATAAATATAGTCTTATTTAAAGGAGCTGACATCCTTTACTACGAACAAATTCAACTGACCAAAAATTTCTAAGATTTAAATATTAACAGTTTAGCGGTAGAAGAAAAAGAGCGTCAAGAACTTTAAAAAAATATATTTATATAAGAAACAAAAAAAACGACTTAGGACTAATCTTTATAATGGTAACAATCTTTATAGAAACAGCCAATGCCAGTCACGGAAGTAAAACTCTTAGTCGGAAAACATACGAAAGAATAATTAAATCTGATATCGGTAAACTTCGTAGAAGCATTCGAAATAAGACAGAAGATCTTTCGATTGATTTGAAGATACGCACAACAAAGATATTCCCCGAGCATACAAGAACGAAGACGATCATCTGCACTGCAGAATCCATACCTGGTTGCTTCAGAGCATGAAAACTATTCAAATATGTAAACTTTTGTTATTGCAACGTCATACAGAATTTTAATTTTACCTTTTTAGTTATCATTGATTTATATCTATTTTTATTATTGTTAAGAGTTTATTTGTTTTGCTTAGTTTGTACTTCATGTGAATTTTGGATGTTTTTTTTATCCTAACTTTTTTTATTTAAAACAACAAAAAGAATTAACGACGACTTTGATAAGTTGAATATTTAAATTGACTCATCTAATGCTTCCAATACAAAGTAAAGATGGTTTGGGAGAAAGTATCTTTACGAAAGAGCAAAATGAGCTGTCAATTGGATGGGCTGTCTGTGTGCTAGTCCAATCCATATAATTACCGCCTGATTATAGTCACGTTTAAATACGAAATGATTCAAATGGGTTAAAATCAATTTCTTATGTGGTCAAAAATAGGTTAAATCACGGGCACACTGGATATGTCTAAATACTTAAAAATCTAGAGTTTAATTAATTTGGGAAAAAATTAAAATTTTTCCTCTCCTCATCGTCTTCGACTAAGAAAACCATTTTCTTGATCTTTTCTGTAACCAATTTATGGTTTGTTGATTTTCATTCTTTTAGCTTTGATTTGCTTTTTCGTTCTAGGTTGAAGGTTCAAGCATGATAGTGGATGATGTAGGACCAAAATTTAGCACAATAGACATGAGAGATTTAATCACGATTATATAAATAAACAGTTAAGGTACAGACGATTCATATAACGATAAAGCAATAATAAATCTAAGGAGGCGAGATGAATCTCTTTCCTTAACTCAAAGAATCTCCCGTAGTGCGACGGTTTTTTATAGATCCATGAGTCCCAGGATACAACCAAAGTAATCTGTATCATCTACACTTGATATCAGATCTAGCGAACATTATACTACGATACTCTCGAATAAAGACTTACTCTCTAGACAGAAGGGAATTGAAGAAACTATTGCTAGAACTTTTAGAATGTGTTTATTGTGTATCAGATGATGATTTTTTAGGTGAAAATCGTGTTGTATATATAGGAGAGAGGCTAGGGTTTTTCCCTGACAGAAAAGGAATATTTCCAGATCATCTTAGGCGGCTGCGATTTTTAGGTCGGCCTGTTGAGTATCGATCGATACCAAGGGGTATCGATCGATACCTCAAAAAGTCCACGGGCCCAAACAAGGCCCAAGATGCGAACGTCGCACGTATGGCTTTTCTTCTCTCAAGTTGTTCGTTTAAGACACAACTATTCCAACATATATACACGAGAAAACATTTCTCGGTTAATGAAAACATTTCATTAGAAAGAGCTCAGCTCATTTCTTTTCACACTAACACAATTTTATCAAACCCTCGAGCTTTGACAAAAAATTAGTTCCAACAGATGAGAGTTAATTAGTTTTCAAATTTCAATTTTGGTAAATGTGTTAGTATATATGAGAATATCTACACTAACAAAATAGTCTTTGTCAAAACCAATAATTTAATAATACACCTAAAAAGAAGTTTAATTTAATTGGATGTCTATGGACAGATCCATCTGGACATAGTTTTATTGGGTGCATATATTTTTTGGACCATTGTCCATTACGGACCGACCAATTACAGTCCACAAAAATAAATGGTCCGCACGGACGGACCATTTGATAGCTCTATAACTAGGTGTAAGCTGAATACCTCGTAATCAAAGATCCTTTCTCCACATGTGTTCGGACAAGGGCATAACACAATTTTATTATATGATCAACATGATAAATCGCGAGATCACTTATTCTTTACTTATCTATATTCTTTCACAGTATGGTTAGATATAACATGGAATCGTTCGGGAGTTTTCGCTAATCCGATCTGAACTACCATATTGCAATTTTTTATCAACTCATACTTTTGATCGTCTTGGATACATTCTGTTACGTTTGGCTTACCAATTGGCGATATACCACCTGTGGACGAAACGCAGTTAGAGGTGTTATACCAAAAAATTTCATACATCCGACCAGCTTATTCGCATAATAGAAAAATATGTTCATAATCGTTTGGTTTCTTTCCAATATTATAATCAGCCGCGATTTTGTGGTTTTCTCCAAAGATGATTCTAAGTTGTTTAGGGAGTTCATTAATTTGCGTTTCTTATTTTTTTTTCTTTACTCGTTGTTCACAATTTAGTTTTGTTCGATTTTTTTTTATATAAACATTTTATTGAGTAATAAATTTAGTATTTAAATAGAAAAATTAAATGGAGTTAAATATTTGGTTTATGTATTCTTATCAGCTAAAAAAATATTAGTATAATTATATTCTATAGGGGAAATTTTGAATTTGTTTTGNTAGATCGTTCACCAGTGTTTGATGATGTTGAACAGGGAAATACTCCAAGAGTGAACTTCTTCGTGAACCAACGTCCGTATAATATGGCGTACTATCTTGCTGACGGTATCTATCCTTCTTATCCTACTTTCGTCAAATCGATTAGGCTTCCTCAAAGTGAGCCAGACAAGTTATTTGCAGAAGTTCAGGAGGGATGTCGGAAGGACATTGAACGTGCATTTGGAGTGTTGCAGGCTCGATTTAAAATCATTCGTGAACCAGCTCGCATGTGGGACATAGCCGATCTGGCTATCATTATGAGGTCATGTATCATATTGCATAATATGATTGTTGAGGATGAACGTGATACATATACTCAACGATGGAACGATTATGATCAATCTGAGGCAAGTGGGTCTAGTACACCGCAACCATTCTCGACCGAGGTGCTACCTGCATTTGCAAATCATGTACGTGCTAGATCCGAGTTGCGTGATTCAAGTGTGCATCACGAATTGCAAGCAGATCTAGTCAAACACATATGGGCAAGATTCGGAATGTCTCGTGATTAAAAAGATTTCCAAGTTTGTGAGTTCAGTCTATTGTACTAATTAAGTTATGTGTGTTTTATTGGTTGTATTATGTGCTTCTTATTGTATTGTATTGCATTTTAAGTTTTTTTGTAATTGTATTTGTTTTAATAATGATTCTCTCTATTCTCGTTTTTACTACATGCATTTTTTAATTAAAAACATAATATATATAGATATATATANACGCTAATTGAATTTCAAACGATAGTCGTTATTAATAATAACTAATCAAAAAAACTAAAACATAAAAGAAATTAAAAATAATGAAATAAAAAATGGTAGGATATGGTGTTGAATTTTATTAAACAAACCATTATAGGGTATAAAATTTTAGTAAATGTTGAATTATTAGAAAGAAAAGAGAGAAAATGACGTGGAAAAGAGATATGATTTGGAGAGTGATGAAAGTTAAAACCATTGTTGATAGTCTAACTAAGATATCAACTAACTAGCTGATTCCTAGTATATTATTGTCTGTAAACATATTTTGTTTTAATTTTATTTTGTCGTATCAATTAACGATCGGAATAAATAACTTGTCAAGAATTAAATGCCATTTTATTGAATGTCGTGTTCTATGTACGTTGCCGACCTAAACAAGTGGTTTACCGGTTGGTCAAACAAAACTAAATCAGGGGTAATAATTTTATGTATGCATACACACGATAACATATACTATATTATTATATACTAGCTATGGGTGTTCGGATATCCGTTCAAGTTTGAATCGGATCTTTCGGATATCGGATATATTAGATTTAGGATTTAAGATTTATTCGGGTAATTTGTATTATTCGGTTCGGTTTCAATCGAGTTCGGATTGGTTCAGATCTTGTAATCAAGAACCGAAGTTTACTCTCGAAAAAATTTCGGATCGATTCGGTTTCAATCGGGTTTGGATTAGATCAGTTATAATGTACGTGAACATAATCGAACCTGCCAAAATACCCGAAAATCAATCCGATTTATCCAAAACTAATCAGATTTATTCGAAAATCAGACACTTTATATAGTAAAACTATCAATAAACCGAATCGAATCCGAACTGAATCCGAACCGAATCCGGAGTTTCTTTCATTTAGGAATATATAGTTTGGTTACTTTGGTTTCTTTTTTTGGGTATCAGTTAATATCCGAAGTCGAACCGAACCCAAAGTTACTCAGACTACCTACCTATTCAAGTATTTGTATTGATCCGAATCCGAATCGAATCCACTTTTTTGGATCGGTTTTAGTTCAATTTTTCGGATGTAGATATTATGCCCATGGCTTATTATAAACAATTAACGTTGGTACTCGAGACTCATAAATATTTTTGCAGAAGGCAATTAATTAGGAGTCCGGAATGGGTAAACGTAATTAAATCAATATTTGTATTTTTCCTATGCAACAAACAAATCCAGTAATTAAATAGTTTTTAGATTTAGGAATAGAATATCGAATGGACAGAAAATGGAGTCTATCCGTTACATTCCAGTATTGTTGACTTTTACTGAAACCTTTCGTTGGATAAAACTTTCTTTCTTTTTCTAGAGAGAGAAAACAAAAAAATCTGACAACGAAGAAGAAGAAGAAGAAGAAACTAAACAAAAGTGTGAGAAAATTCTGAGCCTTTCTTTTTCTTCTCTTACGCGTTTCTTCTTCTTCTTCTTCCTTTTCCTCTCTTTCCCAGAAAGTATCATTCATTAATCCCTTTTTCGCTTTCTTCTCTGACTTTTTTTTTCCTTCTTCTTCGTTTTCATTTAGATTTTGTTCTTCGTATATACATAAATCTTTGTCGCTTTTTTTCGATCCACCAGATAATCCCGCTGGATTCTATGGCTACGGCGGCGATATTCTCATCTCTTCGGCGGAGGAGATCGCCGTCATTAGAGGCTTTCTTGGCTCCCGTTGACCTCTCCGGCGTCGCTCTTGTTCAAACCCTAGCTTCAATCTCCACGGAGGTCGTCTCTTGTTTCAGCGGTGTACGATTCTCGTTCCAACGCAGGAACGCTCGTTCCCTGATTCGTAAGATCGAGATATTCGTCGTGTTGTTCGAGTTCCTCGCCGAATCAGGCTGGGGCTCAAGAAGCTCCGTCTCCTCCTCGACGGCGTTGCTGTGTCTCAAGGAGCTTTATCTTCTCCTCTACCGCTCGAAGATCCTCGTCGATTACTGCGCTCAATCCAGTAAGTTATGGCTATTGCTGCAAAACCCGTCGATTTCTGGCTATTTCCATGATTTGAATCAAGAGGTTTCGACTCTTTTGGATGTTCTCCCGGTCAACGATCTCGGTCTCAGCGACGACATTAGAGAGCAAATCGAGCTATTGCAGAGACAATCCAGGAAGTCGAGATTGTACATCGATGAGAAGGACGAAACGCTACGCGAAACATTCTATTCGTTTCTCGACGGGTTTGAGAACGGGAAGATACCGAATCCGGCCGCTCTGAGGTCCTTCTTCGTTGAGAAATTGGGATTCAGGGATTCCAAGAGTTGCAGAACCGAAATCGAGTTTTTGGAAGAACAGATTGTGAATCATGATGGCGATTTAGAGCCGACAGGGTCGGTGATCAATGGGTTTGTAGCGATCACACGTTACTCTAGGTTTTTGATATTCGGATTCGAAGAAGATGGATTGGAGTGGAGAATCGAGAATCCGAAGAAACCCAGAAAAGGGTTCGTCGCACAGGAGATAAACGACACATTCATAACAGTTCCAAAGGATTTCGTTTGCCCAATTTCTCTCGATTTGATGACAGATCCTGTGATTATTTCTACAGGGCAAACTTATGATCGGAGCTCCATAGCTAGGTGGATTGAAGAAGGGCACTGTACTTGTCCTAAAACCGGGCAAATGCTCATGGACTCTCGGATCGTTCCGAATCGAGCTCTCAAGAACTTGATAGTGCAATGGTGCACGGCGAGTGGCATATCGTATGAGTCAGAGTTTACAGATTCCCCAAACGAGGCTTTCGCATCGGCTCTTCCGACAAAAGCTGCGGTTGAAGCAAATAAAGCTACTGTTTCGATCCTTATTCAGCATCTAGCAGATGGGTCTGAAGCAGCTCAAACAGTGGCTGCACGGGAAATCCGTCTTCTGGCCAAAACAGGAAAAGAAAACCGCGCATTCATCGCGGAAGCTGGCGCGATACCGCACTTGCGCCGCCTTCTCAAATCCCAAAACGCTATCGCGCAAGAGAATTGTGTGACTGCGATGCTTAATCTCTCGATCTACGAGAAGAACAAGAGTCAGATCATGGAGGAAGACGATTGTTTGGAGTCTATAGTAAGCGTCCTTGTCTCGGGTCTCACAGTGGAAGCGCAGGAAAACGCAGCAGCCACATTGTTCAGTCTCTCAGCAGTACACGAATATAAGAAACGGATAGCAATTGTTGATCAATGCGTTGAGGCATTAGCATCGCTGCTTCAGAACGGGACACCGAGAGGGAAAAAAGATGCGGTTACAGCGTTATATAACTTATCGACACATCCTGATAACTGCAGTAGAATGATTGAAGGAGGAGGATTGTCGAGTCTTGTTGGAGCTCTCAAGAACGAAGGCGTAGCAGAGGAGGCAGCAGGAGCTTTGGCTTTGTTAGTAAGACAGTCTCTTGGAGCTGAGGCAATAGGGAAAGAGGAATCCGCCGTGGTGGGGCTCATGGGAATGATGAGATGCGGAACTCCGAGAGGGAAAGAAAACGCGGTGACTGCATTGCTCGAACTCTGTAGGAGCGGTGGAGCGATTGTGGCGGAGAGAGTGTTGAGAGCACCGGCGATTGCGGGATTGCTGCAAACGCTTTTGTTTACGGGGACAAAGCGGGCTAGACGGAAAGCAGCTTCGCTTGCTCGGGTTTTCCAGAGGCGGGAAAATGCAGCTATGCGGTCAGGCGGTTACGGGTTTGTAGGGAATTCGAATGGGAATAGAGACGGCGGCAGTTTTACGACGGATGTCTCTGTTCCGATTTCAATCTCCATCTCCGTACCTGTGTTGTGATCTATGTTTGAAGTTAAAAAAAGAAAACTCTAAGAGGGAACTTTTTTGTTGTTGGTGGTGGTGATGTTTGTCTCATTGTTTGTCTATATTATTATATACATTTATTGGTTGGGAAGGTATAATATTTTAGAGAAGATGCATCTGCCAGGGGGAAAAGGAGTTTAGTGTATGGTCTTTATATGTATTGTTTATGTTATGTAAGCTATGAAACCTATTGCATTGTGATAGTCACTAAGTTAGGAAATGGCTTATTTACTGCTAATTATTTGAAATATTTGCTAAAATATAGTTTAAAAAAGGTGGATTATACTTAGATTTAATTAAAGATATAAGAAAAAGATAAGTAAGAAGACTTTAAAGTATTGACTGATGGAGAAACCATTAACAAAAATCTTTTTGTCATTCAACAAAAAGAATAATTACATGACAAAAAAAAAGAGGAAAAAAGTGAGGGTTGAAGTATGTATGATTTGGATGGTCTCTCTCTTTCTCTCCACTTGTGAAATTGATAGAAGAATATTACAAATGAATAAAAGGAGTTTGCAAAAGGTAGAGAAAAGAGAGAATCTCTAGTTATTTGATAGCCTTTTTTGTGAATGTGGAGATTTATGATTACATATTGACATAAGATAGATAGTGTCGTCCACTAATTCTGTTCTTGTTTTGAAGTGGATGTGACTTATTGTGTTTTTGCCTTTTTGGAGTTTAATACCATGTGCGTGTAGAGAAACCATCTATAGTACTTAGTACTAGCCCAAGACTGTAATACCCGAGAAACCCGAAAGAAATCAAAAGAATAAACCCTCTAAGTATAAGGAAGAATATGGAAGAACACTTAGAAAATACTTGAAAGACTTTTAGAGAAAATTAGAGAACTTATGAAGAACAATCTTTCTTTGAACTTGCTTTTTATTCCCTTGTTCAAGTTGATTACAAATGGGAGGGGAATGAGTTATTTATAGGCTCTAAGACTACAAAATATCTTACAAACATTCTTGTACTCTCTAGATTTTTCTACCATAAATATCTAGATAATTGTCTAATAGAATTCTCTAGAACACTTAAAGGAGGTGATGGGATTTTATGATGTTTCTAGAGAATTCTAGAACTTGGGCTTAATTTTGGGTTTGGTCAAAACAAGAATAATTTTATGATGGACCCAAAATTAAGTTTAACCCAAAATCAAGTTTAATTTCAATACTCCCCCTTAAACTTGATTTTGTCAACCATCCCGAGCTTCGAGCGAAGTGACTCAAACTGACCTTTTGGTAATGGCTTGTTGAAGATGTCTGCAACGTTGTCCTCGCTTCGAACCTCCAAAGCTTCAATTGTTCCATCAAGCACCTTCTCCCGTATGAAATGATGTTCTAACTCGATATGCTTTGTCCTTGCATGAAACACTGGATTATTAGCCAACTTGATAGCACTTTGATTATCTCCATAGATTGCAACCGCCTTATTGATTGGCTCCAACATATCTTCAAAGAGTCTTCGAAGCCATATACACTCTTGAGCTGCGAGTGTTGAAGCTTTATATTCCGCTTCAGTAGTAGACAATGACACCGTTGCTTGCTTCTTGCTGCACCATGAAATGCTTGTGTCACCACATAAGAACACATAACCTGAAGTTGATTTTCGATCATCTAGATCTCCACCAAAGTCAGCATCTGTGAAACCATGGAGAGAAACCTTGGCATTGTACTTATACACCAAACCCATGCCAAGAGTTGTTTTCACATATTTCAAGATCTTCTTTGCTGCTTCTAGATGTGGCTTCCTTGGTTCTTGCATAAACCGACTTACGAGACCTACCGCAAAGGCAATGTCAGGTCTTGTAATGGTTAAGTATAGAAGACTTCCTACAAGAGAGCGATAAGGTCGAGGGTCGGGTAGTAAGGATCCTTCATTGCGGTTAAGCTTTATGTTCACATCCATCGGAGTAGTACGTGTCTTTCCTTCGTGTATCCCGAACCTCTCAACAATTCTTCTTGCATAGCTTTGTTGGCCGACGAATATTCCATCATTTACCCTTTCGACCTCCAAACCAAGAAAGTTATTCAGCTCACCCAACTTCTTCATCTCAAACCTCACTGACATATCCTCTTGTAGACGAGCAATTTCAGCATCATCATTCCCGGTGATGATCATATCATCCACGTAAAGAAGAACTACCACGTGGACTCCTCCATTCTTCTTGAAGAAAAGACTCGGATCAGAATTTGATGGCACATACCCGCAAAACTGAAGGAATTGAGCAAGCTTTCCATACCAAGCTCGTGGAGCTTGTTTTAACCCGTATAAAGCCTTCTTCAGTTTGCACACATAACCAGGATACTCTTGTGATTCAAAACCAGGTGGTTGCTCCATGAAAATTTCCTTATCAAGCTCTCCGTATAGAAAAGCATTCTTCACATCTAATTGACATAACTTCCAACCAAAGCTTGCGGCTAAAGATAAAAGTGAACGTACCGTAGTCATCTTTGCCACTGGACTAAAAGTTTCATCATAATCTTCTCCATACTTCTGAGAGAACCCTCGAGCAACCAACCTTGCCTTAAATCTGTCAATGCTCCCATCCGTCTTTCGCTTAATTCGATACACCCATTTACAAGAAACGGGTTGGACATCCTTGGGTTTAGGAACCAAATCCCAAGTTTCGTTCTTCATGAGAGCACTCATCTCCTCCTTCATTGCGGCCTCCCACTCTTGAACTCCTTTTGCTTCATCATACGATGATGGCTCCTCTTCATCTAATGGAGATGCAAAATAGCATGAGTAAGTAGTATCAAACCTTTCATCTCTGAACCGAGCGGGTCGGACAATGTTCCTTTTTGGCCGTTGATTTGCCATTGAACTATGATCTTCTTCCTCATCTTCCTCTTGTCTAGTGCTCCCCCTTTCATTGTGCGTCTCCTTTTCAGGACTTTCGCTTTCACTTATCATTTGAATAACTGGTTCATCGATCTTGGAGGAACCCCCACCTTCTTGTTCGACCATGACTTGAGGTGGCCCATAAAACGACGAAATTTCATCGAAGACAACATCACGAGACATAGTGTACATGTGTGTCTCTGGATCCATACACCTCCAGCCCTTCCTTTGTTCATCATAGCCGACAAAGATGCACTTCTTCGCCTTTGCCTCTAGCTTTGTTCTTTGGGAATCAAACACATGAACGTAGCAGACTGATCCAAATATCCTGAAATGTTTCACCGTTGGCTTCTTCCCATGAACCATCTCATAAGGAGACTTCATATTGTTTGGACTAAGTGGCATCCGATTGATGACATACGCTGCACATCTCATGCCTTCCGCCCATAAGGCCTTAGGCAAATTTTTGTCATGTAGCCAGCTTCTACATGTCTCGCTTAGATGTCTAATTTTCCTTTCCGCTACTCCATTTTGTTGAGGTGTATATGGACATGTAAATTCTCTCTTGATACCATGCTTTTGGCAAAAAGAGAGAAACTCCTTTGACATGAACTCCCCTCCGTTATCCGTCCTTAGGGTCTTGATCTTCCGACCCAACTCTCCTTCCACGGTAACCTTGAATTCTTGAAACTTGGAAAATACTTCTGATTTTTCCTTCACAAAGTATACCCAGGTGTACCGCGAGAAATCATCAACGAACAACAACATGTAGCGAAACCCGGAATAGGAGGATGTTCTCGTCGGACCCATCAGATCACTATGGATCCTCTCCAACGGAGCGCTGCATCGTGAAGTGGAGTTGTCAAATGGAAGCCTATGTGACTTTCCATATTGACAGCCTTCACAAATTTTTCCTTCATCTTCAATCTTCAACTTGGGGAGCCCATTAACCAAATCCTTGTTCACCATGACTTTGAGCTTAGTCATATTTATATGACCAAGCCTAGCATGCCATATAATGGCATTGTCATTGGTACTCATCTTCTCAACATAAGAATTTGAGGCCGATAAAACATATAAATCTTTAACCCGTGCTCCGGTATGAACCACGTCCGCCTTTAACTCTTGAATATTTTTTAAGAATTTAACGTCTCTTGGGCCGAATAGAACGTAGTTACCTGAGTCCACCGCATTCACCACGGAGAGAAGATTCTTCCTTACTCCAGGAACATGGTACACATTCTTGAGAGTGATTGGGCTTCCATCATCTCCTTCAATGATTACTGTTCCTTCCTTCTCAACTCGGTGGATGGAATTGTCTGCGGTAATTATGGCTTCTTTCCCGTCATGACGCTGAAGACTGGAAAATAACTTCTCGTCTCCAGTAATATGATGGCTACAACCAGAATCCACAATCCAGTCATTTCCAAAATTTTTAGTTTTGGAAGTACCTGAAGATGCAGCCTGCACCATGAAACATTTTCCCCATTCTCCGTCTTCAGTATGACCCTTTGATTCTGCCATGTTTGTTTCTTTCAGCTTGACTCGACAATCCTTTTTGAAATGCCCAAGTTTTCCACACCGGTAGCACTTGTATCGCTTCTTGTCTTCCGTAGAAGATCCTTCTCGTCCATCATTATTTTTCGTATTACCATATTTGGGTTTGGCTTTGAAGCTTTGTTGCCTCCCCGCTACAAAAGCGCTCCTTGAGTCATCATGGACTTTAACTCCCGCCATTTGCATGGCTAGTGATTCTTGCGAAGCTAGTAGATTTTCGAACTCCTCCAAGGAAGGTTGTGTAGCCCATCCTTGAACGGAAGTAACAAACGGTGTATATTCGGGTCGTAGACCACGAACAATAGACCGCTTCAACCGTGCTTCTGAAATTGACTCCTCCGGATTTAGAGTATTAATCTCAGAGCAAAGATTTTTTACCTTGATGAAAAACTCTGAGATTGAAGACTCCCCCTGCTTCGCATTCGCCAGCTCGTTCTCTAACAGCTGTAGCCGAGCCTCGTTCTTCTTGTTGAACAATTGATCAAACGCCTGCCAAATAGCACTTGCGGATGTACACCTTGAGACATGCTCAAATACTCCCGAGGATATTGACCTCTTCAAAGCAAATTCCGCCTTGGCATTCTTCCGTGTCCACTCCTTTGTCGCTTCCGCTGTTGCAGCATCTCCCCTTGGTGGTGTTGTGCTGCTACCGCCGACGACATCCCATAAGTCCTCACTAACCAAGTATGACTCCATACATGACTTCCATAACCGGTAGTTAGATTGGTTTAAGATCTCCATTCCCAATCCAACGACACGACCCATTGATTCCATACTTACAGTAAACCCGAGCTCTCTTTAAACTCCGATCTTGAAAAGAACCAAATTAGAATGGCTCTGATACCATGTAGAGAAACCACCTATAGTACTTAGTACTAGCCCAAGACCGTAATACCCGAGAAATCCGAAAGAAATCAAGAGAATAAACCCTCTAAGTATAAGGAAGAATATGGAAGAACACTTAGAAAATACTTGAAAGACTTTTAGAGAAAATTAGAGAACTTATGAAGAACACTCTTTCTTTGAACTTGCTTTTTATTCCCTTGTTCAAGTTGATTACAAATGGGAGGGGAATGAGCTATTTATAGGCTCTAAGACTACAAAATATCTTACAAACATTCTTGTACTCTCTAGATTTTTCTACCATAAATATCTAGATAATTGTCTAATAGAATTCTCTAGAACACTTAAAGGAGGTGATGGGATTTTATGATGTTTCTAGAGAATTCTAGAACTTGGACTTAATTTTGAGTTTGGTCAAAACAAGAATAATTTTATGATGGACCCAAAATTAAGTTTAACCCAAAATCAAGTTTAATTTCAATAGTGCGTATGCGCATTAACATCCAACCATCTTATGATATTTCATACACTTAAATATAAGTCTTGTTGAACGATTCAATGAAAGATGATGGTCATGCATACGCAGTTTCTTTTCTTTCTAATCTTATACTATATAATAGCAGACTTCTCTGTTAATCGAAGTTATCTACGTTATCACTTCAATCATCTATAAATAAACCTCACACATGTTAAACTCTCATTATATGTACTTTCTAAAATACCTCAAATATACTTTTTAATGTTTCGAATATGTTTAGCTTCATTTTCATTATGCTTCTACATAAAACAACATTAATCATCCAAACACGTTTCTTTTCAAGTAAAAATATTAGCAATAAATTTCAAAACAAAAACACCGTTACATAACTCAAAATATTCTCACCCTCCACCACTCTTTATAATTAACCCAATTATAACCTTTTTAACTACTCTTAAAGCCTAATAATCCCACAGCTACATATCGTCATGACAGTTACAACCTATCATATAAACAGATGAGCTTACTATAGTACTATAAATTGACATGAAAATTGATCGATCAAAACCTACCCTATTAAAAGTATAAATATATAAACCAAAATGTAATTTTAAAAAAAAATAGATGCCAACAAAAATGAGAAAATATAGTTAAAAACAACAAAGCGCGAAATGTCTTCACTCCTAAAAATTAATGACCAATTAGTAAAGGTATATTAAGACAAATTAACTTGGACGTTATGGAGTGATAAAGACTACTACTACGACCATTCTTCTATTTGAACACATTTGCTAGTGTAAGTTTCAAAAACTATTAGAAAACCAAATATCTAAAACACGAATGGCAAACAACCCCGCGCGATGTCAATCTCTAGTTTTGTATAATATGGTAATATTCGAAAAGTATTGACTTGACTAATCACATGTTTGCTACTTAGAAAAACTTGACTGATAAAATTAGATCAATTCAGACGTTGTGTCCACAATCCCTCCATTGACTTATACAGCTGGTGAGAAGTTTCTAAATTTTCTAATTAACCAGTTTTAAGCTATCAATATTTATTGAAATAAAAAATAATTTTAACTTATATGACTAGAAAGGTAAAGAGCAAGATGGAGGCAAGCTTCAAAATCATGTTAAGCACAAAGCTAGAAGATCTATAATAAACGTTTAAACAAGATGCAGATAAAGAAAAGGTTCCAATTTTTGTTCAAGTTGCATTGATGAAATCAGAGTTGTGTGTTTCCTAAGTTAACAGAGAAGACAAAAGATTGATGATGATAAATACATTCAGAACAGATCCATCTCCACTTCAGCCTCGCCACACAAACCTCTATAACCGAAAGAAGCTGAAAAAAACACTCTTTCTTTATCTAGTAAGAGTTTTGCCAGAGCTGCTGGGTTTGATTCGAGGGCTGACCAACCTGAGCCCCTGCACCGTCTCTAGGGTTTTGCTGCTGCTGGCGCTCAGACATTTCTGTTTGGGATTGATAGAAATTTGGGTAGCCATGAGATCCATAATGCTGTTGTTGCTGAGCTTGACGATACCCGCCTGCTGCTGCTTGCTGTGTCTGTTGTTGTTGTTGTTGTTGTTGCTGTTGTGCTTGGATGTTGTAGTACGTGTTAGCCGACATGGTTCGAGAACCGTGACCGTGATGCCACATCGCCGAGTTTTCGTTCTGAAATCAAAAGAGGAATATGTCATCAAATGCTCCATGTCTGAAACCAATAGAAAGTGGTAAAAAAGTGATCATAACGAGAAATTACCTGCTGTTGCTGCAGCAGCATCTGCTGCTGTTGCTGTTGTTGCTGCTGAAGTGCCAGTAGATGATTACTCTCTTTGTATTGAGAACTAAGAACATCCTCATAACCGAGCGTTGTACCAGTAGGAGCAGACTGTTGGTTAAGAGGGAAGTTTCCGCCGGATCCAACATTGGTTGAGTTTCCAAATCCATAAGCGGAGGCAGGCGCTGTTGCAGACTGAGGCAAATTACTGGGAGAGAGATTGGTTTTGTACTGCGGAAGCAATGCAGCTAGTTGCTGGTGGTATGAGCTGTTACCAGCAAACGTTTGCTGGAAAGCGGATGGCATGTATGGATAGTTCTGAGGCATTAGAGGATAACCAATCATGTTTGCAAAGTGTGCTAGAGGCATTGTGGGTTGAGAGTAAGGATGCATTGGAAGCTGTTGTGGAAGAGCTGGTCCAGTAGCGATATTAGCATCAGGTAAAGTTTGCTGGGTTGTTGCCGGGATTCCACTGCCTCGGAGAACCTGCAATGTAAGAGAAAATATAATCAAAATGACACAGATTCCTCTTGTTGTATGAATGGGTTGGATCCCTCGAGTTTAAAATTTTGTGCCAGACAAGTGGGTTGAGCAAAGCCAAATCAAGAATCTAGAAAATCAATTTCCGAATATAACGAAACTACTGCCTTCAGTCAAGTAAACATAACAGTGACGATTAGCAAGACATCACTACTTCCTACTAAAAAATAAGCTAAGAGAAGTTGGTAAAAACAAAAGACATCTCGTGTATCTTAGAGGCAAAGGGAGTATTTACCTCTGGCACGGGAATGCTTTGGCCACCAAGTGATGAAGCATTGTTGCTATTCCTTGACTGCATAGACTGTGCAAAAGTTGAATACTGGAAGTCAAGCTCCCTCGCATTTTGTGCTGTTTGTGCCAATAAAGTGTTGGGAACTGAGTGTGTATACCCCTGCTGAGACAAAAACAAACAAGAATTAATGTTGACATTCAAGAATTTCATGGGCATCACTCCAGAGATCACAAAACTACTTTTTCAGCAGACGTATGACAGCCTAAATGCATTATTAAAAAATCGAAACGAGGTGGTTCTACTATGAAAAAGCAATGCACATGTAGCTTACCATTACATTTGATAATGCAGCAAGATTCTGCATCTGATTCTGTGCATTTGTCTGTGAAGCATCATATGCCGTATTCAGCTGCTGCTTAGCATTTTCATAAGCATGCCCTTGCTCAGACTGAGCAAATGTGTACTGGTGCTCCTGAGCGGTCTCAGTGATTTCTTGCTTCAAACCCTCACGCCTAGCTTCTAAAGAATCATCAAAATTTCCAGCAGCAGGTGCATGGCCCATATTTCCATTGGCCGTACTTTCAAGATGTTCATCTCCATAAAACTCAGTTCTTCTGCAAACAAGCATTGATCAGTTGGTAAGTAAGATATAAATGAAACCTATCAATATTTTGGAAAAATAAGTCAGTAGTAATGGAATACCTAGCATCTGAATGTTCGATCTGTGGAGCTACATCAGGAGTCTCTTCTATGTTGTTGCTCACAGGCCTTGATCCAAAACCTCCAAAACTTCCAAAACTTAATTGC
The DNA here is from genome assembly GCA_002933935.1 of Eutrema yunnanense. NCBI lineage: Eukaryota > Viridiplantae > Streptophyta > Magnoliopsida > Brassicales > Brassicaceae > Eutrema > Eutrema yunnanense. Next base: position 151,634 of record PKML01058897.1, on the reverse strand, counting down.
GAGCATTCTTCTGTATGGATTAGCAAATGATCTGGAATAACAACAGCAGGTATATCCTCTTCATGCGATGCTTCTTGATCATGACTATCTATTGTTAATTGTTGAAAGTTGGCCGAACCAGATGAAACATCATCTTCATCTGAAAAGTAATAATGAGACAGTGAATAAGATACAATCAAGAAGACCAAAAGATACTCATATGCTACTGATTTTCAAACCTTTTTTTTTGTTGCAAAAATTCAATTATTGAGCATCAACTCTACCACCAAAAGATAATTGAGAGAAGAAAACATAACAGACAATGTATAAATTCAGAACAAACCAAATAGGAAAGAAGCTTTCATTCAGCCCCCGCAGAACTATAAGCGTATTTGTATACACATGATCAATAAACACAAGCCCGCCCCAATATGGAACAGAAACAAAGAATTTGATAATAATGGCACAGTAGCACACACTAGCAATCATTGTGATTTAATCGATGAAGAGACATATTGTTGTCATTCACAACATAAATCCAAAGAGTGCTCACATAGCCATCAATAGGAAAATCAGACAAACACACCAAATTTTATATCTGAGATATGCAATAGGAAACAATTATACAGATTCAAGATATTACCTTTGAGGTGCTCTACAGGATGGCTCTGCGTTTGATATGTGTATTGATTATCATCAAATTCAGATAAAACTCCAGAGTCTTCTTGGACATTTCTACCAGAAACCGAATCAGGTTGCACATGATCAACTCCACGACTTTCAGAAGGGCCATTTTCTGCTAAATGTATATTTTCTAACCGATCCCTCAGATGTTGATCTTCTCTATCGGATTGGAAACCAGCTGGAACATTGCAAACCTCTGACTCTGCTGGTGCTACTGATACAGAAGATGTACTAGGAGCCAGTGGCTTCTCAATCGACGGCCATTCATCTTTAACAGGGACCTGGTGACCTGCATTAACTTCATGCTCCTGATTTATATCAGAACGCATATTGACATTTTGTCGTGAGTTTGTTGTCTTATTCTGTGGTCTACCCATCTTCACAATGTCAGCCATAGACATCTGGCCTGGAGCTCCAAACCATGCAGTTTGATGTCCAGAAGCAGACTGTGACGATGATATTCCGTCGCCCGAGGCAACATATGGCAATTTATTTTCCGTGACAACAGAATCACTGCAAAAGATATGCAGCGTACATCAGAAACCTCAGGAGTAGTTAATAAAACAGACAATATACATGTAAGATTGTCTAGTTATTAGCTCAGATCTTTCAGAAATTAAATACTTGCAATGAACCACTAAAACTAATTGTGATGTTCTACTACATACCTAAGCCATAGGTCATATAAACCCTTTAAAACCTCAGGCACATTTTGAGCCAACTAAAGCTTTGTTTTTAATGTCGGACAGCCTAAGATTAAACAAAATGATAACAGAATTTAAATATTTCGTGATATTCTTTACGCACTTCATAACCTCGGAATTCTGAATCACTACTAAATGGATCCTAGCAATACAATGATTAACTAAATGAGTAAAATATGAAACCAACTATTTGATTCAACATGAAGCTCACAGAACTTCCACTGGTTTTTTTTTCAATTGCATCCAAATTCGCAACTGCAAAAGAAAGAGACCAGTCAAAGTAAAAACCTGTGTGGTGTCTGATGGTGGTTTGCCACTCCAGAGGTAGAAGACCAAGAACCTGTGTAACCCGGGGTTCCACTTTCTTTCTTGTTTGTATATTTTCCCTGGAAGTTTCCAGAATCTGAACAACAGAAGCACATAAGCATGAATCCTATGGTTAAAACTATATTAATTTTATGTATCAAAGTGACCATTTTTATACCAGTAGAGCTGAAATGGGTAGATCCACTTCGTCCAGCATAACGATCAGAGCTACCTCTACCACCGCGGTTGTATGTGTTATTAGCACCACGCAGCCGGGAATCCGGTAGATCCCTAGTCTGAATAGAAAGAAAAGACTTAAGAAGTCACCAAAATGATAACTAGCTAAAACTTGTATTCATTTTATTCCAGCAAAACATCTAGAGTCAGGTACTGCATGAGGACAGCTAGTAATAAAGCATTTGTAAGGCAGTAAGTAGTCCACAGGCATGAAAACATAATTGCAACAATATTTCAATACGATTAGATGTGTCAATATAGAAACAGAAGTCGATGGTATCACACATGGTCTAAACATGTACTACTACACACATTGTGCCAATTAGTTTGCATTTAAAATGCCAAAAGTGGACACGAAAAGCACATAAGAAATTCATTGGTCGATTTGCCATAAGAATACTGAGTTTCAGAATTGGCTCACCTCTTTCTTCTTTTCTTTTTTGCTCTTTACCTCGTGAAAAGGATCTGAATAGAGAAAAAAAAACAAGAATCAATATCAATAAATAGACGCTAACTGCAACAAAGACCAAGCCTTTAAGCTGATAACTAACTTTCACCATAAATTAAACTAAAAAGACCTTAAACAGGAAATGCTGAAGAAAGTAAAGTACGAACTGAAGATCAGGAACTAAGAAAACAAATCATTAGCAACATATACAACAACAAAAAAAAACAAACAACTTGATGATTCAGAAACAAAAGTTTGACAGTACGAAGGGGAACTCAAAAACCACTGAAGGCGAAACAGGTTTAGATTTCGAGAAGGACTAAATGCTATAAACTAACAAAAAAAAAATTGGTCAATCAAACCCTAATAGAAACCCTCAATAATCAGTCAATTTTAAGAAAACCTCCTCCGGAACCCTGCAAACCCTACTTTTCTCCGCCGCACAAATATACTGTTAAGCATCCAAACACAACAGAACGGAAGACAACAGTTTGAGGGGAAAAACGAGGAACCTTGAGAGAGGAGGCGATTGACGGCTTCGTTAGGATCCATGTTGCACTCTTTAAGCATAGCATAGATCTCAGCCTCGGGAGAGTTTACAATTTCCTTCAAGCTTTGTACTATTTTTCTAGACCCTGACGGAATATCGTAAATTCCGTTATTGCCCTTCCTCGCTCCGGCACTTCCGCCGCCGCCGACGCTGACCTTGCTGCTCATCTTATCCGCCGCAAACTGCCTCTCACTCTCTCGGATCTGAACAATATATGTGCCTTCTCAGTCGCGAGAATACGAAGGAGGAAGAAGACGAAGCACAAGGGACGGGAAGATATATCTGTAGAATTGAAACCCTCTCGAGATTTTTTTCACCTAATTGAAAAAGTTTTCTTTTCTTTTTCAAAATTGTAAAATTACTTACGGTCTCTCGTTTAAACCACCGTATCTAAATCGAACCGAACCAACACCACATCAAACCGATTTTTTTTTTTTTTTTTTTTAATTTCAACGGTTTATTATTATCATTATCAATATGATGAGCCTACGTTTTTTGTTTTTGTTTTTATAACCCTCACTGCTATCCCATCAGTCCCCCGTGGATCGTGTCATACGTCCGACCGAGTATGGAATATCTTCCGACTAAATGACAGGGGTAGCCCAATATTTCTGTAACTAGACTATCAAGTAAGTTGCATGGGCATTCGGCTCAGACCCAGAATTCCCACACGTTTGTGAATTTGTTTTGAGGGTCAAAATCGAACCCAGGTAGAACGCTCTTAACGCATTCCGCATGACGACCTACAACTCAACTTACCACTCGACCATGCACGCCCGTGTAGGCATGATGAGCATATACGTTTAATTTTCGTCGTTATAAATTTCTTACTATAATCAAACTATTGAAAATCTACTATTATGTTATGCTCCCTACCCTACATCAACGAATTCAGCAGGAAATAATCAGCATAAAATATGCTACGATTATATTTACAGTATTAAACAAAAGTTTCGACTCTATAGCATATATAACACCGGCTTGGAAAAACAAAAAAAAAATCATCTACTCATTTGATTATCTTGTATTTATGCTAATTGAGAGAGTGTTGACTGAAGTATGTGATATTTTGCTATAGTCGAGAAGGGCTGATCTTGTTGTAGTGGGTACATATTTGCTCTTTCTATTTACGATCGACCCGAAGATTATTAGGAGTTCTAGAACGCGTATCATGTTGCCAATAAAAATCAATTGATCTATCCTATAATATTTGCGTATTGTTCTGCATTTCGACACTGTGAGCTTCATATTTTAAGATTTTGTCGACGCACTGATTGGTTTTGCTTCTAGGTTAAACAATTTGTAAAACCTAAACATTTACTTTTTAATGATATTTACATTTTTATTAAAAAAAATAAAAATTGTGTATTGTTGTCCTAATCGAGTTTTCCATCGGTATGCGGCCAGTGGCGGATGTACTTGCAATAAGGTGGTGGCAAGTGCACCCACTCAAAATCTTATAACCAATGTTATTTTGTGAAGATCCAAATTATTGACCCCATGCCAAAAAATATTTTTGCCCCCATCGATTTTTCAATCTCAGACTATTGTCTAAAATAAATTTTTAACAGGTGGTCCACTTCTATGAAATCCATTAATATTAATTTATTTTTACCAAACATTTAAAGACATTTAAACCTAATAACTTAATTTCCTAATGCAAAAATCTCATTTTCCTTATTAGTCCGGTCTACTCATCTAAATTAAAAAATTTAGATATCTATATATATACATATTCGACATCATTTTTAGATAGAGATTTTCTATAGTATTTAATATTTTTATTTATTAAATGTTTAATATTTATTTTTTTTGCCACCAGTCCCAAAATTTTCTACATCCGCCCCTGTATGCGGTCGTGTGTTTGCATAATGTTGCGTTTATTGTATAACATCTCCTCTCTTGCGGATTGGTTTGGAAATAAATCGCATCCTATGAAAGACTACTAGTTTGGATTACAACTCGGGACAAAGTTAGCACATGAACTTTCTCAATAAAGAAAAAATAATCTGAAAAAAGGTTAGAAACAAATGAACGAAAAGAAACACTTGTTTAGAATAGAAGATACAACAAATAAAGAGAGAGAATCGCAACTGTGCTAGCAGATTCCTTATGTTTCATAGGAAACACTTTAGCTTTTCGTTATTTTGCATGTTCTTTGTGTTGTTCGATTTAGTACGACAACAGTCAAAAGGGCCTCCCCTTGCATTAAAAAGTTTAAACAATAAACATTGGTTACGCTCACTTATTGTAATGATATGATCTTTTTGAGACTAATTAAGTGATAGTTTAACTTAACAAGTTGGACAAAAATGTAAAATATCTCTCTTAAGGAGATGAAACAGTTTGAATTTTCCCACCAAAAAAGAAGGAGCTTGTTATAATATTAAGTTTTATCTGTAAATACCTTTTCCTCTTTATGGTGTTTTCTCTTGCTTGAGGATTCTAGCTTCCTAGTTTCTCCTTTCTCAAGTTTTCTTTTATTCTCTCATACATGTCTTCGCGTCCCCTCTCTCTCCCATCCCAAGAAATCTTTGATTCTATGATTCTCTTTTTCCTTACCATCTTTTATATATCTATACCTGAGAGGGAACTTCTTCGCAAGCATTCCATCTACCAAATCCCAAGGCTACCTGAAAGCAAATGACTCACCCTATAGCTCCCCGATGTTTCTTGATCATGCTTCTTTGTCTTCTAATCACTTCACGTACGTCTGATACAACATTAGGATCATGAATAAGCTGCTTTGTTATCTTTTCTTGCACATTCTGAATGAAATGATGATCAAGGTTAAAGAGTGTTAGTGTTTTTGCAACCAACTGACCTGATTTTTTCTCATCATTGCTTTGGTTTCAGCTCTAGATGTTATAGCTCAGGGAGGACAAGGTGATATACCAGTTGTTAATCCTACATCTCCCGGTGGTGGTACCACCACACCAACCATAACCCAACCATCTCCGCCTTCCTCAACTTTTCCAGGTCCAATCACCAACCCAAATACACCAACCGGCGGTTATCCACCACTTGACGGTACCACACCAACCGGCGGCTATCCACCACTTGATGGTACAACACCAACCGGTGGTTACCCACCACTTGATGGTACCACACCAACAGGTGGTGGTGGTGGTGCACCTGTGGGAGGCGGAGGTGGTGACACTGGTGCAGGTGGTGGTGGCGGTGGTGGTGCACCTGTGGGAGGCGGAGGTGGTGGTGACACTGGTGGTGGCGGTGGTGGTGGTGGCCAGTGGTGCATAGCTAAAGCAAATGCTTCACCAACATCATTGCAGGTGGCTTTGGATTACGCTTGTGGGTATGGAGGAGCTGATTGTGGCCAGATCCAACAAGGTGCTAGCTGTTACGAGCCTAACACTATCCGTGATCATGCTTCCTTTGCTTTCAATAGTTATTACCAGAAGCATCCTGGTTCAGACAGCTGCAATTTTGGAGGAGCAGCACAACTTACCAGCACAGATCCAAGTAAGACATTTAAAAAAAAAACTTTTATATGTAAAAGTCTTCAAAGATTGATCATAAGAGCCGGGAAAGTAGAATTAAGTTACCTGCATACAAGCGTCCATATATATCCTGCATTTTTCTTTCCTACCTCCATGAACGGTGTGAGCTACTTGAGACCTCCACAACCGATAAATGTTTCGAGTGGTCCAGATTAAGTTCATGAAATTAGATATATACTATCCCACCGTATGATTCCAATGTATCAAAGAGCTGGATAACAACTAGAGTTTTCACCTTTTACGCTAAAGATATATCTGAGACTGGTATTCAAATCTGCTCTTATACTGCTCCAGGTAAAGGAAGCTGTCGCTTCTCAGCATCATCAGGAACAGTCAGGTATGGTTCTCTTTCCACTAAATCAACGTCTTAACCTGTGAGAAAACTGAGAAAAACAAAACTGATTTATTTTTGCTAACTGCAGCACAAGCCCGCCAAGTCAACCGAGTCCACCAGATTTTACTTCCCCACCTTCTACTACATACCCACCCCCAATAACAACTCCAACTACAGGCATACCTGGTTCTGGACCACCATACGGCGTGGCAGAGCCAACAGGGCTTCCGAGTTCAGCAACTCCGGTGTCACATAGCTTCCTCTTAATATTTACAGCAGTTGGGATACTAATGCCATTGCTCAGGCAAAATTATCTTTAAACGGACAAGGGTTTCAGGGTTTCAATCATTATCTGCAAATCACTAGGCGTGTTTTCTATATATACCATCACGAATTCACGATGTATGGAGTTCAAGAAAGCAGCCGTGATCAGCAAGAAGATTTTAATCCGAAGACCTCACTCTCATCATCTGTTCTCTTGCTATAGTTCATCATGGAAAGTATATTTATTTACTAGGAGATATTACAAAATCAAAGGGCTTAGGATATATACATTCTTGTAGACTCATTAAGCATACGGTATCTCTCCACAGTTTTAGAGAGTAAAATACTTAGGGAACGGTTAAAAAAATACAAAAGCAATGTCAGACATGATTAATTGTGGAATAGCAATGGAAATATACACAACAAACTAAAATGAAGGCTACTTCAAGTAGTTAGTAGTTAGTAGTTACATACCTGCAGCATTCCAAAACGGGTTGGCACGCCGATGATGGAGAGACGAGCTCCAAAATACCTGCAGCATTTTAACACAGTTGCTTGCACCACAGTATCCTTGACAATGCTTTTCCATTCATGATCTTCTGAGTAGAATTTTTCGACCCCGAACCAGTTCATCTTGGAATTATATGCGATTAAAAGATCAAATCGTTACCAACGAATAGTGCCAAATGCAAGCATCTCATAAACAGTGGATAAACACGAGCACAATGACTTGAGTAACATTGAGTAAATAAATACAGCACATTATTTATTGTTTCTTCATACACATTGTTACAGTGATTTACAGATGCCAGTCTTTTTTGTCACACGAGTATAGTTATATCAAGAACAGGATCGATACAACTGTGACACCAATGATGCCTAAAGTGGCGACAACTGAATCCTGATTAAACGCATTCTGCAAGCTGCCTGCTCGTGAGAAATGCTGGAAAGCCAGAAAACACGATATTGCCAAAGAAATGAGAGCCCCTTCTTGCTTCCCTCTGCACGTGGATGGAGCCAATGAGTCTCGACTGAAGAGAATAAAACCCTGATCTCAAACATTACATTCTCTAAAACTCTAACCTTATGCTCATCACTTGATTTGGCGCCACAATCGCCAAGAGTAATGCAATGAATGGCAGTTCAAGTTCACCTATAGAAAAAAGCATTCCGGAAAGAATTACAAGCAGATAAAGACAGGAATAAACTCCTGCAAATTTAAGAGCTGATGAGACAGACATCCATGAGTCTTGTTTGTATGACTTAGTAATGGAAATTTAAGTCTCTGACAGAACCAAGTATTTGATGTAGATATATATATATATATATATATATATATTAGCATGATTTCAAATTGCCATATAGAGCATGGATTTCCAGCTTCAATTTCTTTTCCAGTAAAAGGCAGTTGAACAAACTTGAAGATGAAAACAAACCTGGAAAAGCGAAGAAGAGTCGAACAAGAAGCGCCAGGAATGCTGCCCAGATGCCATATTCACCCCTGCAAATTAGATGCAGAATATTAATGACTTCAAGATGGCCGTATAAGCACACAAAAGTTCTCTCATTCCGAAGAACGAAAAAAAAAGAAGAAGAGAAGCTACATAGCAAAATCCACAAGCATTAGTAAATGAAAAGGTAATCATATAGCCATTTAAAAGCTTACTTTGCCCAGGAGATAATGTCCGATGGTGCGGTTAGAGCGAATAGTGGAACAACAAAGGACTTGTGGATACCGGTACCCCTTGCAAGCATTAATCCACTAGGAAAGAAAACAAAAGAACAACATTCAGTGTAACATCGAGCTTATGCTGTTGACATTATGAAATTACACAATGAGCTATTGCAATTCACTTTCACACATGATTCCAAGGCAGTCAAAACGAATAGATACAAACTAAAATTCCTCAATCATGATAGGAAAGTTTGGTATAAATGTCCCCTTTTCTGAAATCATTTGCTAAATTTTTGAGGAGTTCACACATGAGCATTGCTTCATTAAAATTCACAATTACTGAGAGAGAGAGAGGGATCATACACGCAAGAAATTGCCGAGATCCATTGTAGAGTATGGACAGACATCGGAGCAGCATAACAGACCACACTAGATCCTCTCTTTCGCTGCTTCTCAACTCTCGTAGACACCGTCGCGGTTCTCTGGCGATCTATCGATACTCTGCCAAAATCCAGAAGAAGAAGAAAAAACAATCAAAATCCAGTAATCCATCCACTGTTTGAGAATTTAATAGAATCGCGCGAATCTCTGTACCTTAGCGGATTGAAGCAAACAGCACTCGTGGCGTGACCTAGACCGGAGAGATCTGACGAACGAGGCCGGAGTTTAAGAGAGAGAAACGGTTTCTGGTGGTGGAGAGAGACGATCCGGGACGATGAGATACAGAGACTCGCCATGTATTATTGTTTAGAGAGAAGCTAACGGTGTGATTCTTTTAGTTTAATTTATTTCGACGGAATGTTCTTTCCGTTAAATTGGATTCATTTGCATGCAATATATGATCGTCACGTGGACGGTCTAGAATTAGCGCAAATGCTTTAAAAGTGGGGCCCAATGTCACACGTGATTTGGAAAACGAAAGTCCGTTCACAATCAATCGTCAAAGAATCTTGAATCTCCCACCGTTGCCATCAACTCGAATGCTAATCTTCCACGTAGGATTACACGTCATTTTTTTTTTATTTGAATGTAAAATTTAATCAAACCAAAAAACATTTTTACAATAGATGCATGCATAGTTTTGTTTTGAGAGATAGAAGTATTTTTTTGAGCTTATATTGAGAATTGCATATCAAACTATGAGTCTTCAAAGAGTTTATTATGTTAGGCGAGTTCCAAACCACCTAACCATAGCGTCGTCATATGGCGATTTCTGGTGTTCCGAATAGAGTTGATTATATGTTTCGAACATTCTTATCAATGAACTTGATTAGTTGAAATGTCCAATAAAACATGTTCTATGTGTTTTCTCTCATTCCGTTCTCGCCATATATAGTAGAGAATAGCTTGGAAAACATACAGAATCAAGAACAGAGTAGCCGTGACAGTGACGCGTGTGATTACCCGTCAGCTTTTAAATATCCAATTAAACGACCGACATGGCACGGGCACGTCGGGCAGCATCTTGCTTCAATTCAGTAATGTGGCATCTTACTTTCACTTGGGACAAGACAAAACTCCCATTTTGATCAAGACAAAACTTTCATGTTGATCAAGAATTGAAGATTGATTTCAAACTTCTTTACCAAAATTCAGTTTTTAGATGTCTTCCATTGTTCTTTCTTTATATGTTGTGTATATTAAGATTGAATTTTATCAACAACAACAAAAAGACAGAAGACTTAAAAGAGTACTCATTTTCCTTACTGTACAAATTGCCAAAGCTTTTAATAAAAAGAAACAAGAGTGAGTTTCGAGTGTTACAACATCATTACCCACATAAAAGTTAAAACCGAGAGTATTCATGGTTTTTCTATATATACTCCATGAAACCAAAAAAGAACATGAAGGAAAGAAAAAAAACAACAGAGTGGATGGATACTCCCAGCTGCAGCATTTAAAACCTGCATATCGAAAACACACTTTGCAGGGTTCTGCATCAGTTGTTAACTCTTGCCATTTTCCAATATGTACCGTTAAAAATTAGTACAGTGACGATCACAACACAGAGTCTTCTCTCCCCCCTTGTGTCAGCTTTTCTCTCTGCCATCATCATTGAGCTCAGTGTCAAGAAGATCCACATTCTTACTTTCCTCAACAATAACCTGTAAACAACAAAAAACACCATAGCCTCTCAATGTATCATCGCTATAATGCAGCATTCACTTCCTTAGGGATCATCTGCATTGTAGCTGTTTCAGACCAAAGAGTAATGTTTTTAACCTGCTCAACAGAGTCTGAGTTGTTAGGAGTATCGAAGATAATTGGGCGGCAACGCATGTCTTCATTCATCAAGCTTGAGTTCTGAAAATGGGCTATAAGGGCAGATTTTCCTTGTATCCGAGCATATGCCAATGAAGCTACTTTCTCACTATTGAACTTCTCCCACTTCTTCCCATTAAAAGCCTGCAAAAATGGATGTTTTATTAGTTCATCTTCTGAGTTATCTTAACAATATCTTAGAAGGAAAACGGAGAGAGAAGGAGACCTCGTAAAACGGAATGATGAGATCTGGAGAGAGCATGTTGATGAATGCATAGCCAACATTGCATTTGTTCTGCAAAACCAAAAAGATTTATTAACCGCTCCTTCTATCAGTTAGTGATTTCGTAACTTCGAATCTTAATGAATATTTTTACCTTAAAATCAATGGGCAAATACAGAAAGTTGTAAGTTCCTTGGTTCTTTTCGTCAATAGCAGCTAGCAACATTTTCGAGGTGTATCTGTTGATAACACCATAAAAGAAAGTTATATTCTGAGCAATATTTCACAAGAAGTAACGGTATAGAAAAGAAAAGCTTACTTATTTGGGATGTTCTTAATCATCAAGGTAGTCCGAGAGTCCTCTCCATTCATAATTTTGTCCAAATCAAGTTGAAACTGCTTCCTGCTTTCAACCTGGCTCGAATTGTTCTCGACTCTACGTGCCCTTCCATTTTCATACAAACCATCAAAGCCAGAGGAGAACCGTCCTGGGTTTAGACCGCTGCTTAAGAACATGGGGCTGAATCTCGGTGAAGACATCATTCTGTAACTTGAAAAACCGTTCTCAGCCATGCTTCCGGGGTTCATAATCCCATGATTTGGCAGTTTTGACGGGAAACTTCCACCATTGAGACCCACTCCACTCGTTCCTTGAAGACCAACGGAGTTCATGAACAAAGTGTCCTTTGAGGACTCTGGGAAGAATCCAAAATGCTTTTCTAGAGGAACACCAGATGGTGCAGACCCAACATGGAGATGATGATGGCTGCGATTTTGAGTTTGATGCTGATGTGGAAATGGAACAGATCGGTCTGCACGAGCTGAGGAGAATGGAATCCCAGGGGATGATGTTGACCAAACCGAAGAATTTGAAGGTTCAGAGCGTGAGTTAGGACTTCCCCAGAGAAACTCTGACCCCGATAACGTCTCAATCCCACCTCCATTTGAGATCAAAGGACCAGAAGGGGAAAGATTTCCAGTGTACTTGTTATCCAGCTTTGGCTCTTGGAATAAATGTGATGACTGTTGGAAGACGTTGCTACCAATTTGACCCCTACCAATGGGTGCAAGCTTGGGGCTTGGTCCTTGTGAATTTAGAGCAGAAGCCAAGCCAGACAAGTGGCTGTTCCTTGTAGGACTTATTCCGAAAACGGGTGACCTACTCATTACACTTTGAAGTGGACTACCCTCAACGGGACTGTTCAGCTGCAGCCAATTACCTGCCACCACATCAAACAATGTTAGCCTTTAAGGATGTTAAAATTACAACTTTGTTTGAAGAGAAGCATATAGTTAACAGACTCACTTGGAGGAGAGTTTGCCATGGGTGAACCAAGCAGAGATAGGTAATGCAAATCATCGTTCTCAAGTTCTTGGTTAAGTTGCAACATCAAGCTAGAAGATCAAACATATGGTCAGATGTAAGCGATATAATATAATTAATAATTGAATGTGGCAGATCAGAGAAAGATACAAACCTTCGACGAGCTCCTCCAGGGCGACTAGGTTCAACTTTTATACGTTTTCCGGCAATCTCACACCTATTTAAAGCCTTTAATGCTGATTCAGCAGCTCGAACATCATAAAACTCAACGAATTTGTGATGCCTCTTATGCGGTGTTTCCCTTATCTGTTTTTCAGGAGGAAAAACAGCACTTAACATGGATGTTTTATCTTCCAAACCAGCTCAATGGAATCAAAACACAAGGCTCTGTTATGAAAAAAAATATACAGAAAGATATCTATCACCTCTTTGATCTCTCCATGAGCACCAAAAATTCCATGCAAGTCATCGTTAGAAATTGAAGGATCCAGGTTAAAAACCACTAATGTCCCCTGATTCATATCCTTCTCAGATGGATTATCCTACAGATTACACAGGGAACAGACACATTAGAAACAAATTAGAGCTCAAAACCAGAAACGCTGACAATTTTTAAGAAAGAACCTTAGGAATTGAGAAATGAATATCCAATTTTCTCCGTCTTAGTGGCTTATTCTGTAAAGACCGCATAGCCATTCGAGCAGCACGAATGTCATAATAAGATATCATCACAAATCCCCTATGCTTACAAGTAGTATAGAGAGTTCTAATATCACCGTATTGCTGCCACATATCACCCAAAAAAAACCCATCAGTTTCTGTATAGTAAGTTTGTTATAAACTAATCCGATATGTATAAGGTCAATTTTTGTTGAAGTTACCTCAAAGAGAGCTTTGAGTTCAGAGTCCTCTACATTGCTGTTAATATTCCGGACAAACAATGTTCTCGAGGGATGTTCACCGTAAGGATGCTCACCAGCAACTGTTCCCGCACCATTCTGAATATTGAATTGCGGAACAGCATTTCCACCAAGACTTGAAATGGATAATCTTGGAGGACCACTCATGCTCAAGCCATCTCGAAAATCAGTGTCAAGTTCCATTCCTCCTCCGCTACCAAAAAGATCATAATCGTCAGCATCTGGTAACTCGGTAAGGTCAAGATCATCCATCATCCCTGCCAAAAGATCCTCTTCATCTGGGAGCAGGTTTCCAATGGAATGAGATTCAATGTCATCAAGGCTTTCGTGAAACTTGTTCGGACGAGATGCAGCCGCATCATCTATCAATGAGAAACCATCTCTGTTGTCACTCAATTGCACTGCAAAACAAAAGCAAAACTTGTAAGCAAAAGAGAGAAAAAAGTGTGTATGTATAACGATTAAGGGAGTTTGGTTTGTACGTTTTCCATGGGGAAGAACAGGTAGAGAACTGGAGAACAAAGTAGCATCACTGGAGGGATGATGGTGGCGACCAAATCCAGAGAGAATCCCCCAAGCTCCAGCTACTTCTTGTGGAATATCCATTCAGTAAGTTATTTCTGCTTTGAACTGCTTTTAAGCTCCAATTTAGAATATCCTATTCAAGCTGGACCCAGATACTTTGAAAATCAAGATACAATAGTGGTTGATACATTTGAAATCTCAAGTCATGTGTTGAAAAATTAACATGCAAGCAAGAAAGATTAATTGAAGGAAGAAATCAAAACCTAAAACCAACAAAAAAAAGTTAATCAATACAAGATTACGTATAAACCAAATATAAATAAATAAAAAGACAGAAGATGATCAAACTAAAGACGTGAAGAAATAATCAACTTTACATCTAAAAGGGCATGAAAGTAATCTTTTTTCTTTCTTTCAGAAAGTCTAAAAATTGAGTAATTGACTATCAAAAACTGTCAATTGATTGAGAGCTTTTAACCCAATACCAATTAGTATAAGTCGCCAGTTTATGAAATCAGAATCAAAACACAGAAGATCGTTGAACAAATAGCATGATTAAAACACTCAGAAGATCAAACAAACACAGAACCAGGTTGCTTAGTGAAACGAAACTAACCCAATTTGCTCGTCTTATCCAGATCATCAAAAGCTAAAACCTTTCAGACACACTTGATCGATATCGCCGACACAAACAAAAGAGCTTTTAAAGATGATTCCAAAAAGGGGTTTAGACAAAAACCCAGGAAAAAAAAGGTAGAGATTTCAGTAGAAAAACACATTCAATTGGCGAAGAAAACATCAAAAACCAGAAATCAAAATTTGTTGCGGAAAAAAAGGAAAGTGAGAAGGTAAAGAGTTAATTTACCACAAATGTGCAGTTACCAACACCGACGATGATCACGACGATACAGAGCACGAAGAGAGAAAGAGATTCTCTACCACCAACCAAAACCCGAGGAAAATAAATCAAACACGCATAAAAAATAAAATTAGAAAGAAGAGAGAACAAGGAAGGAAAAGTTTGGATTTTTCTCTTTATATTTGTGGGGTTTAATAGAGAAGAAACAATAATGGAGGAAATAAAAAAAAAAAATTCAGAACACAAGAAAGGATGAGAATGATTGATGTGCTAAAGAAGGTTTTTCTTAACTGTATTTAAATACATTTTTGCGTCCGATTTGACACACTTTATTTTTATTTTATTTTATCTATGATTTTGACACTTCCGTATTATCTCCAGTTATTATCCATAAATGTGTTAAGATTTATCAAATCACTACTTGATTTCTCGTTATCGCAGAACAGTTTAACAAATACTAGTATTATAATTACTATCCATTAAAGGTTGGGATTTAACCAACTGAATACTCCGATTCTGTTTGTAAGGAATAATGTATTTACACGAAATTGTAATCTAAGTTCGCATTTCAATATTTAAATTATTTTGTTAAGTTTACATTAATATTTTTTTTTTTGAATTGAAAAAATGTGGTTTCACTTCTTTGCCGGGGACCGGAGATGTTATATGATGTCTCCTCCCAACGCGGATCAAACTGCGGACATACAATCGGGTACATACCCAAATTGCGGGTTAGATGCCACTAGCCTAACACCTCATTGATATATTTTGTTTTTCTGGGTTAGTAGAAGGTAAGTTTACATTAACTTTCCGAAGAGATTATCCATAAGATTAGAGTTGATGTATAGTCATGTCTTTTGTTGGTTATTTTTGGCATAAGAGTGTCGATATTAAAATGCAGCATATATTTTTAGTCTAATTGTTTTGTAAGAGTTCATAGTTTCACTCGCTATCATTGGGAAAACTTTTTTTTTGTCTCTGAAATGTTGCATCACATTACAAATTCTTGTGTTCCTGAACGGCACACACGAATGTTATGTGTCTGATTAGCCTAAGAGATAATATCTTCATTGATCAATCATCAATCTATACTATCATTGGAAAAATATTTTTTTGTGTTCAAATATATATTAGTATAGATATTTTTATCATTTATCTGGATTAGTTATACTTGTTGTCAAACAAGTATTTTTTTTTTTAATAATCTACATAATATCTTTATTGTTAGATATGAACATTCTAATTAATTATAATATCTATAAATAATATTTAATATTTATTTTATTGGTTAAATTATTTAAACTATAATAAATCAACATTAATTTATAATTGTAGAGATTAAATGTAAATATATGGTTATTTAATTGAACCATAATTAGACCAAATGATATAAATTTTATTATTAAAAATATTATAACTTGATAAAATTTTAAATATTCAAAATTAGTATATTTTTATATCATACGGCAATATGGTGGGGCGGATTAAGATTATGTTTTTACAATTACAGTCCTTTGCGGGTTGATTTGTCAAAATATGCAAGATATCATGCTGATTCGAAGCATATTAAAAGGACGGATTAGTCCATTTTAACACTCATAAATATATAATTTGTGAAATTTGATTTTAATAAAACAATAAAACAATTGGTTGTGTGGTAATCTAAACTCACATAATAACAAAGTTTACAATTTTACAATTAAGATTACATCGATATATACTTATCTAACTCATACTCTTATTCTACTAATATACACTATATGGTAACATCATATAACTTTTATAACAATTTACTTTTTTGTTAGATAGCAAACATTGTTAGTTACAAAAATCACATAATCATTAAAATGTAAGTCAAACTATTTTCGTTAGTGTTTGGTCTACATAACATTTTATTAAAATTATTTTCATGCACACATTGCATGTTAGAATCTACATTTCAAGCACGGGTTAGAAAATATGGTATAAACACCAAAACACTAATTATTGCACAACAAATCAACAAAATATTATTTTCTCTAAAAATCTAAGAATTACAAGTTCAACATATTTGAATCAATAATATTTAAGTTATATCTTATTTCTTATTTCATCTTTTGTATATTTCAAAATTTAATCTATAAAAAACATATTCCTCGGATTAGAATCTAGTTAAATTTTAACGTTGAGGCAAAAAAAAAAATGTATGACATTATACTTTGAAGATATAAAAAAATGATATATTTTTGGGAAAAAAAAACATTTTGTTGTAGTCAATCTTGCCTAAAATTTAACAAGGAATTAACCAATAACCAATTTTACAATGATATCAAAATCAGTTATACCTTTAACACGCACGATGATGGTCATTAACCAATAACCATCGCTGTTATCAAACTAACAATTGTTATAAAATAGTTTTACATAATAATCTTGGAATTAATTTATTTATTAAGAGTTTTAGTTCTCAGAATTAAATTAGACGTTTTTTTTATCAAATGGGTATTACTGATTTGAGAACTAAATCATAAGTAGTTTTCCATCAGTGAATTTTTTTCTCAAATGTAGAGTGCAAATGATTGACACATTAGAAGAAAATATTAAGTGGAATTGACTATTCTTTTGGATTTCTCTAAAAATCAACCATTTTTGTGAAATTTGCATTTTTCTAATTTCACTAGAATTTGCTTTTGGAAAATAAGCCTAATTCTACTAGAATTTGTTTTTTTACCCAAAAAAAAAAACATGTTAGTGGTGAGTTTAGCATTCCCCGGTTTAACCAGTTTTGAACTGAGATCGGCCTAACTGATTCCAGTTTACGACGGTTCGAATTCGGAGAAAGAAAACCCATGATCGCGGTTACCGGCCTTAGAATCCGTTAAGGCCCAATTCGTCATGATGAAACCGACCTCCGAGATTTGCGGAATATTTCCCGATCTCTGAGGGATTTCAGGAAATATTCCATTTCCTGATGGAACTACTTGGTTTTAACCGAGTTGATACCTTATAAATAAGGAGGCTTTTGTCACATTCAAGAGATCCAAAATCATTAGCGAGACAGAGGAGATTGAGAGCTCATACTTGAACAACTTTTAATTTCCTTAATCTCCGAGTCCTTTTTCCGATTTAGAAAAAACTTGTACTTCGCCGAATTCATTATCAATAAACTAGATTCCAATTAAAATTTACCGTTTTAACCCTTGTGTGATTTTAATAATCAACAGAACATGTTAGTAGATATCACAATTGTATTTTTCTAGAAATTTGTAAAATTACATTATTTCTTTTTAAAAATATAAATATATACAAACAGAATTAAACGATAGAAACTATAAAATTTAAACGCAGTATATCTTAATCTTTCACAACTTGATTTGAAAGAAAGAAAAAAATGATGACTTTGGAAAGTTTCAAATCATACCGATAAATTCTTCGTAGCTTCTTACACCATCTCAAACATATTTTATTAAATTGGATTGAAACGGAGCATATAATATATGTGACTGAGTATCATTCAAATATGTAAACTTATTTTTGAATCAAAGTTCGCCCTAGTTGGTTTCTCTCCCAGGCCCGAGCTCCGAGGCAGCCTCTTTTCAGTCACCCCGTTCTCCCTTTCCGGCGGGCACCGTCGCTCACTGCCGCCGGAAAAGGGACCCCTTGCTCGCGCTGCTCTCCTCGCCTTCGTGCATTTCAAGGTTTCAAAGTTTTTGTTTTGTTTCTGGATCTGGTTTTCGCTGCTTCTGTTGGTGGTCACGCCGGCGTCTTTGCTTGAGTCGTCGGAGGGTCACTCGGTTGGGTTTGTCGCAGCCTTCTCGTCTCACCCTTCGTCTGTTGCTAAAGGACGGTGACTCGTTGGACTAGGATAGAAGATTTCGTCAACCTCCGTGTGTGTTCGTTGCCGGTTTCTCTAGTTCTTTCGCCGGTCTTTGTCGACCGCCCTGATGGAATCGCGAGCTACTTGGACCTGGAAGCGTTGCCGGCTTGGTTTCAGACTCTGCTCAGCCCAAGGACGGCTATTCGGGTCTCCACCTATGCCTGCTTCTCTTTCTCCTTCCATGGAGTTTAAGACCTTTCCAAGGATCGTCAGTTTGCCGTTTACTGCTCACACCGCCGAATCCAAAAGCCTGGGTGAAGGGCGATGTTCTCTGGCGAGTCTCGATCTGTCAACGGCTCCGCTTCGCTCACCCCTTCTGCCGGCGAGTTTTCATAATTTCAAAACAAGGGGGTCCGCCTCTTTTCGTTCATGTTATCCCGACCGGTTCAGATACCGATCTACCTCGGCCACGTCCATACTTTTCCGATTATACGGAGAGCTCTCAACTTCCATTTATTCTCTGACGCCGTATTCCGGCCCGCCGCAGTCAACCTCCGATGTCTCCAAATCGGTAATTTCTTCTCTTCCCGATGGAACATCTTGTTGGGCTTTGCCCAAATATCTGATGGGATTGAAGATTCAGCTAATGGGCTTTGTTCCCATTTTCGGCCCAGCAGACATTTTTAAAAATTTCCAGCCTTGGGCTAAACTGATCGGCAAGTTTTCATCGCCAGCCAATATTTCAATCTTGAGATTGACGACGGTTTTCGCCGGTCTGGTGCTGCTTCGTCGGTTCCACATCATCGGCCATCCACTCACTCGGTTCAGCCACCGTCAAAAGCTGCTTCCTCTAACCGCCTCCTTTACCCCTCTACTCATTCGATTAAGCTATCGGAAAAGGCTACCGCCTCCAATTGCCTCCATTTTACCACTTCGGTTCAGCCATCGTCAAAAGCTGCCTCCCTTATCCGACTCCCACAAGTCTAAAACTGACGTTGGCTCCCTTGGTCTCTTCGTCAAGTTAGTCACGTGTACTTCATGGTTGGGATTGGAGATTTCAACAACTCCCCTCTCTTTGAGAGGTGGTTTCCTCCCGTGCCTTGTGCCCGGAAACTTTAAGAACGTCTTTACCGACATGTTCTCTTGCGTAGCGGTCTGTACGGGGCCTGAAGAGACATACGATTTCGTTTCTACGAATATCGGAGGTAGAGGTTCGACTACAAAGTCATTTAAGCTTCCGCTTGTGACGAATTTCAAACACTCCGGCTTAGCCGTGATGTTATTGACGCATTTGAGCCTTGTCTCAAATCCGCTGTCCATCTTCCGCGATGACGATCTATCTGCTTTTTGTTATTCTGTTTGGAATTTGTGTTCTGATGTTTTAAGAGAATGTTTTATTCCCTCTCTTTGTATTTCTGAAAGTTAATTTTAATGAAGAAAGTGTTGAACAAAAAAAAAAAAAAAAAAAGAGTATCATTCAAAGTAAAAAAAAAAATACATGTTATTGAAAAATGGATTGTGAGGCTCATAGTCAACGACTCGACCCTATTAAAGTTTAGTCTATTGTAATCTCTGAAGTGTTAAGAGAAATTAAAAAAACAGCATTGATCTTAGGGTGAATTACAATCAAACTCACTTTTTGAGTTTTAATTACAAGAAAGTGAATTTCTGAAAATGCCATGAATTTTGGCTCTTCATCCAACACGAGCCGAACATGGAGTCATTACATGTACAAGTAGGCGTGGATCTTATATCGTGGATACACTCATTTAATATTATCGTTTATAAGCAATGAAAAATGTGTCTAATCTTTGAAATTCATGGTCTTGTAGAAGTATCAAAATGTTGACAAAATAGAGTGTACTGCATATCGTGGATACAAACATTTAATATTATCGTAGATCTCAAAATTTCAAAAAAAGATAGAAACAAGAGTAAATCACTTGAAACCCAACTCGGACACCTGTTATTAGTTACAAAGATATGTTTTTGTGGACAAGTTATCATGGACATGTTTCGTTTGTATTCAATTTCTTAAGAAATACATGAATCAATTGTTTTGATTACTCATGTTTGATCAGTTGACAACATATTGACTACTCAAAGAACATCACGTCGTTGAAACTAATTTTCATACTCAAACCAAGAATTCAAGAGAGAATTCTAAAACAAAAGAAAATATTTTTTTATATTGGTCAAGGTCTTGTGGATAACGTATCCTGAACAAATGTATCATGGACAACAATTTGTGGACAATAATATGTCGTACGATCTGGTTTACTCAGCACATGTTGTTACAATTTCTTGAAGGTAAAACATATTGCATATACACAATTGTTTGGTCCAGTTCCATGATAGTTTGTCCACACAAACATGTTCACTAGAACTTGTTCATGCGAGGGCACGTCTTGAATTTCATACCACAAAAATATAAACACGTTTGTTTTCATCCCACAATATGTCCACAATAACGTATGTCCATGATAGTTTGTCCACGCAAACATGTCTACATGCTTTTCTCGTGTATTTCGTCGAACACTTTGTAGGCGTCTTTTGCTCTCAAAATCTCCAATCAATAAATATTTGTTATCTTTCACCATCAACTTCATGTGTTCTCACAATCAACAAGATTATCTTCTACCTTAGCTAGTTGTTGAGATGAAATTTAGTCTTTGTGACTTTGAGCAAGAAAACGAAAAAGAAGAAGAAGATCGGTGAATGAATGGAGTTTAAAGATATGGGTTGGTGTTCTCACAATTAATAATCCTGATCAAATGAGGGATTTTGTGGAATTGGTGTGATAGAGAAAAAATGAGAGAAAGATTGTTAATGTGGTAAGAGAGAAACAAAAGATAGAAGGAGAAACCAACGTTGAATTGGCCTAGTGGTTAATGAGGAGGTGGGTATGTGCCTCTCCTACTGGTCATGGGTTCGATTCCCGTTGGGAGGGGTCTTCTCCGAAGGAGTGACTTTAACATAGTTTGGGCCCGCTCCGATGATGTATGGGCCTACGGGACGGGAACCTCGGCGATTCAAAAAAAAAAAAAAAAAAAAAAAAAAAAAAAAAAAAGGAGAAGAGGTGAATCGTAATTAAAAAAAAAATTGAGTTAGAGAAACAAAGGATATTATAGACTTTTTACACGCTCAAATCACCAAAAAATGAGAAGTCACTAAACGTGTAATTACACTTCTCCAAAGTGAGTCTGAATGTAATTAATCATTGATCTTACGCCATACCAGTCTGAATGTAATTAATCATTGATCTTACGCCATACCCAATCATCAAAATAGATACTATATATTTGACCAAAAATGCAACATCTTTAAGATGCTAGTTGGTGGTGAGATGAATTTATTTCAACCATCAATACGACGACTATACGAGAGAGGA
The DNA here is from genome assembly GCA_002933935.1 of Eutrema yunnanense. Lineage (NCBI taxonomy): Eukaryota > Viridiplantae > Streptophyta > Magnoliopsida > Brassicales > Brassicaceae > Eutrema > Eutrema yunnanense. Next base: position 129,635 of record PKML01058897.1, on the reverse strand, counting down.
AAACAAAATGGGTTAAAAAATGGTACATAAATGACAATTATATCCGAAAGGGTCGGAAAGATTAAAAAAAAAGGTGCCAAAACGAGCGTTATTAAATAATACATATCATACTATTATTTGTGAAGTCATAATCTTACGTGGCGGCCTCAGAATAATCCTCCCTCATTCAATTTTTTTTTTGATTATTTGTCATAATTTCATTCGTTACTATCTGATGACATGTTCTCATCACTTAAATCAAACCGACACTCGGTTTAACTTAATCGCTTGGTTTATTCCAAATTTCATGTCTTAATCTTGGTTTATCGGTTGGTCGCTTTTTGTTATTATTAGGGTTTAACAAAACCGGGGGCTCGATCCGTCTTCTAATCGGTATATATGAATGATTTTTTCATACCAAACTGATTGTTAGGTCCCATACCAACCCGGTCGGATAGTAATCGACACTCAAATTTGTAGAACAAAAAAAAAAATCTAAATAATGTGTAATAAACCGAAATAATCTGAATATGCGTCTAGACCAATCTAGGCGATTAACCAATGAGCAGTAATAAACCAAGTAACGTTTATTTAGTTATGCATCGTATTTGTCACTTATAGTCGTCGCCCTTTGATATTAATCCAGACAATTAACCAATGATGCTAATCAAGAAAGATAAAAAACCGATGGTTAACCGGTTTGTGTTCTGTTGAAAAAAAACAAACCAAATATCGTATGTTATATTCGATAATTGTAAGTAAATATAATGCTAATGATAATGACAACCATGGACTTAGCTAAATTAGAAATTATACAATTTAAATGGCGCCTAGATAAGGAGAATATACTATTTCTTGGTTCAAAATTTTAATCTCCTAAACCCGGTTCGATGCGTTATTATGTGTTTGGCTCAATTGGAACCAGTTCTCTTCTTTTTAAAAAAACCGGAGCCGAGTTATTCATGTGGTACACTTTATGATTTCGATATGGTTCTTCCATTATGTGGTTATAAGCCGTATGATTTGATTGGTCAAATTTTTATTATTTTTTTGAGCTGGACGGTTTAGTCTATCAAGTATTCGATAGCATGTTGATAGCATTTTGGTTTGGTTAGATAGTTTTGTTTATTTTTTTTTATTTGGATTGCACGGTATAATCAATTAATGTGGGTTAGATTTTGAAACTGTCAATGTTAGTTCATGTTAACAGTTGCAAAGTTTCGGTCCGGGATCGGGTTATATTCGGTTGTTGAGTGTTTTTTGCGTGGGCTGCGATAGGCCCAAAATAAGCAGAAATATATTTGAATCGTAAATGTTGATAAAAAGTAAAATTTTGGTTATATCGATAATTGTATAAAATGAATTTTTATATTTTATCGATAATGATTAAGGTAAATCATGTCCATATCCAAAAAATTAGATATGAATAAAATTTGTTAATATCGCGGTTGTTGGTTAATTAGTTGAAAAAAAATATGGCAAATTATAGTGATTATCGTTAAAAATAAAACCCTAATGCATATCATGATATTATATAAATACGACTCATCTTAAGTCTTTTTATGCATCCAAAAATTAATGTAATTTTATTTTACCTATTTTGCAATATGGTGCTCTCTCTTTACCTTTCTAATGATTCTTTTGTGTGTTCATCAGCTCGTGAACTTGGACTCTACATTGATGAACATGGTGCGTGGGTGGAGTCGTTCTTACAACCCGGTAATTTTGCATCCCAGCGTTGCTTGCGTATTTTGTTTAGTTACATGTTCTCTATATTTTTTCGGTTTTTAATACATCTTTTGTGGCCTTTGGACAGGGTAATCTGTTTCACAGTGACGGTTTAATAACGATATGGATTATATGTTCCTGTGTTTTGTCTAGGTTTTTTTTGGGTTTGACATTTGGATTGATTGTTTGTTTATTTGTTGCTATTTATAATATTCCTCGCTTTTTGATTTTTTTCTTGGTTGGTTAGGTTCTTATAGTTTTTTCTGTCTTTTGTTAGCTCAATTTGCTTCCGTTGTTCATCTTGATATGCTCGCGAATTCGTGTGAGTCTCTTCCTATTTTGCTGTATCGGCCTATATCGGGCACCAATGAGTTTTGTTGCCATGGAGGTATCGATCGTACCGCTTGCAATCTGTTGCGTTCATATAATGTTCCCTATGTCTTTCGTGAGGACAAAGACACACTTCATAGATTTTGTCTACTTTTGTGGAATTCATTTCTTATCTATTTTCGTGTTTATCGTGGAAATTGCTCATAAGTGTTTTTTTTTTTGGGTAAAAATAAGTGTTTTTGTTATTTAAAATAAAATAAAATTGGATGTCATGCTATGCAGCATTCAGCTCGTGGGTTTTCTCTCGGAGATTCGCTGTTGATTTGGCGAGTTGCAGGTTCTTTAGTGACAGCTTTTTGTATTCAAAATTTTCACTTAAGTTTCTTTGGAATTTTCGATCGAATGAGTGGGTGGTTCGTCGACGAGTGTCGGGTGAAGAAGGTTTGTTTATAGAACTGTGTAGAATGATATTTTATTTTTAATTTTACAACATGTTTTTTATTGTGTGTTTGTTTTGTCTGTTGTTTTCCCCATTCTAAAGGGAGTCTATGGAGTCAATGATCGTAGCATGTGTATTACGTCAAAGATTCGGTGTAACACCATCATGTTTCAAAGTTTTTGGTTTCGGTTTGTTGTATTCAAAACCGTCAACCAAATTTGAATGGGACGTTCGATCGGGTTGGTGTGGATGGTTTGCTAGCACGTGTCGGATATTAATGGTGATATATAAATTCCTTTGTTAGATTTTTTGTATATGGTTTTTTTATATATTTGTTTCCTTTTTTTCTTTTTTCTTTTTGTGTATTTTTT
>PKML01058897.1:89213-110347 GCA_002933935.1 Eutrema yunnanense | reverse complement strand
ATTCTGCATACAATGTATCCCTCAATCAAAATCACAGAACAAAAGGGATTTTGTATCATGGTTTTTCCTTGTATTCAAACTGAACATATTCTTTGGTCAAATTCTCTTCGGGATAACTTGATGTTGGGGGATGAAAATCAGGCGGTCCTAGTCTGCAATTTTTTGAAGACCGTATAAATCATCTAAGAAAGTAAATAAAGATGGAAAAGAGTCGCCAACATCAAGCATTAACATGCGTTCCATCGACTTAGCCTTAAGGCGATACAATAGTGAAATCCCAAGCTACAAACCTGACCAGCAAAAGTCGGGATCAACTATAATGGCTAAATCCAAAAATAAAGTAGTTATAAGGTCAAAGAGGAATTACTGGGAATTCAGACCGTCCTTTTCACACTTCAACTTGTAGGGTGTCAACGGTGGTGGCCTCCTGCAGTAAACACAAGTATTCACAGGTCTTCAAGTGTATCAACATATAAAAAAAAAGCTATACAAGCGTCTGGAACAACAGAATAACCACAACGGAATTAGAAAAGAAGAACACATAAACGACGAATTTAAGAAATCTCATGAAATCTGAGACAGTATAAACTTTAGATCGAACATGATCTAGAAGAAGAATCAGACCATATTTTAGGTTGCAAACGAGAGAGAGATAGAGAGAGAGACCGAAATTAGGCGATGTGAGTGAGAATCGATGGTTGGATCCAAATTGCCGCCACGAGAGCATGGTCCATAGAGTCTCGGAGAGACGATAAAGAGAAGACGACTAGTCTTCTTCTTTTTTCACGACAAAAAGAAAAAGAGTAATCTACTGGAGAGAAAAAAAAACAGAAGAAGGAAGCGGTGAGATTTAGCTACATCATCAATCTAAGTGATCTCTTCTTATTGGCTTTCTACTTTTATATAGTTTTTGATGAATAATTCTTTTTTATTTTAGAGTTTATGAGTTATTTATTTTATAATAAAATTAATTTTTTGTACTAATTTTCTTAAGAAATTTATAATGTTGTATTTCCTTTTTATTTTGTATTTTGAAATAGTTTTTGATATGAAACAATAAATTATATTGTTTGTAAATAGAAAATAATATATTGCAAGTGTTGAATCATAAACCCTTACCCTTCAATACCCTAACCCTAACCCTCCAATACCCTAAACACTAAATCAAATGTTTGTAAGATTGTAAATTTTATTTTAGTTAGAATTTTTTATTATATTATTTTATTAAAAATCGCCAAGACATATAATATTATGAAATCCATATATTACATGTTTAGATTATGTTATACGTATTACACAAAATTCCATTGTACATATTCCATTGTAAATTGGGAAATTTCAAAGAAATTTTATTTCACACAATAAACTCTATACTACAATGCCCTAAACCCTAAATCAAGTATTCAAGACTTAAGTCTTCTTTTATTTATTTTTTTCAAAAACTTATATATTTCAAATCTTATTTATTTTTTAGGATTTTGGAATTTGGGTTTTAGGATTAATAAAATGATTAGATTTGATGGGTTAATTGCCTGGATTAACATCAAAGGGCGACGACTATAAGTGACAAATACGATGCATAACCAAATCAACGTTACTTGGTTTACTACTGCTCATTGGTTAATCGCCTGGATTGGTCTTAGACCCATATTCAGATTATTTTGGTTTATTACACATTATTTAGATTTTGTTTTGTTTGCTCTACAAATTTGAGTGTCGATTACTACCCGACCAGGTTGTTATGAGACCTAACAATCGGTTTGGTATGAAAAATCATTCATATATACCGATTAGAAGACGAATCGAGCCCCGGGTTTTGTTAAACCCTAATAATAACAAAAAGAGACCAACTGATAAACCAAGATTAAGACATGAAATTTGGAATAAACCAAACGATTAAGTTAAACCGAGCGTCGGTTTGATTTAAGTGATGAGGACATGTCATCAGATAGTAACGAATGAAATTATGACAAATAATCAAAAAAAAAATGAATGAAGTAGGATTATTCTGAAGCCGCCACGTAAGATTATGACTTCACAAATAATAGTATGATTATATTTTCTTATTTCTTAGTATGAAACAAAAATTGTTGTATTTACTTTTTTTAATTGAGAAATAGAAAAACAAACAAAAACAATTATACCCTATATAAGCTGTTTTTTTATTCTTACTTTGTTGTTTGTTATCCTTTCGAGGTCTTGTACACAAGATTACAAATGAATGTGGTGATGTATGCGTTTGCGATCATGATAAAAAGAAGACGAATTTGTCTTAGCATGGGATTGTTAAGCGAACCCTCATGATATAATTTTCATGCCTTCGATTACACAGTCTCCGAAGCAGACACGTAACGCAAAGTCCCACCAACTGTTATCAAGTGAATTGCTGCACAGAAGTCACCCAACTTTTCATCTTCGAGCCACATCGTTAAGCACTGGAAGATATGAACTGCTCTATGGAACTCTGTTTTGCTTTTCGATGGCTGGATTGTGGCTAGACTGAACCAGATTGGTAATGTAATTATACAGATCCTTAAGCAGTGATCTTCATTGCAGCCTCCATGGTCAACACAAAACTGCATTGCTTGGTAATGTAATTATACAGATTCATGTCTCGTGAAAGGAACCTCTCGAGATCTTCATTGCCCTCGTAGCAGAAATTGTTCCATTCCAATCTCCACAAGACCACTTGCTGAATTCACAAGAACATAAAGAAGATTCCTTGTCGAATCGGATCTCACCTCTTAATCCAAAAGCTGAATCCCCATTTTAACAACAGTTTTTAAACCCAAACTCCAATCTTCGACTTTATCTTCCTCAGGATTATTCAACACCTTCCCTGCTTCCTCTAAGATTATCTGCATATACCTGTAGATGAATTTCTCGTACACTGGAGGCAAATCGACAGTTACCTGCACGGGCAAAGCGGCACACCATGTGAATCTTTATGCTCAGCCAAACCATGTTGCAAAACAGTTACACAATTAAACACTCAAGACCCACACTTGCAGTAACTCAATTTCTTTTGCAGACTCATTATCTACAAGTAGAAGACTCAGCTATTTCATTAGCTAAACACTAGAAGTAACTTAAGATGTTTAACTCAATTTCTTCTGTAGACTCGTTATCAACAAGGTAGAAGACTCAATTTCCTCCAAAAATTTATCATTTATCCAGAATTATAGAAACTTTAAACAGAGACCACCATAGTATTCATTATTCAGCAAAAAGTCTACCAGAAATTTCAAACATTTTTTTGGTTAATTTCATACCTTAATCACGACCGAAGTAACTCCTTTATCGACACAGAAGTAAGTCCCTGAGCGATGATTATATTGCTCGGAGAATTTCATCATAATCTCCACAGATTTCTCCGATGGTTCGGCTGCAATCCAAACAACAAGAAAATGAATCCAAAACCAAATCTCAAATCACGAAGAACAAATCAGGAGACTGGAACTTTACATTTCGCTCGGATTACAAATCGCCGAAATGAAGTTCTGGGAGAGACAAGTGGAACAGAAACGAAGCCGATAATGTGAGAGAGATCGAGAAATCGAGAAGAGAGAAGAGCGATCGAGACAGAGAGAAGAGAGATCCAGATGAGGGATCGAGAGTGAAAGAAAAGAGAAGGGAGAGCAAAAATGGGATTTTTGTGAAAACCCTAAGTTTTTGTTGACCAAATTTTTTTTTTTTTTTGGTATCAATTTGTTTCCTTAAATTAATTTGGTATAAATTTTTTTATTACTTGGGCGGACAAAGAAATTTTTGTTTTCACGGTTAACCTACGATGACGTTTTATAACTCGTATGTGCTATTACAAAGTAATTAGAGAACCAAAAATTAAGCACGAGCAAATATTTTTGCTGTCCAACATATCATAGCGTTTATCATTTCAGAAACGCTATGAAAAAGTTAGACATACGTCAACCATAGCAGAAACACATAAACCGCTATCCTAAAGTGCTATTAATACCCACATTTCTTGTAGTGGATGAACGGAAGAAAACGACGTCATAGGTGTCGATTTCTCTTTCGAAGAGCAGCGATTCATACTGCGAAACCTCACCAAGTTCGCGGGATCCCTCTCATCTGCTCCAGGAAACTCTTGATTAATCAACCATCCTCGGTGTTAAAATGTCACATTTGTTTTCAAATTGTTACATTAATTGTTAAACATTGCTTTTGAATAGATATGAGCCACGCTTTAAAATACATTTTTTTTTAATCCATTTACTGATAATTTATAGGGGATGGATTTCTATATACATATAATATAAGTCTAACTAGGTAACAACTCGGAGAAATTCCTGTTCTTGTTCAATATATACTTCCACAACAAACCAAAATCCAAGAAATCAACTCACTTTCAATCTTTTTGTCTCAAAGCTTGTTATGCAAGAAACAAATAAAGCCATTCACAAATCACAACAAAGAGCCAAAACAAAACAACAACCTAAATCGCTTTGATCCAATTTACAGCAACAAACCAATTTCTCACATTATAGACCAAAGCTGCATCTGCTTCTGATCTCAAACCATAACCTTCTTAATAAGCACACAACTTTCTGATTGTTTCACAACAACAAAAGTTCAAATCTTGAAAAAGAAATCATCAAATGGGTTTCTCTCCAGGGATATATATATATATATATATAAGATGGAGAACCCCATTCCACTTGATTCTTCTTTCTATTAAAAATTCCACTTAGATTTGGCAAAAGCACTTTCTTTGATACCACAGAAGTTTTAGTCTTCTCCACTTTGTTGTGCAAAGGCTTTGTAATGTCTCATCGGACATCTTTGCCTCGGCTTCTGCATGAATCCTTTACTTTCTTCTGAAGATTTTTGGTGTTTGTACTCTCTGATTCTAGTGGATTTCTTGTGCCGTCAAGGCCTGAACTCGTTTACAGATTCACGCGTCACTTCTTCTTCTGCCTCTTACGATCTTCTGTTTTCTCTGTTTCGATTCTTTTACAATCCTCTGTTTTTCGTTTACAAAATTCCGCGTGGGAGAGTTTGAGATTTGAGTGATCGAAACAAGTAAACTTATCTAATCCTCGATCCGATTCGAGATTCAAACTCAACAAAAAAACATATCACTGTCACCATTCTAAGCTAATTAAGTACACTACAAAACTTCTACACAAAATAGACATGAGAAAGGGAGAGAGAGAGCGTAATGAGTCTCGTTTGATTTTGGACTAATATTGGTGAGTTGTAAAATAAAGGAATGTTATAGTATGAATTCTTTGCTTTTGTTTTCTTTTTTTGTTGTCTGTCTTTGTAACATTCATTGCATAAATTTATGTAAACCATTAGTTCTTTGATATTTCTCTTGTTTTGTTCGTGTAGATCCTAGACATCTCGACGTAACAAATGTCAAAAGATAACAATAGAATGTCTCACTAAATCTTCATAGATAACCAACGTGTACGGTAGAAGAAGATAATTACGACGTAATTAACGTGTACAGTTGAAGAAGATAACAAATGTCAACAACAAAAAAGCCTTTGCGTTGCACTCTTCCCCTTTCTTATATATAATTTTTTTTTGGGGTCAAATCCCATAGTAAATGATATCCGTACAAAGACCATAGTAATTTTGTGGTTGTACAAAATGATATCCGTACAAAGACCATAGTATTTTTTTTTTTGGGTCGAACGGCCATAGTAACTTAAATCGTAAAAATAAATCTTTTGTGTGTGTGTGTGTTAAGGGTATGTTTTCCTTCAAACAACATATCAAGCATATACCCGCCAAACATTAAAACCTATTGGTTACAACAGTAGTTACTGAGAATTTAGACTCCTATCTTTTTTTTTTTTTTTTGAACAGCAGACTCCTATCTTATATATAGTAACTGAGTAACTACTAACTACAATTGTAAGATTTTGTAAGGATATCTCCAACCATAACGTCTCGCCGGGAACCACCATGACTCTCACTGCCGACGAGTTTTCCGGTCAGCTTTTCACCAAACATATTTTGACCTTCTGATTCCGTTCCCATTATCCGTTTCTTCATCTGATGCTTATAAACGGGAGGAATATGCCTACAAAGTTTATGTCCAATTTTTATGCGAAATTCTGGGGAATTTTCTCAGACTCTTCATTTTAGAAATAAGATCGTTAACCCTCGAAGACCTTTATAGTTGCTTTATCCAGCCATGCAATCCGTTTTAGATTTCAAATCGGTTATCTAGGTGAAGCATACAGTTTACCAATAAGATTTTTCTAAACCAATTATCTTAATTTGATTTATTACTAGTTTAATTATGTATTAACCGAGCTGATTAGTTATATAAATAAGGTTAATTTTGTTAAACTGATTTTTTTTTACTAAATCGAATCAAATTTCAGTTAATTTTATAGAACCAATTGTTGTCTAATTTAATTTTAATTCTATTTGGTTTAAATCAATTAAAATTAAAATTAATTGTATCTTTTTAAAAAATATCCTTGTGCATGGTGCGAAAAAACCATCTGGTTACTACGTAAAAGTAAATGATTCATTAATCACTTCATCTACTCAAAATTATCTTTGTGCATATGGTACGTCATCATTTTTCTTAAAATCACTTATAAATTAGTGTATAGGGGTTCCAATTTTTTTTGGCCAGATTCTAATATTCCAATTCCACACGTCGTCTATTGTAGAACCATAATTAGGTACACAACTTCCAATTAATTTCATTACCCAAAAGGCAAAACACACATCATCTATGCTATAACAATTGAGGATAAAACCACCACACACCCAATATGGCCGCCATTGTAACAATTTCCTTTTTTTTACTAATTTAGATTTTTTTTTATTATAGTATCTACTATACATTATTTTTGTACAACTTTTTAAGAGAAATATATGACCCTAATTTGATGCAAAACTTGTAAAAATCTAAAATGGGGACTTTTGATTTGCAAAAATCCGATCTAAAACAACAAATATAAAATCTACAAATAAAAATACATCTTCGAAATTAAAAACCCCTAAGACGCAAGAGCACAATGACATAAAAGCGCAATTAAATTTGTTTGTAATTGCAGCAGAACATTCATCATCGTGAATCTCCTTTGCAATTCCCCTTTTAAAATCTCTGATCACACAACCCCCATATGCACCAGCTAACAAATCAAAAATGATTAAAAGCAGCCTAAAATAACCAAATTAATAGATAACAAGACAACATGCTAAATGGAGATAATACAAGAAGGTTGTTCGTTCAAAATAATGGAAACCCAAAATCTTAAGAATTGATGCTCATGCTTTGTCCAGAGCTATGAACTCAACCGTAATAAACCGATAGCAAAAGAACAAATAATCAGAACATATATACACAATATATTATTCATAGCATCCGAACTCATAACCTAATTTTACGCCGTCAAAGTAAGAAAGAGATCATCCAAGGGGCCCGAGACACTAACCACAAGAGAAACAACAAACTATCAGATTGGAGAGAAGAATACACAAAGAATAATGAAAAAAAAAAAACTCTAAAACGAAAATCATCTCAAAACAAAGATATTAATAAGAGTATTGGAACCACTTTTTGAAACCTTGCTTACGATCCCTTATCTCGTGTATATCTTAGACTTTTGTCTATGTATCCTATAAAATACACAATCATAAAATTAGGCTTAAAAGTGCAAACACGTTAGTTAAGATCTCCAACAATATTGAATGCTCTCTTCCACAACTAGTTGATCTTTTAAAATCTCCAACAATATTGAATGCTCGCTGAAATTGTGGAGTCAATAGTTGATCTTCTATCGTTTCTAAAAAAACAAATCACACCAAATTCAAAGAAAACAAACAAATAAGAAACAAAGAAACCAAAATGTCGTATGTAAGTGCTATATTGGAAAATCCAAGTTCCTTTGCTATTTAGTACAGTATATATCTCTAAAAGAAGACAAAAGTAACAGGTTGGCACTACAGAATTAATCAGGAATAAACAAACATATAGAAATAGCTAGAGAGAAAAAAAAAACAACAACAACAATCGACAACTAATCCAAGAACAACGACATAACTATCAAAAACAAAAATAAAACCTAGAATACAAACAATAAATAAATGATCAATATGCATGCCGATCTCAGAAACCTTGAGCTATATATATATATATGTGTGTAGGTTTTACCCTCAAAGCTAGTATTCTTCTTTTATCATCAATTTTCGTACTCTTCTTTTTGTGGAGGATTGTTGTCTAAAGAAAAGAAATTTAACACATAAATACTCAATCTTAACTCTTAATTAATTACGGTAGATTGATTATAAACTGATTTATGTGTTAAATTTCTAAGATTGAGTAATTAATTAAAAGCCTTATAAACTAATCACTCTAATTAATTTAACATTGACCTAATCAGAGTTACATAAAGCGGTCGTAATTAATTAAAAGCCTTATAAACTGATCTATAATCTTTCTTTTCTTTCGTCAAAAAACGAGTTTTCATTCTGGTATTTACGTATACTCTGTGAATCTCTGTTGTTCTTCTTATGCAGGGTTTTGGTGGTCCATGTTCAAGCAAAATCATTCTACTCTAACAGCCGTCAGCCAAACTTCATTATATCAGAACCTCATCCAACTCCTTTGACACGAAATGCAGATGGAAGAAAAGGGGAGAGTGAAGGTGATGAATGGTAGTTTAGATCACTGAATCCTCGTATAAAGAAAGAAGAAGGCTTGAATCGTAGTTTAGACCTCAAACACACAATATATGGACAATGCTTTACACGAAACTACCAAAAATTTCGATATGAAAACTAAATCAGAAGCTTTGAAAATCATCCTATAGACCCGTAGAAGGAAGAACAATAATCATTGTTCAGACAAGGGAAGACATGTAAAACTTTGATGATGACATTGGGAAAACCCTTTGAAGCAACAAATCAACCACATTACCTGCGCGGGTGCGCAGGTTAGAATCTAGTCAACCTTTAAAAACAAATATGTCGTTTTCAACCTATTACTCACATCTGCCGGAAAAAAAGGGAAAGAAAACCTATTACTCACATCTTGTTTTTAACCTATTACTCAAAAAAGCAGAGCCTAACCTAATTGTATTCAAAAGCAGAGCCTAACCTAATTATATTCGAAAGCAGTGCTTTGAAAGAAGGCGCATCCACAACCTGTAGAAGATGCGTATAAAAAGTTTTTTACCGAGGTTTATAGATGTTAATAATATAACCTTAAAAACAAAGAACTGAAAGGTGGAGGTTATCAAAACGTTACCTGATAGGAAAATTTAACTAATATATTGTTTACTTCTACTTTGAAATCTGTTTTCTAATTAATATTTTCTATGACATTTCAGATTGTTTTCGCAGTTCTAAAAGGCGTAAGTTATCATAGCCAATAAACAAGTCCAGCTCAAATCCTCCATTAAGTTCTAAAAGGCGTAAGTTATAATTCTCATTAAGCAAATGATTATATCAGCCAGCTAAGACTATACAATACCAATGCAAGAAATCAAAGTGTTCATGAAACCTTTGGTAACTAATTTAATAATAGTCATAGGGATCACTTATTTTACCACCAATTCATAGACGTTCCTGAGCCATATTATTGATTGTATCTAATCATTACGATCATGTATATGACGTATAATTTGATTTTATATTTTCTTGAATTTTTAAAAATGTGAAGGAAAACGTGAGATTTTTGACACTATAAAACATTAGTATTCTTGAAACTATTAGTGCCAGATATTTACTTTTTTGTTGACACTATAAAACTATTATATTATTCTTGAAGCGTATTATAGATGCCAAGTGTCACCTCTCATCGGCTCTGGCATTTTATGGGGAATAAATTGGGGAAAATCAGTGTTCTAAAAAGTGGTTTAGGTGGTGCCTAGGCGCTAGGCGTCCATACACTGTGTCGATTACTTTTTAGGCGTTGGCATTAAACGTTATTGTTATTAACCGATTCTAAAAAGTCCTAGGCGGCTCTAGGCGGTCCTAGGTAGGGGTGTCAATTAGGGCCAAAGCCCGAGGACCGGCCCGGCCCGACTCTGAAAAATAGCGGGCTCGGACCTAGAAATATAAGCCCAAAAAAATCGGGCCTTTCGGGCTAGTGTGTTTTTCGGGCTTAGCCCGACCGGGCTCGGACTAGCCCGAAAAGCCCGGAACTTTAAATTTTAATTAGTTAGAGATTTTATTTAAATATTTATCTTTCTAAAAATAATAATTTGACATATTTTCTATACATTTCGTGATCCATGTACCATTATCATTCATCCATATTTACTTCATATTTTAAAAATCATTATCAATAGACTTTCAATGATATTTCTATATGATTTATACATGTCAAAACTTAATATTATTTTACTTTTTTTATATATGTACCTCTTGATGGTGATGAGGATTTAGAAGACGACGAATGAGATTCTAATATAAACTCTACTACCTAGATTTGAAGTGTTTTGATTTTATGTTTTATTTGGTAATACAATTTATTTGAATTTTAGTTGTTTTTTGTCAAACTTTTGCTTTTAAATTTATTTGGATTTGATATAAAACATTTCAATTTAGATTTATTTTGATAAATATTTTGTTTTAATTATTCATCTGAGAATTGTGAATTTTTGTGTTTGTAAAGGAAAGAACGAAAAAGCTCGAAAAGCCCTAGAGCCATGTCCGGGTCGGGCCGAGCTTTAGAATATATGCCCGATTTTTTTCGGGCCGGGCCGGGCTCAAATATATGCGGGCTTTACGGATTTCGGGTCGGGCCGGGCCGGGCTAGCCCGATTGACATCCCTAGTCCTTGGCGGCTCTAGGCGGTTCATTCGGCTCTAGACGGTCCTTGGCGATTGTAACCGGTTCATCAAAATTTTTAATCAATTAATATTTTTTTTTTGTTCGGTGCAGTTTTTGAATTTTTAACTACATTTAATTAGATCTATAAGTTTTAATTTCATAAATACATAGTATACAAATTTATATATTGTCTTTTATGAATATAGTGAATGTTTTTCTCCAATTTTATTTATGATTTAATATTTATGATTTTCCAAATGGATGTTTTTCTCTAATTCGAATTTATAATAATTTTTAATATTTTAGATTTGATATTTGTAAGATTTTTTTTAGTTTTTGTGTGTAATTTAAAATTTCAATATATGTTTATGATTTATAATATTTAAAGTTTATTATTTATGAACTACCCATAGTATTTTATATGTTGCACTATATAAAAATATATATAATATATTGATTTTTTTTTGTAAACGTCTAAAACGCCTAAGAATCGCCTAGGCTCCGACTAGGCATTCTAGGCCCAGCTTGACCGCCCGACTAGCGCCTAACGATTTTTTGAATATTAGAAAAAATGCTCATTTAATTTTCCCAAATATTTATAACTAACAAAATTATTCCCCAACTATTGAGTGCGTAATTTAAATCCTCAATTTAACATTGACTTCATAAATATATGTATGAAAAAGTCAATGTTAACTAAGAAAACGGAGATGTTGGTGTTGAATTTTTATGAGTCCAATTTTGCAAAGTCAGAATAAATTTGAGAAATTAATTTGCTAACCTAAAAGTTAGAGAATTAATTTACAAAATTGTAAAACTTGAGGAATTAAATGATCTTAATTTTCGAAATATACTCATAATTGTTTAGCTTTATTCATAACAATAAAATTAACATTAATTTGAGAATTTTAATTGAGTACTCAATAGTTATGGGATAAATCTATCAAATATTTGAGGAATTAAATGACCATTTTTGGAGTAAATTGTGGGATTGGTTTGACCATTGTAACCGATAAAATACAAATAAAATCTTAATGCGTATCTTGTCATAGAAGTTCTCTCCCTCTTCTCTCTATAACTTATCTTTCAGAGGTTTTTTCTTGGTTTTTGTTCTTCGGCTTTAATTCGGATTTCGGTTCCGGGGTCGACCGGATTTAGTTTGGATTCCGACTTAGTTTTGTATTGGGCTTTTAAGCTTTGGACTAAATAATTGTGTACCACATAATTGCCCTGTTCTGGGACGACAAAAAAATGGTCATAAAAAATTTAAAGAAGAAGGTAGAAAATAGAAAAGGGAAAAGTGAAGTTAATCATTCAGCTCTAGTTCTAGTTATGTTCTTCTTTTTTTGGATTTGAGTGGTGCTCGGTTTCGTCGTTATGCGACTGGTTTTCATCTTCAGTAAAGTTTTTTTGGCATTCGGTTCCCTAGTTTGATTTATTTCTCTTTGATTCTAGTCCTTGGATTGTCTCGTTTTATTTGGTTTATCCAAATTGTCTCCGATTTAGTTTTGGAGAATTGGTTTCTAATGCTTTATATTGAAACGGATGAGTCGTCGCGTGGATATTCATACATCGTCAGAATTCTTTTTGATGAAGAGGTTGCTATCGGCAATTTTCTTTGTTGGAAAATGATTATCTTCGTCTCGTCTTTTTTTCGGAATTGTTTTTGCGTTTAGAAATCAGTTTTTTCATTTCTGTTCGAGATATTCCTTTTGATCTTTGTCTCGGTTTTAGCTTCGGTTTTAATTTTCAATCATGTATAGTTTCTCTTGTTTGGGCTTTTGTTTCCCTTTTTTGGGCTTAGTCTTTCGGGATTCCGTCGCCTTTTTGTATTTCATCTTGTATTTCACATTTGTAATATTAATGAAAAATCAGATGACCAAAAAAAAAGAAAAGGGAAGTTAATAGACAAAAAAGATTGTGTCAGAACTTGGTGGGCAAGGCCAAGGATACTATTGGTGGAGAAGTTAAGGCTTTGTCGCTTATAAAATACTTCAGTTTAAAAGAAGGGAACAAAATAATCATAGTTTATTCATCTTCTTCGGGCATTCATTAAAATACAGAGCCTTTTTTTTGTTTTCTTAAGAAAAATCTATTGATGTCTCTGCTTCTCAGCCGGCTCTGCCGGGGAAAACCTGTATCCGTGAGAAGATCCTCTCTTCTTCTTCTCTCTAATGGCTTTTCATCTTCCTTGCTTCAAACCCCTCCTTGTTCCATCATATGCGCTTCTCCTTGTGGACGACCGGGTCTCGGAAAACTCTTCATTGATGACTTTACTGAAAGTGGTGGTACTACTTTGGATAAGAAGGTGCCTGTGGATTTGGTGTATACTCATCTATATCATGATGCAGTGGTAACGATTGGGGCATCTCATGGCTGGGTAGCTACTTTGAAGGACGACGGAATTGTGCGTCTCCAAGACGATCTAAACCCTATTGCATCTGATACAAACCCTAAACGCATCCCGCTGCCTCCTCTTGTAACTCTGCCTCGTTGCCAAACCCAGATTGTCACCAACGTGGCCATGTCCTCATCTTCTCCAGAGGATCAAGACTGTGTTGTGGCTGTCAAGTTCTTGGGACCTCAACTCAGCTTTTGCAAACCCGCTGAGAGCAACTCATCCGAGTGGATCAATGTCAGAATCGAAAACCCCTGCTTCTACTCCTCCAGAGNGATGACTCTTTGACTATATATGATTTGATCTTCTCAGCTTCTGATAAATGTTAGCTCAGGCCTCAGTGTAATTGGTTCACTTTCAATCTTTTTGTCTCAATGTTGAAGCTTATTATGTAAGGAAAAAAACAAATCATTCACACAACAATGAGCCAAAACAAGACAACCACCTTAATCGCTTTGATCCAATTTACAGCAACAAACCAGTTTCTCACATTATAGACCAAAAGCTGCAACTGCTTCTGATCTCAAACCACAACCTTCTTAAGCACACAACTTTCTGATTGTTTCCCAACAACAAAAGTTCAAATCTTGAAAAAGACATCATCAGAAGGGTTTCTCTCCAGGGAGATAAGAAGGAGAACCCCACTCAGCTTGATTCTTCTTTCTATTAAAGATTCCACTTAGATTCGGCAAAAGCACTTTCTTTGATACCACAGAAGTTTTCGTCTTCTCCAGTTTGTTATGGATAGGTTTCTGTTTCGTAGCTTTGTAGTGATGTTGCGGTGATGATTCAGCGAACATCTTCGCCTCTGCTTCTGCAAGAATCCTCGACGCCACTTCCTCTGCTTTCTTCTGATCTCTTTCGCGCCACCTCCTGAGTTCTCCTTCAACCGCTTTCTTAGCAGCATCAGCCATAGCTGCTTTCTTCAATGCCTCTTGTGTTGCAGTCTTTAGCTTCTCAATCTCCTCCTGTGTTGTCTCCAACTTCTTCAGTGTCTCGTTTTCGCTAGCTCTCACTGCTTCCACCTGAGCCAATGCAGCCGCCACTTTCATATCCGCTAACTTATCGAATACCTCAGCTCTCTTGCTCAAAGACTTAAACTCCTCCTGAGACAGTGTGATGCTCTGAGCTCCAGACTCAGATGATGTCGAATTACGCGCGGCGTTGGTTTTTTCAGACATTGACTTTATCTGTTCAAGGGCCTTTGTCTCGGCAGCTTTTGCTTCTTCGACTTCATCTAGAGCAACTCTCAAATTTAGTTCTGTGTCTTCAAGTGCGAGATGTGCGGTTTCCGCTTCCTTCATTAACTCTTCGGCTTTGTTTCGCATTTCCTCAGCTTCTCGTCGAGCAGCTTCTGTCTCAGAAGATATCTGATTTAAGGTTAACATCATATCTTCCAAAGCAGCCTTTGCTCTAGATTCCTCTGCAACACATTCTTCTAGCTCACTCTTACCTCTGCTAAGCTTCATATGAAGATCTCCAGCCATAGATTCAATTTCAGCCTCCTTCGCTTCAACTTCACTATGCACCGTCTTCACATTCTTCAGTTCTGCTTTAAGAGATTCCACTAACTCTTGCAATGACCTCTCTTCTTCCACAAGTTTCTCGAGTAAACCCTTTGCTTCATTCAACTCCAAACTCACACCATTAACAGAATCCATATCCGATGCTTTTGCAGTCTCCATTTGCTTCTGCAATTCATCGATCTCATTATATGTCTCAGTCAACTGCACTTCAAGCTTTTTTGCGAATTCGTGGTCAAACTCCTTCTTCAAAGCGAGTAATTTCTTGGCAGATTTTTCCATGCCAGCTTTATACGATTGCTGCTGAATCTCCTTCTCTGCAAATATCTCAGATTTTTCTTTTCGGGCTTGAGAACACGCCAGCTTCGTCTGTTCAACTGATTCATTAACAGCTGCGATTTCCTTCCTAAGCAACTCAATCTTCTCAGAATGAACTTTCGTCACTTCCTTAGCTTCATCTACTTTGGTTAAAGCAACAGTCTTTGTTTCCGAAATATCATTCGAAACCTGTTGGATTTTTCTCAGCTCTTGCTTTGCGGTATCAAGTTCCTTACACACCGTCCCATACTGTTGCATATCCTGAGCATCACTACCAGACACAGAAACATTTCCTGGTTTGGCTTCTTTGATTTGGCTCTTGGCAGCTTCAGTCACTTTATTCGCAGAATCTCTGGATTCATTAACCGCTTCAAGCTTACGAGTAAGCTCATCAACAGTTCTTTTCGCCCAATCGAGCTCACTCAACGCTTTCTCCCTGATCGTTTCAGCGTTCTTTAGCTGTTCCTTTAACTTGTTAAACTCTTTCTGCGCCAAGTGAAGCTCTGTTTGCTTCACCAAAACTTTCTGCAAACCACAACACAATTCAGAACTTTTTTTTTAAACTTCTTTACTCACTCAAATTGATTGTGAATCGAATCGAATCAAATTGAAGAAGTTTACCTCAGCGGATTGAGGGCTGGCTTTTCTAATGAGCGGTTTTTCAGCTGAAAAGGCAGCTTCACCGAAAAGATTAACTGCATCTTTAACTGATTGAAAAGGAGCGCTTGTGTCTATCTCTCCAACCTCCACAATCGGAGAAGAACCTGAAGAATCTCTACGTCCCTTCTTAGCAACCATTTTGCATTTTCTTTCTTTATATAGCCACAAAGACTAAAAACCAAGATTCACCACCTAACACAGAAGAGAGAGAGAGACACACAGTTCTCTTTTGATTCCATTAATGGGAAATTAAGCAATATCACACAAACGGAATAAACCAAAACCCTAAGAAGAGGCTCTTAAGGGAAAGATTAAATATAAGTCGAAGATTAAAGGTTTTCCCTTTTAACTGAGCTGTTCAAACCCAATCACCACGAATCAGCACAGATCCTATAAATCAATAATCAAAGAGGCTAATCGAGAATAGGGTGTTTCTCTTCAACCTTTAAAACCGACGGAGAAATCTCCAAATACAAGCGATGATGATGACCAAAATTATCGATTCGTACCTGATCTTTCCGGTCTGAAATTTCTCGTTTTTCTGAAACGGAAGATGAGAAAACCGAGAAACGGGAAATCAAGGAAAGAATCTAAAGGAGCGATCTTTTTTTTCTCTTCTTTCTCTGGGAGAGAAAAGACGATCGAGACCAAAATAAAACACGTTAATCAGAAAAAACGATATTCTCCTGTAATCAGAGCATATGAAAGGGAAAGAGATGAAAAGATTTGAGCTTTGGAAGAGATGAAGTTTGAAATTCTTCTGTATCAGAGGCAAAGTCAGTGGCGAGGAGAGAGAAAGCGAGAGACAGAGAGGAGAGAGGGACAAGAAGAAGGGGAAGTGTATTTGGTTGACAAATGGCAGCTTTTGGTTGGTCAACCGTAAATCTCTAATTTACGTCATTTAATTTTTCTTTTGTGTTAGCATAATTCCGCTTAAGATTCCCTAAAACTTATTATATACTGCCTAAAATAAAAAAAAAGTGAAGGCTAGGTTTTAGTGGAATACATGCAATAAAAACAAATATTTGCCAAAAAGTTAGCTCC
Source organism: Eutrema yunnanense (assembly GCA_002933935.1). Taxonomy (NCBI): domain Eukaryota; kingdom Viridiplantae; phylum Streptophyta; class Magnoliopsida; order Brassicales; family Brassicaceae; genus Eutrema; species Eutrema yunnanense. The sequence goes on along the minus strand of PKML01058897.1, from coordinate 93,631 downwards.
AAAGTATTTATTAATAATATTTTATATTATATGTCATAATTTCATATGATATGGCCTAAGTAACGGAGATAATTAGGACAAGTTTCGTAAATTCAGAACAAATTGCGTGGAGCTTGATGGGCAAATAAAACTATTTCGCACGTGAACTAGACGACATGTAAGGCTCAAAAATAGATCTAATTATATACATTTTGTTTATATATTTATAGCCTTGACTAGTCAGAATGGGCCAAGGCCTTCAAGGATGATCATATTGACAATGATTTGTTCTTGTACTTGTGTATATATCACATTTATTACAAAAAAAAAAAAAAAAAAAAAATTATTTATGTCTCTTTGACTCTTACTATTATTATTTTTTTTTTGGTTTTAATGTTATTAATGTTTTAATGTGAAAAAGATACATATTAATCTACTAGTTAACTAACCCATTAACTCTTTTAGGAGAAACATTGGAACAAACTTTACCAATTACAATGGATGCGAAAAACAACCAAAGTAAAATTCAAGAAGCCATAGAGAAGCAGTCGGATCCTTTGAAGGAAATGAGATTAGACGATTCCGCATAATGTGGTCGATGCTAGTTTTGATAGATGAAGATGTAAAGGATACCATTGTGAAAATTCGGGCATTCCTCTCACGCCAGATTGAGTACACTACAATATGAAAAAGAAGCTTCTTAGCGGAGGCTGAGAAAGGTCGCGGATGCCGCGAGATTTGAGGAATCCAGAAGGAGATAGATTGTAGATTTGAAAGTGGATGTTGCCTTACGTACTCTCGAGGATAGAGAAATCCAGATAGAGTTGCTGAAGGAGCACCGAAAGAATAGGTGGTCATGAGATTCATCACCAGAAGAGCATAGCACACAAGCTTGAGGCACTGTCATCCCCCATCGTCTGAGTCTATCTCTCGTAGGAAGCCGTCCCAAGTAAGCAAGCCAAAAAAATTGAAGGAAAATTTATCATATTTTCGAACCATACTGAATTTGTCCAATTTAGAGGCGGAGAAACATCCCTCAGTTGATCCTAAGTACCTTTTGACTCTTTACTATTACTCTTCATATTATATCTTTCGTGACTCACTTGATCATATATGATGATATAGAGAGTAAAAATGGATTATTGAAGTCGGTAAACTCAAATTTTTTTCCTAGAATGCTATACATAATAATATATCTGAAATTTCAGTCGAGTAACTTACTAGATTTTAGTTTATAGAAAACTCTCTTATCGGAAAGCACATTCATCCATAAATTACTCAAGTCTTGATAACGTTGATGATCAATATATAAATAACTTTTGTGTTGGAACAACATGCATGTGAAAATAATTAAAAATAAATTAGAGCCGTAATAATGATTTTGAATGTCGTTGTTAATACCGATAACAGAAACTGCACCCTCCAACTTGTTCGAACAATGCGTCGATTTCATCTTCGTCTTCAAGCCCAAGCTGCAATAGTTTTCTTTTTTCTCAGTTTGATTCATATACTAGTGGAGTATTGATTCTAGAGATGATTAAAAAAAATGTGAAACATTATAGAGACCTCATTGGGAGTTTGATTGGGTTTGATCCTGTGTCCATCAAAGAGAAACCTGAGAACATCCATTTCTATTCCAACTTTGACGGCAAAGCCTTCCATCATCTTACGGAGCTCAACGTCCCTCTTAATCCGGAAGAACACACACTTCCCTCTCTGTTAAAGAAGATTTGCAAAAGTAATAATTATTCATACAGTTATAAGGAAGTGTTTATTTTAGAATATAAATGATGCATGCATGGATTGTTAAGAATTAATTTGTGGGAAAACTCTAAAGACATCAAATTTATAGGAACAAAGGGAGGGAGTCTATGTTGAATAATATGATTTTTACGGAAATGAACATTTTTTTTTTGTTTTTTGGAAAAGTATTTTTGCAAATGATACGGAAATAGTATGTATTTCTAATAAAATGGTTAATTTTCAATCAACCATGTTACGATTTATACCTGCGTACTGACTTTGACGGTGATATGAGACGACGGAACCGACGGTTTCTTCTCGTCCGACGCCGACATCTTCACTTTCTCCTGTGACGGTTGGATTGTTCTTAATTGATTAGTTACGTTTGAACCTTTTTCATTTGATTTGATTAGTTACGTTACATGCATTATATATATATATCCGCACAAATACGTAAAGATAGATGTTGTATCGGTTATTAGCACACCGATATAACTTATATTCTTATCGTATCAAGGCTCGGAGAACTTCGTTTAGGTTAAAGTCTTAGGTCGGCGTATATTGTAATCGAACGAGGTCGGTTTGAATAGAGATGGTTACTGTTTTCTTATAAGTAAATAGTAATATCGGTTCTTTCTGGCGCGCCGATATTACTATATTCTTATCGTATCAAAGCTCGGAGAATTTTGTTTAGGTTAAAGTCTTAGGTCGGCGTGTATTATAATCGAATGAGGTCGGTTTGAATAGAGATGGTTACACTGTCCTCTTATAAGTGAGCAGTAATCTCGGTCCCTTGTACAAATGAGGGTACTCCTCTATTTATACTAAGTTCAAAATGGCGGTTTAGAGCCCCTAAAACCCTAATTTGTACGGTCGGTCAGGACGGATTTGGCGGTCGGGCATGACGAATGAAGATGGGTCAGGACAGCTCGCTTGGTTGGGTAGAGTGCACTGACCGGTCTCGGTGGCAGTCCACCTATTCTTCCTTGTACGGCCGATCTGGATGGGCTTTATTCTCTTGGCGGGCCGGTCGCTTAATGGGCCGATCGCTCGGATGGGCCGATCCCGATTCTGTTCGTGGGCCTTTTAAGAAAGGTGGGGGGTCGCGAGACCCACCTCCAACAATAGAGATACATCTGTATCATATCATTGAATTGAGTGACACTAAATTTTAAACCTTTTAGTTTTCTGTTCCCCTTTGATTTTAATATCATGATTGTTAGTTTGATCGTCACAAAATTTTGTGCCCATTTCTGATTTTTCTGATCACTTTGAGCGAAAGAAACAAACATAGTTATAGTTCGATTGAACGAGATAGAATTATAACGCTCATATTTTGCTGTCAGATTCAGAGGATCACAAAAACGGTATCCACAGTATCGACTATCGAGTATACTCAAACTTCCATGTATGAGATTGTGAAACAGCAATTAAGAGCAGCAACTTGATCAAAAAGGAGGAGTGCCTCTCCTACCGGCACTGGGTTCGATTCCTATTGGGAAGGGTGTCCTCCGAAAGAGTGACTTTAACATAGTTTGAACCCCGCTCCAGGATGAACGGGCCTACGAGTCCAGAACCTCGATAATTCAAAAAAAAAAAAAAAGTTTCGAAATTTTCATTAGGGATCTATAATCATAGATACAGTAGCTTGTTTGATGTAATAAAAGGCAAAAACAAAAGGATCGACACAACATAATATATTGTAAAATCAAGAAATAAAAACACCGTAATATTAAACCCAAAAAAGACCCATGACACTCATTACATATAGACACAGTAACTGTGTTTTTTGTTTTTTTTTTTCTTCTTTTTCTTTCTGTTTTTCCAATAAAGTGGCAACACGATTTTACAGCATTTTTATAAGAACAAACAACTCCAAAGAAGAAGGAATCATAATCGTGATACTAAGAGGAGGCTCCAAATCATCTTCGGAACTCTTTTTTTTTCATTTTTTTTGTGCGAGTAATTTCAAGAAAGACAAATAAAAACATAAAAGAACATTGCTTTAGATGTGTAAAGCAATGCGACTTTTTTTTGGGCAGCAAGCAAATCCATCTTTGTGTTTGTCAAGAGTCCACAGCCGGAGATTGCATGCAGCAGAGCCACTTCTTCTGAAACAAAGAGCTCGATTTGTGTGACGATGGATGGATGGATCGAAAGACAAGGTAAAAGATACAGAGATGATGAAGAAACTTACAGGCTGAGGTTTACTAGGATCTCCTCCTCCAGACTTAACATGACCCTCAGTGGATTTACCGGGTGATCCGGGTTTGCCACCCGTCTTCTTCTCATCCCTAGCTTTGTTAAATATCACTGTGAAACCTTCTGCTGATGCTGGATCATTCACATCCCACTCTCCAAACTTCGGCAAGGGACGACCTTTGTCCTGTTCATGTAAACAAACACAAATGTTAAAATCTCAAGTTCAATGTGTTTTGTGCCAGCTAGATGAAATTGATTGTCTGTTCAAATGTTAATGAATTCTAAAAAAGAAGAACAATCAGAGAATGGACAAAAGCTTACTTAGCCTTTTTTTAAACAAAAAAATCATTGTAAGCAAGTCTTAGGTGCAAAAGAGAAGAGGTAAAAGATAAACCGAAAAGGCATCATCGAGCAAATACGAGAAACCAGGACTTAACTAATATATGTATCAGGAAAAACGTTTGTACAATAGCTCAAACTAATCAACTTTCCAT
>PKML01058897.1:72864-89048 GCA_002933935.1 Eutrema yunnanense | reverse complement strand
AATACATTTTCAAATTCTTTTCATAATGTTAAAACTAAATTTATAATTAATATATGTATTTAGTATGTGTATTAAATTTTTAGAATGCTGAGGTGGCAGCATGAGAAGAGAGAAAAGTTTAACAATATTGATAACTTTGGGAGTTACCACTTTGTGCAACTTTCTTCTCTTCTTATCTTTTATGTAATCAATTAACAATTTTAATCTCTTGGTGACAATCTAAAGTTTTTCTCTTTCTTTCATTTGCGTTTGAATAAAGCTCTCAATGAGCTATATCATTTTCTATTTCTTTCATCTATCTTATTAAGCTCCTTAAGAGCATAAATAATCTTGTTTTGGAATTGCTTACAACCTCTTCTTCAACTCTTCTAATGACAGAGGTCTGCGACAGGGGTGCTCTCTATCTCCATATCTTTTCGTGATCAGCATGAATGTCCTCTCAAAACTTCTGGATACAGCAGCAAGGGATCGCCATATCGGATATCATCAGTGTAAGAACATCGACATTACCCACTTATGTTTCGCCGATGATTTACTAGTTTTTGCAGATGGAAAATTAAGATCGTTGGACGGGATCATAACGGTTTTCGACGAGTTTGCAAGGATATCAGGATTGAAAAATAGTCTAGAAAAGTCAACTCTGTACTTGGCGGGAATTCAACCCCTAATTCGCTCGGCTATAACTGAGAGGTTCCCGTTGGAGGTAGGATCTCTACCAGTACGTTATCGGGGACTGCCGTTAACTACAAAGAGGATGACGAGTTTGGACTATCTGCCTCTGCTAGAGAAAATTTGATCTCGCATCAGTTCTTGGAGAGCTCGATTCCTATCCTATGCCGGACGATTGCAGTTAATCAAATCAGTCATTGTCAGCCTCACAAACTTCTGGTTAGCAGCTTTCTACCTCCCCAGAGAATGTATTGCTGAGATTGAAAAACATTGCGCAGCGTTTCTGTGGTCAGGACCGGAGTTAAACCCGCGCAAAGCAAAAATCTCATGGACAGAAGTTTGCAAGCTAAAAGAAGAAGGAGGGCTGGGTCTTAGGCCGATTCGAGAGATAAATAAAGTCTGTTGTATGAAACTGATTTGGAGAATTATAGGTTCACAATCATCTTTATGGGCAAAATGGGTTAGGATGTATCTTATACGGAGCAACTCATTCTGGTCTATAAAGGAAAAAACAGGAACAAGTTCGTGGATATGGAGAAAAAACTTAAAGCATCGGGAGGAGGCTAGCCAGTTTTATCGAGTGGAGGTGGGAAACGGATTATCGACCTCTTTCTGGTACGAAAACTGGTCTCTTTTAGGCCGCTTGATTGAAAGAACGTGCACAAACGGTTTCATTGGACTCGAAGTTAAAATGCAAGATACTGTGGGTCTTGTTCTGGATACCCATCGGAGGAAGAACCATCAGACTAGTTTGTTTAATGACATAGAGGAAGCCATCAAAGCTCAGCGCAGAAAACAAAGCACTGGAGAAGACAGAGCAAGGTGGCGGGGCAGTAATAACAACTTTAAATTGTGATTCTCTGCCCACGATACTTGGCTTCAGATTCGATGCGGGCAAAGCCGAGTGGACTGGTATGAAGGAGTATGGTTCTCGAATGCGACTCATAAATACTCATTCCTCGTTTGGCTTGCAATCCACAATCGACTTTCAACAAAAGACCGCATGGCAAGTTGGAATTCTACAATAAATACTGAGTTGTTCTATGCAAAGCTCCAATGGAAACAAGGGACCATCTCTTCTTCTCTTGTCGATACTCGGAAGAAATATGGGCCATCTTGGTCAAAACGCTTGATATATCATGGTTTTTACCCTGTTTAGGCCATGATATAAGTCCTTTTTATAGAGTCTTTCTAGTGTTTTGTAGTGTTTTAGAGTCTTTTACAGGTCATAGCACGTTTGGAGGATTATTGGAAGTATTGGAGCTTTCTGGAGCAGTTTGGAGCAGAGCTAAAGATCGTGTTGCTGAGTACCTGTTTTCACGGCAAGCATCGATCGATACCCCCTTGGTATCGATCGATACCCATCGCAGCAAGACACGACCCGCGAGTTTTCCAAGACTTGAAGAATTGCAAAAGTGCCCAGAAGTCTTTAATAATTACAAGAAGACCCCAAGTCGTGTTTTAGGTTATAAATAGGAGTTTTCAGCCACCTGTTTAGGCTATGCCTTTTTATGCTTTTTATTACTTTGGTTTTGAGATAAGTCTGATTTCCCTTCGTCCGAGATCAGATCTCTAAACCTTCTTTGATTATTATTTGATGATTTATTCAGTTATGTCTATTGATTCAATTGCCATGTCTGAGTAAATCCACCTTAGGTTTAGGGTTTTCTCATAAAGGATTTCTCTGAATGCTAGGTTAATTATCTGTTTAGGATTCACAATCTGAATTATAGTTCTTCGCTTAGGTTGTGTTCATAGCTAATTCTAGGTTGACGAATCTGGAACTTAGATCTTAGGATAATTGATTAGGCACGACAGTGCGATTAATTACCTGATAGAACCTAAGTGAGCAAATTGGTTATTCGCAAAGAAATTTGGTTTAAATGATTTGTGAACATATCAAACATGTTATTAAAGCTGATTTAGACTTTAGGATTCGCAAAGAGATTTGGAATTCCTAGGATTTAGATTTAGATAATTCTCGCAACGACAGTTGGTTAATTATACTTTAGTGATTTGAGTTCTAGAACTGTGCTAAATCTGAATCCTGTTAGTTAGTTAGTCTGCATTCATTGATTTTCTGAGAAAAACTCTGGGCCTATATTTTCCTGATTGAATACAACTCTTTTATTTTCTGCACTGCTTTTAATTACATCTATTAGGCTTAGCTTGATTCTTAACTATATAATCTATTGCGCGTTTCTGTGAGTCTTCTGTGGTTCGACCCCTAGCTATACTATTACAATTGCTTTAGTACTTTAGGGTATTAAATTGAGCATATCAATTTTGGCGCCGTTGCCGGGGATTCAATTCGCCATTAGATTTTAGTCTAGAATTTTGACTAAGTTCGTCGGTATCGATCGATACTCACTAGTATCGGTCGATACTCCGGCGATTTCTTTGTTGGTATCGATCGACACCACTTGGTATCGATCGATACTCAACGTATTTTTTCTGGTTAATTACGTGCTTTGCTTAGTGTTTTGTTTGCATGTGTATGTCTGTTCGTGAAACCAGGAGCAACAAGGGCACACAGCTAGTTGAACTGTCACTGGAACAGCTAGCGCTTGTGGAACGCACAAACAGAAAGACCAAGCAAACATCAGGGATGAATAACCCAGTGGTTTTAAGAGCTGATGAAGCTGGAATTCTGAGAGACCAAGAGGGTCATGTGTGTAATGAGAGAGGACAGCGACTCGATGAGGCTGGAAACGTCGTTGTCCCTGCTGCTATTATGGAGATTGTCGCGCCAGCTGGGCGCGCCAACATTGGGAATGCTGCAGGTGATCGAGGTAGAACACTTGCCGAGCATAACAGACCTGATCAGTTTTATGCCAATCGATCTGCGATTCGCATACCGACTTTTCAGAGGAACGACTTCGAGCTGAAGCCTGCGTACTACGCTCTCGTAAGTCAGAACCCATTCCATGGTATACCTCATGAGCATCCCATGGATCATATCGAGAGATTCGAGGACTTGGTCACTGGGATGAAGTACAATGGAGTACCCAATGAGTTCTTGTTATGCAAACTCTTCCCATACTCTCTTGGTGGGGATGCTGCTTATTGGCTGAAGCAGTTAGCTCCTGATTCTCTAACTACATGGGATGAGACGAAGAGAGCATTCATGTGCAACTTCTACGATGATGCGAGATCTGAAGAGCTCAGGAACAAGATTTCCCAGTTTTCTCAAGGACCAACAGAGGGATTCAAGGCTGCTTGGATTCGTTTCAAGTCTTATCAGAGGGATTGTCCACACCATGGGTTCAATCAAGTTCAGCTGCTTGGCATATTCTACAGAGGGATCGACTGGAGGTACCAGATGGCTATGGATACCGCGAGTAATGGGAATTTTAACACTAGATATCCAGATGATGCAGTTGTGCTAATTGAGAACTTGGTGTCTAGCAATAGCACCAAGAATGCTGACTTCGACAGGAAGAAGCAAGCTGCAGGAATTGATGCATCGCAGATGGCTGAAGTTCAAGCCAAGCTGGATTTCCTAATCGGAAAGAATCAGAAAGCTGTCCACTTTGCTGCTGAGGATGAAGTGGAGGATTGTAACTACGTTGGTGGTTCTGGATTTCAGGGTCAACAATTTGGGTACAACAACAACAGGAACTTCAGCAACAACACTCGCAATTACGGGAACTCTTCGTACCAGCCCGTTCCTCCAAAGTCCACAGACAATAAGATGGAATCCATGCTTGAGCAGATTCTTCAGGGACAGCAGAAATTGCAAGTGGATTTCAATGGGAAGCTTGACCATCTGTACTCTGATCTGAATGGGAAAATCGAGGCTCTCAATACCAATCACAGGATGCTGGCAACGCAAGTGGCTCAGTCTGCTGCAAACTCCAAGGGAAAGACAGTTCATCCACACGACGCACACGTCAATGCCATCATCTCGAGTGCAGGAAATTTCGATGAGGAACCTGAAATCGCCAGGGCATCGATCGATACCCCCAAGTGTCGATCGATGCCGGTTACAATTCTGAAACGGGATACTTCAAAAACCCGTGTATCGATCGATACCCCATTGGTATCGGTCGATACTGAGGCGATTTCTGAGGAGACACATGAGACTTCGACTGAGGCGCCTCAAGTAGTAGCAAAACGATTCAATATCGCCCAATTTTGGGAAGACCAGGAAACCAAGTATCAGGCAGAGAGAGCTAAGGAACGAGCTGAGAAAAGAGTTCGCAAACCCAAGAAGGTGAATCCTATTCCTAAACACCTCAGAGATCCCATCACTCCAAAGCAGCTGCGTGGCTTTGAGAAGATGGTACGAAGGATCTCCCATGAATCATCTTTTGAAGAAGCTCTAGAGGGCTGGCCTCTGCTGAGTCACTTCAAAGACTGCAGAGAAACTGAGGAAGAAATTAAGGCACTCTTTATCGAGGCAAGACGCAAGTCACTACAGCCGCGGCAATTGAAACAGAGGGAAGACCCAGGGAAATTCGCGGTACCATGCTCTATCTCTGGAGTCGAGTTCAAAGAGTCTCTCGTTGACTCAGGGTCTAGCGTCAATGTGATATCAAGGGGAATTGCTGAACAGTTGAAGGCTGATATAAGACCCCCTACTTTGCTTCTCACGTTTGCAAACTCTTCCACCTCACCTCCATACGGTACTATCCATGCTTTGCCTATTAAAGTAGGAGATTGTCTGGTGCCCACTGATTTTCAGGTTGTGGAGATGAGCAAAGGATCTGAGGTTTCTCTGCTCCTGGGACGACCGTTCATGGCTACTGCTGGCGCGATCATAGACACACCTAATAAGAGACTCTCTTTCTCTTACATTGACGGAGATGTCTACTATAATGCCATTCCCCCTAGAGGTGCTCCCACACGTGCCTCTAGCATCAAAGTTGTCACAGGAGAGTCGCTAGCAATTGATATTTTGGAAGAGCCTCCTGATAAGCCTACTGTCGCAGACATTTCAGCTGAACAGCCCAGCATTCCCAAGGAAGTTGTCAAGAAGGCTAAGGCAACAAAGAAGAAGACCAAGAGCAAAAAGGTCGAGAATCCCCATGTCACTTTGATACCTCAGAAGTGCAATGGAGATTCGATTGAATATAAGGTCAAGTGCAAAGGAGCCTTGAAGCCATTCTCTAAGGCTAGAGTACTTCTTACTTCTGAGCTGAAAGAGAAAGGACAGGAGTTTGTGGACAGCATGTTGAGCAGAACTCTGAAGATAGCAATGTCAAGTTGTGGAGCCTGTTTTGGTGCAAGCTCTCACTCTTATCCAGCCTGAAGGGCGTTACAGTCAAGCTATTGACGTTAAACGAGCGCTTGGTGGGAGGCAACCCACTGGTGAGTCTGTTTTTGATTCGTTTTAATTTTTATTTTCGTCTGTTTTGAGTTTGTGTCAGGATGAACAAGGAGCAACTCGAAATCGCCTAAGCATCGATCGATACCCCTCTGGTATCGATCGACACCAATCACGGATGAAAATTCACAAAGTCGATCTAAGCATGGTATCGATCGATACCATGCCGTGTGTCGATAGACACCTGATAAGCGCATATTTTACCGTTTTTAAGTATTTATTTTTGTTAGTTTTTATTTTGTCTTTGAGTATTTTTAGTGTGTTTTAGTGCATTTTATGTCTCATAATTATTCATTTGTATTTTAGAAGTCCTAGAGAGTTTTTTGTGGTATTTTGTAATATTTTGTGTCATTTTATGAAAGTATGATATGATCATGGGAAGAGCTCACAATCGAATGCGATGTTCAAACAACCGCCGCAACCAGCTCACGTAACTTCAGGAAACGAGCCACATACGGATGTAAAGCTCTTTGAATCTAGTTTTCAAAACATCCAAGATAATCCAAAACCGACTTACCAATCGCCCCATACAGGCCCGACACTGATGACATATCCTATTACGCGACCGAGCCAAAGAACGTGATGTCCAGACCAATTCAAATAAGCTCTTGATGCGAAACAACTTGGAGCATCTTCCTGGATCTCTTAGGTTTCCAACAAGCCCAAGAACACAAAATATGGACATCGGATCACAAAGATACAGCTCATTTGCCAAAATGGGTCCAGCCGCCGGAACTGTTCACTCCGCAAATATGTTTTCTTTTGTGTTTTTAAAGTGATTGTGACATATGCAACTTGTTTATTTTCCTTAATTTCCACCTTAATTTAGGGAGTATGTTTACTCTACCATAGTTAAGTTTTAAGTAGAGTTAAGTTAGTTTTATGTTTATATAAACCATGTAATATCATTGTGATAAATAAATCAAATCTTTGGAAATACAAACTTCAAAAGAGTTTGGCTCTAGACTAGTTCGTTTCTCGCATCTTCGGTGCCGTAGTCTCTATTCTCCGTGGATCAATACCTTAAAGTGCTACAAACGACATGCCGTCATGATTGCGGTGTTGTGCACGTTGAGGGTAATTGACGTGCCGAGCCTAAATAACTCGCACAATCAGTTTGGCGCCGTTGCCGGGGAGTAGTAAGATTGCCATCAGAGTTAGGATTTGGGCTGGGACTAGAGTTTTCTTCTTTCATATTTTTATTTTTCTTTTGTTGCTATTCTTTTTCTCTTTTCTTGTGATCTTGATCTCTTGGGCGTCGTTACTTGGAGTGAAGGAAACAATCAAGGAGAGTAAGATTTAGAAGACACAACCGTCAAGCTAGTGACGTTAAACGCGCCATTGGGGACCTCCCCAATCCTATCCCTCGTCAAGCTAGTGACGTAAAACAAGCATATCCTTTAGTTCTGTTTTTATTATTTCAATAAATCACTCTTCTGGGCTGTCGTTTTTTGTTTGCTTGAGGACAAGCAAAAGGCAAGTCCGGGGGAATTGATAAGAGCGCATATTTTACCGTTTTTAAGTATTTATTTTTGTTAGTTTTTATTTTGTCTTTGAGTATTTTAAGTGTGTTTTAGTGAATTTTATGTCTCATAATTATTCATTTGTATTTTAGAAGTCCTAGAGAGTTTTTTGTGGTATTTTGTAATATTTTGTGTCATTTTATGGAAGTATGATATGATCATGGGAAGAGCTCACAATCGAAGGCGATGTTCAAACAACCGCCGCAACCAGCTCACGTAACTTCAAGAAACGAGCCACATACGGATGTAAAGCTCTTTGAGTCTAGTTTCCAAAACGTCCAAGTTCATCCCAAACCGACTTACCAATCGCCCCATACAGGCCCGACACTGATGACATATCCTATTACGCGACCGAGACAAAGAACGTGATGTCCAGACCAATTAAAATAAGATCTTGATGCGAAACCACTTGGAGCATCTTCCTGGATCTCTTAGGTTTCCAACAAGCCCAAGAACACAAAATATGGACATCGGATCACAAAGATACAGCTCATTTGCCAAAATGGGTCCAGCTGCCGGAACTGTTCACTCCGCAAATATGTTTTTTTTTGTGTTTTTAAAGTGGTTGTGACATATGCAACTTGTTTATTTTCCTTAATTTCCACCTTAATTTAGGGAGTATGTTTACTCTACCATAGTTAAGTTAGTTTTATGTTTATATAAACCATGTAATATCATTGTGATAAATAAATCAAATCTTTGGAAATACAAACTTCAAAAGAGTTTGGCTCTAGACTAGTTCGTTTCTAGCATCTTCGGTGCCGTAGTCTCTATTCTCCGTGGATCAATACCTTAAAGTGCTACAAACGACATGCCGTCATGATTGCGGTGTTGTGCACGTTGAGGGTAATTGACGTGCCGAGCCTAAAAAACTCGCACAATCAGTTTGGCGCCGTTGCCGGGGAGTAGTAAGATTGCCATCAGAGTTAGGATTTGGGCTGGGACTAGAGTTTTCTTCTTTCATATTTTTATTTTTCTTTTGTTGCTATTCTTTTTCTCTTTTCTTGTGATCTTGATCTCTTGGGCGTCGTTACTTGGAGTGAAGGAAACAATCAAGGAGAGTAAGATTTAGAAGACACAACCGTCAAGCTAGTGACGTTAAACGCGCCATTGGGGACCTCCCCAATCCTATCCCTCGTCAAGCTAGTGACGTAAAACAAGCATATCCTTTAGTTCTGTTTTTATTATTTCAATAAATCACTCTTCTGGGCTGTCGTTTTTTGTTTGCTTGAGGACAAGCAAAAGGCAAGTCCGGGGGAATTGATAAGCGCATATTTTACCGTTTTTAAGTATTTATTTTTGTTAGTTTTTATTTTGTCTTTGAGTATTTTTAGTGTGTTTTAGTGCATTTTATGTCTCATAATTATTCATTTGTATTTTAGAAGTCCTAGAGAGTTTTTTGTGGTATTTTGTAATATTTTGTGTCATTTTATGGAAGTATGATATGATCATGGGAAGAGCTCACAATCGAAGGCGTTGTTCAAACAACCGCCGCAACCAGCTCACGTAACTTCAGGAAACGAGCCACATACGGATGTAAAGCTCTTTGAGTCTAGTTTCCAAAACGTCCAAGATCATCCCAAACCGACTTACCAATCGCCCCATACAGGCCCGACACTGATGACATATCCTATTACGCGACCGAGCCAAAGAACGTGATGTCCAGACCAATTCATATAAGATATTGATGCGAAACCACTTGGAGCATCTTCCTGGATCTCTTAGGCTTCCAACAAGCCCAAGAACACAAAATATGGACATCGGATCACAAAGATACAGCTCATTTGCCAAAATGGGTCCAGCCGCCGGAATTGTTCACTCCGCAAATATGTTTTCTTTTGTGTTTTTAAAGTGATTGTGACATATGCAATTTGTTTATTTTCCTTAATTTCCACCTTAATTTAGGGAGTATGTTTACTCTACCATAGTTAAGTTTTAAGTAGAGTTAAGTTAGTTTTATGTTTATATAAACCATGTAATATCATTGTGATAAATAAATCAAATCTTTGGAAATACAAACTTCAAAAGAGTTTGGCTCTAGACTAGTTCGTTTCTCGCATCTTCGGTGCCGTAGTCTCTATTCTCCGTGGATCGATACCTTAAAGTGCTACAAACGACATGCCGTCATGATTGCGGTGTTGTGCACGTTGAGGGTAATTGACGTGCCGAGCCTAAAAAACTCGCACAATCAACACCGACTGTTCCAGAACGGTAACTTCTTGTTTCTCTTCGTTTATCCTCTTCTTTTGTTTCTTTTCACTGACTCTAGGCTAGATAACACTGGGGACAGTGTTGTTCAAGTCTGGGGGAGGTGTCTGCTGACATTGTTTTCGTTTTTCTTAGAGTCAGTTGTTTTATAGAGTCAAAACTGTTTTATAGAGTCAAAATTTGTTGGAGATTATGATCCTGTGCTTGAACCTATTGATTTGATTTTGTTTTTGAGTGCACAGTGTAACAGGATCACACTACAGGAAAAACGGGTATTAATAGCACTTTAGGATAGCGGTTTATGTGTTTCTGCTATGGTTGACTTATGCCTAACTTTTTGATAGCGTTTCTGAAATGACAAACGCTATAATAGATTGGGCGGCAAAAAATATGTGTTCACACTTATTTTTTGGTTCTTCAATTACTCTGTAATAGCATATACGAATTATAAAACGTCATCTTAGGTGAACCGTGAATAAGAAAATTTCATTAACCGCGTAAGTAAAGAAAAATTTGTGCGAAGTTAATTTTAGAAAAAAAATTTGATATGAACACACAAAAAAATAACAAAGACAGGTTTTCACAAAAAAAATCCCTTTTTGCTCTCATGGCTCTCTTCACTCGATCCCTCGTCTCTCTTCTCTCGTCTCTCTTCTCTTCTTGCCTTGCTTCTCCTAGCCCGAATCGCGATTTAAACTCCGATTCAGGCTCGGGCAACTCCAAACCTGTTGTTGATCGCGTCGTTATCATGGTCTTGGATGCTCTCATGTTTAAAGATTTCAAAACTGTTCGCTTTTGTTCAATCTCCACATTCAGTTTCGCAATTCCATGAGCATTTTGTGATCTTAACTGTCTTTTGTTTCAGAATCGACTTTGTGGCCTCGAATGCGTTTTTCCCAGGTGAGCCGAAAGCTCTTCGTGGTAAGCTCTTCATGGTAAGTACTACCTTTTACCTCCTACAACGAGTTTGCAGCGTCTCAAGGTTCCGAATTTTTATACACTTTCTAGTTTGGTGACGATTTAGATTGCATTAACTCTTTCTTAGAAATTCCGTGATTAAGGATTCTTAGAAACAGTCCGGATCTGTGTTTAACTGGGGGCTTACTCGTAGATTAGCTTCATCTGATTATATGATTGAGCTTTGACTTCTGGGTTTTCTCTTTTCTTTGGCGGAGCTCACATTTTCTACTATTCTGATGCCACATTAAGTCAAAGATAAAATTTTTTTTGTGAAGCCTAACTATCTAGATTGAATGGCTAGCATAATGGTACCGCTACATGCTGCTCTTAAGGCTGCTAACGAGAAAAAGATGGGAAAAAGGATAAGTTGTTTCCCTCCGTTCAGAACTTCAGGTAAGGCATACTGTTACTCTGGTTTCATATTATGTGTGCAATTCTGATCTGCATGATGAAATCTTCTCTTTATGTTCAGATCCTGAAAGATGAGGCTGCAACAACTGTGGAACAGCTTCAAGAAGCAGAGTCAGAAGCAAATGCTCTTCATATAATGACTCAAAGAATGGTATGCGTAGTGAGACAAAATGTGGTTACATACCATTATTTAAGTTTCTAAGACCTGGTGGAAACATTTAGTGTATTTGATTGACCAAACATAATGCAGACAGTTTTGAGGCCATACAAAAAACTGTGAAGGTGGCCTATAGAAAGTAGCCGCCATTCTCGTTGATGACCTTATTCGCTTTTAAATAAGTATTGCACTATCACAGGGCCATTGAAGACTGCTTTGGAGAAGCTCGCGAGCATAAAGGTACAAGCTCATAACAGGATAATAAAACCTTAATTGAGATTTGCGATTTCGACATGATGATGATTCACAAAGAAATGATCTGCGTTCATGGTTTTTTTTTGTGTTTTAGGTACCGGTGGATATATCTCCGACATTTCCTTTAGCAGATGCATTGATGAACTGAGATATGTTCGCATCAATGTTTCAGTTTCAGCGAGACTGTGGTTTTCTAATAATAATTAAAAAATCAGATAATAAACTTAATGGTGTTGTGTTTTGACAATAAAAGTTGCAACCTTTAGTTCTTGATTGATCAGTAGTCTCAAGATCAATAGCTTCCTTTGAATGTGATAGTCCCAATGAAGAACGAGATTAGATACGAGATTCGGAACAAACAAAACTTGTAAAAATACGAAGGAGTAAAGGGACAAAGAGGAAGTGGAACCTCGGAAGCAGATTTTGTATTGATAATAATTCAATAAAACAGTTTTTTTTTGTCTTATCAATCCTTTTGAACGCATGTTGTTATGAAACTAATAATATATGAACTTATCTCCTTTTTAAATATGTTATTGCTATTCAAAATCAATAAATAGACCATTATCAATACACAACCAAGAACTAAAATTTACAAAATAATAATAAAAAGTTATGATCTTTGAGTTAGAGTTTAGGGCATTTAGGGTTTAGGGTATAGGATTTGAGATAATTTTTGTATGGTTTTAATTTCATATATGCTATCCAAAATCAATAAATAGAGTTTAAGGCATAGGGTTTGGGATTTGGGGTTTAGGGTATAGGGTATAGGATTTGAAATATTTTTTCTAATTGTATTAACAATAAAAATATAATATTTTTATGGATTAATTAATGTTTAATTTAAGATATATGGATTCATACTTGTAAGCTATCTTTTTCTATTTCTCAATTAAAAAAAAAATACAACAAATTATTGTTTCATACTAGTAACATAAAATTGAATAGAATATTTTTTAATTCTTCTTATTGAGTCTCTTCTCTTTATCTGTAAATCAAAATTTTAAAATTATAAATAAAATAAAAATTAAGTCTTGAATATTTGATTTAGGGTTTATGGTAATGGAGTATAGGGTTTAGGATTCACACTAACAAATGATAATGATTGCAAAAAAAAATTAAATGATTGCCAATAATTACAAAATGATTGTAAAACGATTGCAAAATGATTATAAACATACAAACCATATACAAACTAATAAGGATAAGCTACTAAGTTTTTCATCTATAGTTTAGTATCACACAAATTTTGCTATATAATTTTTAAAAAAAAATTCTTTTAGAACCCCAACATTATATATTATTAGAAAAATCAATAACTTATCATAAACTCATATTTATAAAACATTTTCCATAACTAAAGTAAATAAAACATTTTTTAAAATATTTTATTTAGGGAATGAGAAAAATAAGCATTTAGAAGGTGATAACCAATAGGGAGAGATGTTATAGATTGATTACGTGGCACACTCTCGCAACGTAGGATCCTTTGTATCCTTCCTTCCTCAGCTTTTCTTTCTGTCCGACGACTCGTCTTCTCTTCCTCTTCTCACTTTTCTTCTCTCCGAGCCTCCCTTAACGACGACGGCGAAGCAAAGTTTCACCGGAAACACCCACTGCCTCTGAGAACCATGCTCTCGCCGCTCCGATTCGTTTAAATATTGGTATGATTCTTCTTTTTGTTCGATCTAGGGTTTTTATTGTCTCAGATCTTATGAGATTTGTTAGTTTATGTGTTCTTATATTCTAATTGAAATTCGGAGTGAAGATGATTCCTCCAATCAGCGTCGTCATCGTGGCTCATTGAACGCAACGGCGGCAGACACTGTGACTTGCTTACCGGCGACAAAAAAGAGACGGAACTGTGTGTGGGGGAAGGAAGATTGGAACGCGACGGAGAGAAGATGATACTCTTTGAGAAAGAGGAGGCGATAAAATATGGTATGATTCTTCTTCTTGATTCTTCATGTGGCCATAGGCGATGTTTCGAGCCATAAGAATTGGACAATCTCAGTCACTTGCTTCATCTGCTGCTTTTAATTTCTCGTTTCCATGATTTGGTTAGATCTGTGATTGATTAGTATATAAGTGTCCTTGTCGATGCTTCTTCTCGTATTTAGCTGTGGTCGTATGAATCGAGTTAGTTTCGATTGTTTCTATACTTAGTGCGGATTTTCTGGACCTTATTCTGACAAAGTTTTCTGTTTCAATATGACTTGAAGATTTTTTGGCTAATATTCTATGTTTTGAAACACTGGATTGGTTCAGCTGGTACATGAGCTCGATCGGAGTAATTACTGAAGATTCTGGGTTATTAATTTCAGGTGATGAGCTTCTGTTTGACTCTTTCCCTTAAAAGGAGATTGAGAATGGAATCCTTTGGGAAGTACAAGGAAAGGTCAGTGCCATCAACCCTAACTCCATGCATCAAAGTTGCAATGAATTTGTTTGGATTTTTTGGTTTTGCCGTTCTCATTCGGCTTTGTTCTTATTGTATCCAGTGGGTTACCGTTGGAGCTGTTCTTATTTTCCCAATTTAGGATGATGAAAGTTCTAATTATGGACTAACCAAAGAGGGTTGTCTACAAGTTGCTACTTACAGATTATGTGAAAGTTAGCAAAGTGTCAGTGGAAGACATGATGTTCGATGAACAAGACATCAACAAATCCATGGTAAAATTGAGGTGTGTATCGCAATTCGCTTCTTATTACAATTTGTTCTTGCTTTTTGTTTAACCTATTATTTTGCATTGGAAATGTTGTTTCTGTCATGTACGCATGATGTAAGATCAGGATATTGTTTCATTGCTTGGTTACACAGATCTTGATGAAGCTCCCAATGGGGATCTTCCTGATGGTGGCTACACATTGGTTGCAGTTGTTGGAATCAAGGATCCAGTTCGCTCTGGTGTTAGAGAAGCTGTTCAGACTTGTCAAGCTGCTAGAAAATGTTCGTATGGTCACTGGTGATAACATAAGCACGGCCAAAGCTATTGCAAAGGAATGTGGAATACTTACAGCATGAGGTGTAGCTATAGAAGGTTCAGAATTCTGTAATCTGCCTCCACATGAGTTTTGAAATTTACTTTGTAATTTGTAATTTTGTATTATGTATCATATTGCATATAAAATATAATAAAATATGGTTATTTCTTTTTAATATTTTTTTTAATCGATTTTTTTTATTGTCTAATTATCCAAATAAATAATACTCCCTCTGTTCTATATTAAGTGATGTTTAAGGATTTTGCACACAAATTAAGGATTCATTTAATTTTTATTTTTTCTATACTAAAAACATCATTTATTGTACATTTAAACACAATTTAACCAATAAGAAAACAATATGCAAAATACAAAGGGTCAAAATAATTAAAAAATGATTTAATTTTGCATTGATTTGTGAGAACATCACTTATTTGAAAACAAAAAAAAACCTCTAAAACATCAATTAATACAGAACGGAGGGAGTAAATATTAATTTAAAATATAATATTTAGTAAAACAATTATGGGAACAAATTGCAGAAATCATTACATATATCGACTGCTATAGTAAAATTAGGGAAATGCTATGAATAAAATATTCAATAACGAAAAACAATTGCTATTGTAAAATATATGATTGCATAAAAAAAAACCGCTATATTAGATGAAGATATGATAGCAATGCCAAAAACCGCTATCTAAAGTGCCCGACCTACGATGACGGGCGCTGTCAGAGCGTTTTAGGAAACGCTATGATAGTTGAATCATAGCATTTAACAGCCGCTATTAATACCCACATTTCTTGTAGTGTCAGTTCTAGATCGACTAATGAAAAATCCAAAGACTGACCAGTTGACTAGAAAACATCCATGTTTCCAGCAGAGTTCTTCTGAAGCCAGAGCCAACTTTTGCACTTCATCAATGTGGTTAGTGTTCATAGAGCTTGATTCATCATTCATATCTGATAAAGGAACCCATAAGTTTAGATTAATAGTATCTCTCTCCCCTGTTATAAGTTGGTAAAAAAGGAGCATAAAAGATTGAAATGATTTTCTTCTGAGTAGAGGGTTAGGAAAATTTCCAGCGATCCCATTATTCTACTTAAGAGGAAATGATCACACAAAGGATTGGAAGCGAGGCTAGGATTTTCCTATGATGCCATTATTCGCCTACATCCTTTGATACATAGATAGGGAAGAACCGGGGATTTGGTGGCAAACACCATCAATACTCGCGTCTCATACCTTGATGTGTATATGCAAAGCTGAAAAATAAAAAAAAGATGGAACATAATAAGAAATAAGTCTGGGGGAGAGAAATTGATACAAAAAGTGTGAAAAAGGGTGGTTCCTTTGTCATGATATTGTCTGGTAGAGAGTCTAGAAGGTTCTTGAATATTAACTGCAGCGATGAAACTGGCGATGAGGGCTTACTTGAACAATGCTGTGGGATTTTGTGTGGAGTATGGGAAAGCTGCGAATGTCTACGGAGAAGTACATGGTGATTAGATCAAAAGCTGATCAGGTGACATTTGGGTACTTGGAAAAGGGGTCATTTCGATGGTTCAGGAACAGATGAGTCTCTGCGTTTTCAAACCTCTTTCTCTGTTTAGTCTTCTATTTGCTTGAGGGCAAGCAAAGGCTAAGTCTGGGGGAGTTGATATATCATGGTTTTTACCCTGTTTA
>PKML01058897.1:46936-59189 GCA_002933935.1 Eutrema yunnanense | reverse complement strand
ATATGAAAAACGGAAAATAAGTTATTTCAACACTATTCCACGGTAAAGGGGTTTCTAACGAAACAATCTAGGAGAAATTTCTAATTTTTCAAAAATTTAAGAAACTCATAGGGGTTCCACATATTCCAAATTTTATGGGCATTTTGACGTTATTCCTGAAAGATGAAAGAAACATATGAAAAACAGAAAATAAGTTGTTTCAACACTATTCCGCTGTAAAAGGGTTTCTAATGAAGCATTATAGGAGAAATTTCCAATTTTTATAAAATTTAAGAAACTTATAGGGGTTAGCCCACATATTCCAAAATTTCTGTGCGTTTTGAAGTTATTTTTGAAAGATGAATGAAACATATGAAAAACGGAAAATAAGTTGTTTCAACACAATTCCGCGGTAAAAGGTTTTCTAATGAATCATTCTAAGAGAAATTTCCAATTTTTCCAAAATTTAAGAAACTCATAGGGGTTAGCCCACATATTCTTAATGTTATGGTCTTTTTGACGTTATTCCTGAAAGATGATTGAAACATATGAAAAACAGAAAATTAGTTGTTTCAACACTATTCCGCGGTAAAGAGGTTTCTAATGAAGCATTATAGGATAAATTTCCAATTTTTATAAAATTTAAGAAACTCATAAGGGTTGTTAGCCCACATATTCCCAAATTTCAGTGCGTTTTTAGGTTATTCCTGAAAGATGAATGAGACATATGAAAAACGGAAAATAAGTTGTTTCACCACTATTCCGCGGTAAATGGGTTTCTAATGGAGAAATCTAGGAGAAATTTCCAATTTTTCAAAAATTCAAGAAACTCAAAGGGGTTAGCCCACATATTCCAAATTTTATGTGCGTTTTGAGGTTATTCCTGAAAGATGAATGAAACATATGAAAAACAGAAAATAAGTTGTTTCAACACTATTCCGCGGTAAAGGGGTTTCTAACGAAGCAATCTAGGAGAAATTTCTAATTTTTCAAAAATTTAAGAAACTTATAGGGGTTCCACATATTCCAAATTTTATGGGCATTTTGACGTTATTCTTGAAAGATGAATGAAACATATGAAAAACATAAAATAAGTTGTTTCAACACTATTCCGCTGTAAAGGGGTTTCTAATGAAGCATTATAGGAGCAATTTCCAATTTTTATAAAATTTAAGAAACTCATAGGGGTTAGCCCACATATTCCACAATTTCAGTGCGTTTTGAGGTTATTCCTGAAAGATGACTGAAACATATGAAAAACGGAAAATAAGTTGTTTCACCACTATTCCACGGTAAATGGGTTTGTAATGGAGCAATCTAGGAGAAATTTCCAATTTTTCAAGAATTTAAGAAACTCATAAGGGCTAGCCCACATATTCTAAAATTTCAGGGCAATTTGAGGTTATTCCTGAAAGATGAATGAAACATATGAAAAACAGAAAATAAGTTGTTTCAACACTATTTCGCGGTAAAAGGATTTCTAATGAAGCATTCTAGGAGAAATTTCCAATTTTTATAAAATTTAAGAAACTCATAGGGGTTAGCCCACATATTCCAAAATTTCAGTTCGTTTTGAGGTTATTTTTGAAAGATGAATGAAACATATGAAAAACGGAAAATAAGTTGTTTCCACACTATTCTGCGGTAAAGGGTATCTAATGAATCATTCTAGGAGAAATTTCCAATTTTTCCAAAATTTAAGAAACTCATAGGGGTTAGCCCACATATTCTTAATTTTATGGGCTTTTTGACGTTATTCCTGATAGATGAATGAAACATATGAAAAACAGAAAATAAGTTGTTTCAACGCTATTCAGCGGTAAGGAGGTTTCTAATGAAGCATTATAGGATAGATTTCCAATTTTTATAAAATTTAAGAAACTCATAAGGGTTGTTAGCCCACATATTCCAAAATTTCAGTGCGTTTTTAGGTTATTCCTGAAAGATGAATGAGACATATGAAAAACGGAAAATAAGTTGTTTCACCACTATTCCGCGGTAAATGGGTTTCTAATGGAGAAATCTAAGAGAAATTTCCAATTTTTCAAAAATTTAAGAAACTCAAAGGGGTTAGCCCACATATTCATAATTTTATGTGCGTTTTGATGTTATTCCTGAAAGATGAATGAAACATATGAAAAACAGAATATAAGTTGTTTCAACACTATTCTGCGGGAAAGGGGTTTCTGATGAAGCAATATAGAAGAAATTTCTAATTTTTCCAAAATTTAAGAAACTCATAGGGGTTAAGACCACATATTCCAAATTTTATGTGCGTTTTAAGGTTAGTCCTGAAAGATGAATGAAACATATGAAAAACAGAAAATAAGTTGTTTCAACACTATTCCGCGGTAAAGTGGTTTCTAATGAAGCATTATAGGAGAAATTTCCAATTTTTATAAAATTTAAGAAACTTATAGGGGTTAGCCTACATATTCCAAAATTTCAGTGAGTTTTGAGGTTATTCCTGAAAGATTAATGAAACATATGAAAAACGAAAAATAAGTTGTTTCACCACTATTCCACAGTAAATGGGTTTCTAATGGAGCAATCTAGGTGAAATTTCCAATTTTTCAAAAATTTATTAAACTCATAGAGGTTAGCCCACATATTCCAAATTTTATGGGCATTTTGACGTTATTCCTGAAAGATGAATGAAACATATGAAAAACAGAAAATAAGTTGTTTCAACACTATTCCGCTGTAAAGGGGTTTCTAATGAAGCATTATAGGTGCAATTTCCAATTTTAATAAAATTTAAGAAACTCATAGGGGTTTGCCCACATATTCCAAATTTTATGGGCATTTTGACGTTATTCCTGAAAGATGAATGAAAAATATGAAAAACAGAAAATATGTTGTTTCAACACTATTCCGCTGTAAAGGGGTTTCTAATGAAGCATTATAGGAGCAATTTCCAATTTTTATAAAATTGAAGAAACTCATAGGGGTTAGCCCACATATTCCAAAATATCAGTTCGTTTTTAGGTTATTCCTAAAAGATGAATGAGACATATGAAAAACGGAAAATAAGTTGTTTCACCACTATTTCGCGGTAAATGGGTTTCTAATGGAGAAATCTAGGAGAAATTTCCAATTTTTCAAAAATTTAAGAAACTCATAAGGGTTAGCCCACATATTCTAAAATTTCAGGGCAATTTGAGGTTATTCCAAAAAGATGAATGAAACATATGAAAAACGGAAAATAAGTTGTTTCAACACTATTCCGCGGTAAAAGGTTTTCTAATGAATCATTTTAAGAGAAATTTCCAATTTTTCAAAAATTTAAGAAACTCATTGGGGTTAGCCCACATATTCTTAATTTTATGGGCGTTTTGACGTTATTCCTGAAAGATGAATGAAACATATGAAAAACAGAAAATAAGTTGTTTCAACACTATTCCGCGGTAAACGGGTTTCTAATGAAGCATTATAGGATAAATTTCCAATTTTTATAAAATTTAAGAAACTCATAGGGGTTGTTAGCCCACATATTCCAAAATTTCAGTGCGTTTTTAGGTTATTCCTGAAAGATGAATGAGACATATGAAAAACGGAAAATAAGTTGTTTCACCACTATTCCGCGGTAAATGGGTTTCTAATGGAGAAATCCAGGAGAAATTTCTAATGTTTCAAAAATCCTAAGAAACTCATAGGGGTTAGCCCACATATTCCAAATTTTATGTGCGTTTTGAGGTTATTCCTGAAAGATGAATGAAACATATGAAAAACAGAAAATAAGTTGTTTCAACACTATTCCGCGGTAAAGGGGTTTCTAACGAAACAATCTAGGAGAAATTTCTAATTTTTTAAAAGTTTAAGAAACTCATAGGGGTTCCACATATTCCAAAATTTATGGGCATTTTGACGTTATTCCTGAAAGATGAATGGAACATATGAAAAACAGAAAATAAGTTGTTTCAACACTATTTCGCGGTAAAAGGGTTTCTAATGAAGCATTCTAGGAGAAATTTCCAATTTTTATAAAATTTAAGAAACTCATAGGGGTTAGCCCACATATTCCAAAATTTCAGTTCGTTTTGAGGTTATTTTTGAAAGATAAATGAAACATATGAAAAACGGAAAATAAGTTGTTTCCACACTATTCCACGGTAAAAGGTTTTCTAATGAATCATTCATGGAGAAATTTCCAATTTTTCCAAAATTTAAGAAACTCATAGGGGTTAGCCCACATATTCTTAATTTTCTGGGCTTTTTGACGTTATTCCTGATAGATGAATGAAACATATGAAAAACAGAAAATAAGTTGTTTCAACACTATTCAGCGATAAAGGGGTTTCTAATGAAGCATTATAGGATAAATTTCCAATTTTTATAAAATTTAAGAAACTCATAAGGGTTGTGCCCACATATTCCAAAATTTCAGTGCGTTTTTAGGTTATTCCTGAAAGATGAATGAGACATATGAAAAACGGAAAATAAGTTGTTTCACCACTATTCCGCAGTAAATGGGTTTCTAATGGAGAAATATAGGAGAAATTTCCAATATTTCAAAAATTTAAGAAACTCAAAGGGGTTAGCCCACATATTCCAAATTTTATGTACGTTTTAAGGTTATTCCTGAAAGATGAATGAAACATATGAAAAACAGAAAATAAGTTGTTTCAACACTATTCCGCGGTAAAGGGGTTTCTAACGAAGCAATCTAGGAGAAATTTCTAATTTTTCAAAAATTTAAGAAACTCATAGGGGTTCCACATATTCCAAATTTTATGAGCATTTTGACGTTATTCCTGAAAGATGAATGAAACATATGAAAAACATAAAATAAGTTGTTTCAACACTATTCCGCTGTAAAGGGGTTACTAATGAAGCATTATAGGAGCAATTTCCAATTTTTATAAAATTTAAGAAACTCATAGGGGTAAGCCCACATATTCCAAAATTTCAGTGCGTTTTGAGGTTATTCCTGAAAGATGACTAAAACATATGAAAAACGGAAAATAAGTTGTTTCACCACTACTCCGCGGTAAATGGGTTTCTAATGGAGCAATCTAGGAGAAATTTCCAATTTTTCAAGAATTTAAGAAACTCATAAGGGTTAGCCCACATATTCTAAAATTTCAGGGCAATTTGAGGTTATTCCTGAAAGATGAATGAAACATATGAAAAACAGAAAATAAGTTGTTTCAATACTATTTCGCGGTAAAAGGGTTTCTAATGAAGCATTCTAGGAGAAATTTCCAATTTTTATAAAATTTAAGAAACTCATAGGGGTTAAGCCCACATATTCCAAAATTTCAGTTCGTTTTGAGGTTATTTTTGAAAGATGAATGAAACATATGAAAAACGGAAAATAAGTTGTTTCCACACTATTCCGCTGTAAAAAGTTTTCTAATGAATCATTCTAGGAGAAATTTCCAATTTTTCCAAAATTTAAGAAACTCATAGGGGTTAGCCCACATATTCTTAATGTTATGGGCTTGTTGACGTTTTTCCTGATAGATGAATGAAACATATGAAAAACAGAAAATAAGTTGTTTCAACACTATTCAGCATTAAAGGGGTTTCTAATGAAGCATTATAGGATAAATTTCCAATTTTTATAAAACTTAAGAAACTCATAAGGGTTGTTAGCCCACATATTCCAAAATTTCAGTGCGTTTTTAGGTTATTCCTGAAAGATGAATGAGACATATGAAAAACGGAAAATAAGTTGTTTCACCACTATTCCGCGGTAAATGGGTTTCTAATGGAGCAATCTAGGAGAAATTTCCAATTTTTCAAAAATTTAAGAAACTCATAGGGGTTAGCCCACATATTCCAAAATTTCAGTGCGTTTTGAGGTTATTCTTGGAAGATGAATGAAACATATGAAAAACGGAAAATAAGTTGTTTCACCACTATTTCGCGGTAAATGGGTTTCTAATGGAGAAATCTATGAGAAATTTCCAAATTTTCAAAAATTTAAGAAACTCAAAGGGGTTAGCCCACATATTCCAAATTTTATGTGCGTTTTGAGGTTATTCCTGGAAGATGAATGAAACATATGAAAAACAGAAACTAAATTGTTTCAACACTATTCTGCGGTAAAGGGGTTTCTAACGAAGCATTCTAGGAGAAATTTCCAATTTTTTCAAAATTTAAGAAACTTATAGGGGTTAGTCCACATATTCCAAATTTTATGTGCGTTTTGAGGTTATTCCTGAAAGATGAATGAAACATATGAAAAACAGAAAATAAGTTGTTTCAACACTATTCCGCGGTAAAGGGGTTTCTAATGAAGCATTATAGGAGAAATTTCCAATTTTTATAAAATTTAAGAAACTCATAGGGGTTAGCCCACATATTCCAAAATTTCAGTGCGTTTTGAGGTTATTCCTGAAAGATGACTGAAACATATGAAAAACGGAAAATAAGTTGTTTCACCACTATTCCGCGGTAAATGAGTTTCTAATGGAGTAATCTAGGAGAAATTTCCAATTTTTCAGAAATTTAAGAAACTCATAGGGGTTAGCCCACATATTCCAAAATTTCTGGGCAATTTGAAGTTATTCCTGAAAGATGAATGAAACATATGAAAAACTGAAAATAAGTTGTTTCAACACTATTCCACGGTAAAAGAGTTTCTAATGAAGCATTCTAGGAGAAATTTCTAATTTTTCCAAAACTTAAGAAACTCATAGGGGTTAGCCCACATATTCTAAAATTTCAGTGCGTTTTGAGGTTATTCCTGAAAGATGAATGAAACATATGAAAAATAGAAAATAAGTTGGTTCAACACTATTACGCGGTAAAGGGGTTTCTAATGAAGCATTCTATGAAAAATTTCTAATTTTTCAAAAATTTAAGAAACTCATAGGGTGTTTCAACACTATTCCACGGTAAAAGAGTTTCTAATGAAGCATTCTAGGAGAAATTTCCAATTTTTCCAAAACTTAAGAAACTCATAGGGGATAGCCCACATATTTCAAAATTTCTGGGCATTTTGACGTTATTCCTTAAAGATGAATGAAACATATGAAAAACAGAAAATAAGTTGTTTCAACACTACTTAAAAAATGCGGCGCTCTAGGGTTCCACAGGAGGCGATAGTACACTTTCATCTTCTTCCTCGCTAAACCCCAGATCCGGCGCTTGCTAGTCCTTATATATCTGCTGCGTTCGCTCTTGTGTGCCTCTCACACCCCCTTGCGCTCTTGTAGCGTTCTGTTACAGCTCCTCTGTTTAGTTTTTCTTCGCACTGCCCAACTCATCCTACATTTCCATACAAAACTACCGATCCAGCCGTGACCAACACGTCTCGAGATGTCTCGCCGCTACACCAGAGAGGAGAAAGGAAAAAGCATAGCCAGATCTCTTCGTTGGACACGGGATCCTTCCACCAGCGGGAATTAACCAACAACGCACTCTCTCCCGCCTTGAAAATGATCGGCAGAGGAATGATGAGAAGAAAGCCATGAACAAACGCAGTGTCTCAGCTCAACCTAGCCATGACTACGTCTCTCGTCCCCCTCATCACCATCGCCAGTTCCCTCTCCCTCGAGAAAACCCCTGTAACTCTAATCTTTCAGGCAGGATCCTGCAGACTCACCATTCCGACAGGCTATCTCCTACCTTAGAGAAAAATAGCATTCGTTACCATGAACGACACCGTAGAGACGACAAACCAGAGGAAAGAAGAAGAACTCTTTCAAATTCTAGAGGTAACTCGTATCTCACGTCTCGCCCTGAAGATCGCCTAAGGGATTGCTCTAAAGAGTATCTACAATCTGAGCGTTCCATGGATAAGACCCGCTATGATACACGCGACCGATATCACCTCCCTTCTAGTACGGGATACCATTATTATGGTAATGAGAGATCTCGAAGCCCTCGAAATCTTGAGATTGGAGGAAACTCAAAGCATGACATTAGTCGGGAAAGACAAGTGTCTCGTCTTGGACATAACCAAGATCATAGTCATCGCGCTTCCGCCTCAGTCCACTGCGAAGATGACCGCAACCGTCGGCCTGACTCTCCTATCAGAGACCAAACTCCAAGAGACGAGGAGAGAAGCAGACTTTCTTCAGCAAGAGGTTACCCCCTTCCTCAACCTCAATCTCGAGATCAGGAGGAAAACTCGGAAAAAGGACCACAAAGAAAATCAGCTCGCGAGAGAATTGTAGAACCCCTCTTCCATCAGGAAAAGAGGCTGTATCTCCCTGGAGCAATGGAGAAAGAACAGCTCGGGCATGATACATGACCTTTTAGTCTCTAGGAGGTATCAATATCCTCAATACGATGTAGTAAGGAGGTTATCAATCAATAATTGGGATTATTCTAAACACTAAGAATGCAAGGTTCATAAGTAATTTAAGCTAAACAAGGTAATTGGTGATTAAGTATTCAAGTTCAAATTAAGCTAAGCAATAACTAAACGATTTGTAATTCAAATAACAAAAGCGGAGCAATAGATAAGGTTAATGATATAAGGTGATCCAAGTCCAATTAGTGGTGTTCATTTACTCAAGAAGCTAATTCCTAGGCAATAGATCTCTAATCTAGATTAGTTCTCTTTCAAGCAACTAATCACTTTGTTAATTATCAAGTCCATTAGCAAATCATCATTTGTGGATTAACAACTAGCAAGCATTAAGGATCATAACAAGATCAACCAAATATATGCCTTAAACAACTAATATCTTAGGTTAGGAACATAAATCTCTTGTCTAGTTGGTCTTGGCATTTCATCAAACACTTGGTGTTCATGAAATGCCTTGTGATCTAGATCCACTCTTTCAAGCTAGATCTAGCATTAGGGACTCTAGACAAGAAGGAATATAAGATTATCTAACCCTAAACACCACTAATCAAACCCTTGATCACCCTACTCTACCCTATCCCAAGGTCCTTAAGACTACTCACTAATCATCATGGTGATATGCTCAATTTAATACCCTAACAGTACTAAAGCAGTAGTTGTAGTCTAGCTAGGGGTCGAACACAAGGACTCACATAAATCACTCAATAAATTGTAGAATCAAGCTAAGCTAAGCAATTCAGTTTAAACAGAAAACAGAAAACGATTTGTATTCAATGGGGAAAAGATAGGTTCAGGGATATTTCTCAGGAAATCAATGAATGCAAATAAACTAACTAATCAGGGTTCAGGTTAAGCACGGTTCTCGAACTCAAATCACTAAAGTATAATTAACCAACTGTCGTTGCGAAAACTATCTAAATCTAAACTTCAGAATCCCAAATTTCTTTGCAAATCCCTAAGAATAAATCAGCCTTAATTTCAAGTTTGATATGTTCACAAATCAATTAAACCAAATTTCTTTGCGAATAATCAATTTGCTCACCCTAGTTCTATCAGGTAATTAATTGCACTGTCATGCCTAATCAATTATCCTAAGATCTAAGTTCTAGGTGATCAATCTAGAATTAGCCTTGAGAACAACCTAAGGTGAAGAACTAATTCAGATTATGAACCCTAAATAACTAATCAACCTAGCATTCAAAGAAATCCCTAATGAGAATCCCCAAACCTAACAAGAGATCTACTCAGACATGGAGATTAAATTAATAAACATGTTTGAATAAATACACTATATAAAATCAGAAAGAGAACACAAAGGTTTGAGATCTGATCTCGGACGAAGGGAAATCAGACTTGTATCTCTCACCAAAATCTCTCTTAAACTCAAGCAAAATAAAGCATAGCCTAAACAAGTGGCTAAAGAATCCTATTTATAACCTAAATCACGACTTGGGGTATTCTTGTAAATATCGGAGTCTTCTGGGCACTTTTACAATTCTTCAAACTTCATAAAAAGTCGCGGCCCAAAGTTTCCCGACGGGTGTCGATCGATACCAATGGGGTATCGATCGATGCTCAATGCTAAAATCGGGCACTTAGTCATCAGACTTCACTTTCGCTCCAGAATGCTCCATAAAACTCCAATATCTCCAATAATACTCCAAATGTGCTAAGACCTGTAAAAGTCTCTAAAAGACTCCAAAATAGTATAAAGACTCTATAAAAAGGACTTATATCATGGCCTAAACAGGGTAAAAACCATGATATATCAACTCCCCCAGACTTAGCCATTGCTTGCCCTCAAGGAAATAAAAGACTAAACAGAGAAAGAGGTTTGAAAACGCGGATACTCACATGCTCATGAACCATCGAAATGACCCTTTTCCCAAGCACCCAAATGTCACCTGATCAGCTTTTGATCTAACCACCATGTACTTCTCCGTAGACATTCGCAGCTTTTCCAGACTCCACACATTATCCCACAGCATTGTTCAAGTAAAACCCTCATCGCCAGTTTCATCTCTGTAGTTAATATTCAAGAACCTTCTAGACTCTTTACCAAACAATATATTGACAAGGAACCACCCTTTTTCACACTTTTTGTATCAATTTCTTTCCCCCAGACTTATTTCTTATTTTGTTCTCTTTTTTTATTTTTTTAGCCTTGCATATACATATTAAGGTATGAGACGCGAGTATTGATGGTGTTTGCCACCAAATCCCCGGTTCTTCCCTCTAAATGTATCAAAGGATGTAGGCGAATAATGGCATCATAGGAAAATCCTAGCCTCGCTTCCAAACCTTTGTGTGATCATCCCCTCTTAAGTAGAATAATGGGATCGCTGGAAATTTTCCTAACCCTCTACTTAGAAGAAAATCATTTCAATCGTTTATGCTCTTATCTACCAACTTATAGCAGGGGAGAGAAATACCACAACTCTAAACACAATCACTACAAGAAAATGATGATATTGTGACGATATTTTCCGTCACAATAAGCACAATTTCGTAGCAATAAAATCATTGTGACGGATTTGTGACATTTTGTGGACGGTCACAATAACGTCGTCACAAATTCTTTTTCGTAGCAAAAACGTCACATCCGTTGTGACGAATATATCTAGTAACTACTTCGTCATCAATGGCGACGAGAAATAAAAGTAACAAAACTGTGTCAATTAGAGACTAAAGAAAACGTATCGAAACCGTCATATTTCGTGACGGTTATAATGTCCCAAATATGTCACTCATTTTGACGAAACTTTAGTCCCAAATCGTCACAAATAATGACTAGAGAGTCGTCGCCTATTCATTACACTTACATACTAAAAACATAGTCCTAAAACCGTCTTATTTTGTGACTATTGCAATGTCATGATTCCGTCACTTATTTCGACGAAACTTTAGTCGCAAATTGTCACAAGTGATGACATAAAGAACGTTGGCTATCGATCATAATTTGCGACTATTTTACTGTCCCAACTTTCGTCACGCTTTATCACTAAAACTCTGTTACTGCTCCGTTTTAATTAACTACTGATTTATCATCTATAAATGGTCATTATTCTTTACTGAATTATTGTCACAATCATACATATTTCTTAGTTTTTTTCTCGACTAAAATCATCATTAATTGTGATTTAATTATGTATATAGTTAGAGGCTCAATGTTTTAGCTGCATTATAATTTTTCTTGGCTAGATGTGATACATTAAATAGTAATATGAAGCTAAATAATTTTCAAATAAATTACTAAACAGCTATATTGAAAATAAAATTGATTTCTCAAAGAAACAAACGTAGATATGTCTAAAAAAGAACCGAAAATAAAGTCATGTTAAGCAACATGACCAAAAAAACTAAAACCAAATTTAAAAGCATACGAGAACAAACTAAAAATCCTAGGAACTAGTGCATAAGTTAAGAAGCAAAAGTTCATGTTGGAGTAGAAGCAGATGTGGTTGTTGTGGCTAAGACATTCTCGCCGAAAAGAGTCTCGATCAATTTCTCCACACTTTCGAATCGTTTCTGGAAAAGTGCATTCTCATTCTGACTTTTTTGCAATTCAGTTTCAAGTTCTTCCACTCGACGAGTCAAGGTTTCCACTTCTTCAGTAGTGTGTGGCAAAACAGACGAGCCATCTAAAGACATTGAAACCCCACTTTGAAGTGATCCAAGTCCAAATACACGGCCTTGTTTTGATATTCCAGCAATCTACAAGGAAAACACAATCAAAGTTGAAGTTTCGAGTCAATTAGAAAACCAATCGTATAAAACAAAACAAAAAAAAACAAAGTTAGCCGAGGTAAATCAAAATCAGATTTGAAAAAGTCAAAGAAGATTAAAATCATCCAAACTGGGAAAGACAAAAAGGTAGAAATCAAATAGAGACAATATCGTTACATGGAGTTAAAGTCAAAGAAGAGAAAAATTGAACCTTTCTTGTTGCTGTAATCATAATTAGTTTCTAACAATGTTGACGAGTTCTTAGAAAATTGCAGCTAAAAA
>PKML01058897.1:8028-23581 GCA_002933935.1 Eutrema yunnanense | reverse complement strand
CATATCCAAATATTTCCAATCATATTGGCCAAGTGCTATTTTGATCCCCTTTGCCATGAGAATTGGAGTTATCACCCAACCGAGGCAAATCGCGGCTTTCTTCGACTTTGGAACAAGTGTCTCACCAAGAGCGTTGCGAGACAAGGAATTCTCTCCGGCCCCTCGAATGCATTACCGTTTGCGAGGACGGGTAGGATAGGCTTTAGACCAAGCCCCAACAATTCCATCTCCTCCGTAGTAACCGTGTCAATCTCTACCTTGTGGTAGAAATTGTGGACCAACGCCTTGTGTGCGTACCGGATTGCCGGGTGCCTTATGCTCGCACTCTTAGAGTCACCGGCTCTAAACTCCCCGCTTGCAATTGTTGCCAAAAGATTTCAGAGCTCGTTTGCCGGGTAGTCAAAGTATTGCCCGCCGTAAGTACCTTCTTCTTTGAAACCGAATATCTCGCAAAGCTCGTGGAAGTTGACGGTGTAGGTTGTTCCCTCGAGTCCGAACTTTAGAACTCCAAATCCGGAGTTTGCATTCTCCGTGTCGTAGAACTTAGCTCGTAGGATGGCTAGGAACTTGCCGGTGAGTGCCTTGGTGGCTTCGTGTTTCATGCTCATGAACTTCCTTAGCCCCATATTCTCAAAGAGAGCCCACACTTCGTCGCTTATACCCATCCTCTCCATTGTCTCCGTATCGACAAATTTGCCTTGCTCGGATTTCATTAGGCAAAATTTGTCGAAATACTCTTGCTCACTTGGCTTTGTCCGTCCCAGCACGGGGACATCTCCACTTGGGTTCTCTCTCTCGACCTCTTCTTCGACTCTCTTCCCTTTTCCCTTTGTCGTGGTCGTGGCTTTGGCTTTTGCCTTGGCACTAACTTTGGCAATCCCTTTTCCTTTTTCCGCGGCCGTAGCTTGGGCAATTCCTTTCCCTTTCCCAACTGTTGAAACCTTGGTCCGTGCCCGTGTCGATGGAGCGCCCTTGTCCGACATTGTACCTACAAATATGCTTGAGACTATTCATGAGCATAGGTACAATTTCTTATCAAATCAACAAGGGGTCACCAAAAGATGATCTTAGAGCAATGAACGAAGGTCACAATTCGCACTTAACAAACAAATTATCCCAATTCACAATCCCTAACTCTCAAAATCCCAATTTCTCAAAATCTTGCATATGAATCATCAAGTTTAAGCATAGATAAACCATCCCCAAGGTATTTGCATAAATGAACAACAATATCAAACCATATTCAAGCAATGTTTCTTCAAAAACAAAATCATGGTTTTCAAAATTTTAATTGAATAATACCTTGGGGAATTTGGATTAGATGCTTTAAATGATGATAAATCCAAAAAGAGCAGTGAAAATCGAGATTATAGGGCTTTGAATCACCAAATTTGGTTGAGAAAAAAAGGGAGATTGGGAATTTTCTCTCTTGAAATCGCGAAAGAGAAGGTAAAAAATTGGGTTTGGTCGCGTGGAAGAGGAAGAAGAAGAAGACTTACCTGGGTCGGGTCGGGTCTTACCTGAATCGGGTCCGAATTTTTCAAAATTTTTGGCGAACACCGATGTCACTCCTCGGTGTCACACCTCGGTATTGGTCAATACCGAGGTCACTCCTCGGTGTCACACCTCGGTATCGGTCGATACCGAGGTCACTCGTCGGTGTTAAGGAGGTTTTCCTCCTGTTTCCATAACGAGCTGTGGTACCGACCAGTGACGTCGGTATTGGTCCCTCGTTTTACACGTTATACCGAGGTCACTCCTTGGTGTCACACCTCGGTATCGGTCGATACCGAGGTCACTCCTCGGTATCACTCGTCGGTGTTAAGGAGGTTTTCCTCCTGTTTCCATACCGAGCTGTGATACCGACCTGTGACGTCGGTATTGTTCTTGGTAAGTCCATACCGAGGTCACTCCTCGGTGTCACTGCTCGGTATTCACCTTTTTTCCTTTGAACCCCTATTCATACTCAACAAAAACATCAAAAAGATCTAGCAAAGATAGAAAACATTTGAAAAAGATAAACAAAAAGAAAATATGTACAATGATAAGCTTGGGGTGCCTCCCAAGAGCACTTTGTTTAACGTCACTAAGTTCGACGATTGTTACCATTCTCAAGCTAGAGGGACATCATCGAGGGGGATCGATCCTCCCTTCTTGACGATTTGATCTGCCCGGTAGGGTTTGAGTCTTTGGCCGTTTGTAATGAAATCTTGGCCTTCTTTGTTAACAAGCACAACGGCCCCATACGGCCTTACTTCCTTAACCTCAAACAGACCCGACCACCTTGACTTGAGCTTCTCGTGAAAGAGCTTCAACTAGGAATTGAATACCAACACTAGGTCCCCAACCTTGAAGTCCTTTTGCACAATCCTCTTGTCGTGGAATGCTTTGGTCTTCTCCTTGTAGATTCTCGAGCTCTCATAGGCATCGAGCCTAGTGTCCTCTAATTCGTGAAGTTGGATCAACCGCCTCTCTTGTGCGGTCTTGATGTCGAAGTTAAGTAGCTTCACCGCCCATAGGGCCTTGTATTCCAATTCAACCGGTAGATGGCATGACTTCCCATAAAGCAAGTTGAATGGTGTAGTCCCTATAGGGGTTTTAAAGGCGGTCCGGTATGCCCATAAAGCATTATCCAACTTGTTGGCCCAATCTTTCCTTGAACCCCCAACCGTCTTCTCAAGTATGGCTTTGATTTGCCGGTTTGACACTTCTACTTGGCCACTCGTTTGAGGATGATAAGGCGTTGCTACCTTATGCTTCACACCATGCTTCCTTAGTAAGCTTTCAAACACCTTGTTGATGAAATGGCTACCTCCATCACAAATGACCACTCTTGGAACTCCGAACCTTGGGAAGATTACGGACTTGAACAGTTTTAGAACGACCTTGGCATCGTTAGTCGGGCTTGCAATGGCTTCCACCCATTTGGAGACGTAATCGACCGCCACCAATATGTATTGGTTACCATATGATGACGGGAAAAGTCTCATAAAGTCGATGCCCCACACGTCAAACATCTCCACCACAAGGATTGGGTTTTGGGGCATCTCATCTCTTCTCCCAATATTCCCTTTCCTTTGGCATGCATCACACGTGGAGACAAAGGTGTGTGCATCCTTGAATAACGAAGGCCACCAAAAACTGGATTGCACGACCTTTGTAGTGGTTTTGTAGGATGCGTGATGCCCGCCATAACTTGACCCGTGACAATGGAGTAGGATCCCTTGCACTTCTTCTTCCGCTACGCACTTTCTATACAACCCATCCGAGCACAAATTGTACAAGTAGGGTTCATCCCAATAGTATCTAGTAACGTCGTGGAAGAACTTCTTCTTCTTATACCCATCCAAAGGCGGCTCCTTTCCACAAACTAGGTAGTTGACTAGATCCGCAAACCATGGGAGCTTTTCATCTTGTAGACCGCTAGCATCCTCCATACCATTCACGGCTTCTACCCCCCTTCTCAATACCTTCACAACCATGAGACTTTCTTCGGGAAGCTTGTCTTCAATGGGGACGAGGTCTTCTATCCTCATCCTAGACAAGTGATCCGCTACTCCGTTCTCTACGCCTTTCTTGTCTACTATCTCCAAATCGAATTCTTGGAGTAGCAAGATCCAACGTAATAGCCTCGGTTTCGTGTCCTTCTTTGCATGAATGTATCTTAAAGCCGCGTGATCGGTGTAGACAATCACCCTTGAACCCTCAACATAAGATCTAAACTTCTCCATGGCAAAGACTACGGCCAACAACTCCTTCTCCGTGGTTATATACCTAGTTTGAGCATCGTCTAGAGTTCTACTAGCATAGTAGATCACATTGGTCTTCTTGTCTTTCTTTTGACCCAAAACGGCTCCAACCGCATAGTCGCTAGCATCACACATGATTTCAAACGGAAGGTCCCAGTCCAGTGCTTGGACTATAGGGGCCCTAATCAACGCTTTCTTGATCTCTAGGAATGCTCCCATGCACTCCTCATCAAACACAAACTCGACCTCCTTCCAAAGCAACCGGGAGAGGGGTCTAGTAATCTTTGAAAAGTCCTTGATGAACCTTCGGTAGAACCCCGCATGACCCAAGAAAGACCGGATGTCTTTGACCGACTTAGGCGGCTCCAAACTAACCATCACCTCAATCTTGGCTTTGTCCACCTCTATGCCCTTCTCGGAGATCTTGTGTCCTAGCACCATCCCCTCACGTACATCGTTGCAAGACCCTACAAAGATTAGACAAACAAACACCAAAAGTAGATCCATACACGGAGAAGTCGTCCATAAAGACCTCTACCATGTCTTCAATAAGATCGGAAAAAATGGACATCATACAACGTTGGAAAGTTGCGGGAGCATTACACAACCCGAACGGCATCCTTCGATATGCGAAGGTACCGTAAGGGCATGTGAAAGTTTTTTTCTCTTGGTCATTCGGGTGTATGGGTATTTGAAAGAAACCCGAATAACCGTCTAAGAAACAATAAAAAGAATGATTAGCGAGACGTTCAAGCATTTGATCTATGAAAGGTAACGGGAAGTGATCTTTTCGAGTAGATGAGTTTAACTTCCTATAGTCAATGCACATCCTATGCCCGGTTATTGTCCTAGTAGGAATCATTTCATTCTTGTGATTTCTAACAACCGTCATCCCCCCTTTCTTAGGCACACAATGAACCGTGGAGACCCACGTACTATCCGATATTGGATAGATAATGCCCGCGTCCAAGAGCTTAAGAATCTCTCTCTTTACAACATCTTTCAAATTAGGATTTAACCTTCTTTGATGTTCAATAGAGGTCCTTGATTCATCCTCTAAATGGATCCTATGCGTGCAAAAACTTGGGGAAATACCCTTGATATCAGCTAAAGAATAGCCAATTGCTTTCCTATACTTCCTAAGTTCCACAAGAAGGGAGGATAGTTCGTTTTCATCTAGACTCTCGTTCACAATAACCGGGTATGACTCGTTTGGACCTAAGAATGCATACCTTAATCCCGCGGGAAGTTGCTTTAGGTCCACCTTTGGGGCTTTGAGCTCGCTCCAATCGTCATCCTCAAAACTAGTCTTACCATTGCTAGTCTCTTTGACAGCTAGAACGAACTCTTCTTGACCCGTGGTACCCCGGATGCACAACTCAATAAATGTGGTGTCCTTGTCGACCGGTTTGTGAGAATCCATGAGAAGCTCATAACCTTGACTTTCCTTGCTCAAAAACCCATGATCGCCGTGCTCCTTCGTCAAAACCACTTCTAACCCGTCTTCTACTCTCATTTCTTCAAGTAATTCATCGACTAGCTCGTCCATGGTCTCAATGTAGAAACATTGGCCGTCTATAGTCGGCTTCTTCATCACTTTGTTGATATCAAACTCAAGCACTTCTCCTTTACCCAAATGGAGATCTATCTTGCCCTTCCTCACGTCGATTATCGCTCCCGCGGTTGCTAGGAATGGTCTACCAAAGATAAGAGGGTCTTTTGGTTCCTCATCCATTTCAAGAACCACAAAGTCCGTGGGGACGATGAAATCCTTCACCACAATTGGTAGATCCTCAAGTAGACCAATAGGAACCCTCACGCTCCTATCCGCCAATATTAGAGAGATGTTGCATGCTTTGTAGCGCGTGAAGCCTAATCTCTTAGCTATCGAAAATGGCATGAGGCTTACACTTGCTCCAAGATCGCAAAAACAATGATTGAAAGCTAGAGGACCAAGAGCACAAGGTAAGGTAAAGGATCCCGGGTCTCCTAGCTTCTTGGGTACCATCTTCTTTTGTATAATGGCACTACACTCATGAGTTAGAATGACCATGGATTCCATCTCCTTAGCTCTTTCTTCACAGCATCTTTCAAAAATTTGGCATATTGGGGGACAAGTAAGAATGCATCCACCTAAGGCATTGTGAGTTCCACTTTCTCCATTTGCCTATCAAAAATAGTTTTATACTTGTCCATGAGTTGTTTCTTGAAACGACCAGGAAAATGTAGCTTTGGGACGTATGGCTTAGGGACGAACACATTCTTCTTTAGCTTCTCTTGAGCAACAACATTGCTAGGCTTGATCTTCTCGACTTCTTCAACCTTATTGTGCTCCTTTACCGCCTCATCTTCTTGAAGTTCCACCCCCCCCCCCCCNCCCCCCCACTTTGGTCCTCAATGTCCGCATTGAGAGGGGCTTCTCTTGTAGGCAAGACTGTGCCACTTCGCAAGGTTATGGGATTGACATACTCCTTGGGATTCGCTTCGGATTTGCCCGGTAGTTGACCCTGTGGACGTGAAGAAGAAGCAACACCTTTGTTCTCCATGTGTTTGACCTTGGAGTTCAAAGCCTCAATCTTTGTGTTGAGGTCATTGTAAGAGAAATCCACCTTCGTATGGATCTCTGCTTGTCCCTTAAGTAGTTGTTGGAACATGGAGCTCAAATCAAGTTCTTGCAGTTTAGACGTAGGTGCTTGGAAACCGGGTGGAGCTTTGTGTTGAAATCCACCTTGGTTCCCTTGGAATTGATTCCTTGGGACAAAGGCTTGATTGTTGGTATTAGAAGCTTGCCCTTGAGGTTGAAATTGTTTTGGTGGGGCTCCTTGAGGTTGAGTAGGTTGTGGAGGGTAGACTTGATCTTGTGGGTTCTCCACATTTGTGTTCCGGTAAGAGAAGTTAGGGTGGTTCCGATAGTTTTGATTGAACCCTTGGCGTTGGTAATTCCCTTGGTTTTGGAAGTTCCCTTGATTCCCCAAGTAGTTAACCTCCTCTTGAGTGTTCATGTCTACGTTCTCCTCTTGAAAATAACCTTGGTTCTCATCATAAGCATCCACGAAGTTGACCGTCTTTGGGGAAGACACTAGTAGTTTATCAATCAAATTGGCTTGCTTGTCCAACTTTTCGTTAAGAGCTTTCATGTCTTTGGCCCGTTTGTTCTCATCAAAGTCACTAGTGGTCCTTGTGGCGCGGTCAAAGTCGTCGCCGTAGGTACCGTCACTTTGGGCCAAATTCTCGACAAGCTCCATTGCTTCCTCAACGTCTTTAGCCAAGAAGTTCCCGTTAGATGCCGTGTCAAGTAGCATACGGATCTTAGGCAAAGCACCACGGTAGAGCGTGCTTAGGAGAGAGGCGTTGCTAAAGCCGTGATGTGGGCATTGAGACGTGTAGCTTCTAAATCTCTCCCAAGCCTCATTGAAAGACTCATTGGATCATTGTGTGAAACTTGAGATCTCGATGCGAAGCTTGGCGGTTCTAGCCGGTGAGAAGAATTTGGTGAGAAACGCGCGTTTGCAATCATCCCACGAAGTGATAGATCCTTGGGGTAAGGTCTTTTCCCATTGGTGAGCCTTGTCACCCAAGGAGAATGGGAAGAGACGAAGCTTGAACCCATCTTCGGAGACCCCATTGATCTTCGTGAGACCACATATCCGGTCAAATTGGTCAATGTGGCCCAAGGGATCCTCCATGGACAAGCCATGAAATTTGTTGGCTTGAACCATGTTGATAACTCCCGGTTTTACTTCGAAGTTGTTATTCTCCACCGGTGGAGCTTGAATGCCTTGGCGGTTTTGGTGAGCGTTAGCGGCATCGCCCTCTCCAACAACGTTTCTAGCTCTCGGTGGGTGGTTGGGACCTCTTGGCTGGGAGGGTGGATGAGGGTCGTTGTGGGCGTGCCCTCCTTGTGCGGGATGGTTTCCATTACCACCTTGTGCGGGATTGTTTCCATTGCCACCCCCTCCTTGGTTATTGCCGTTTCCATCCCCATTCACACCGTTCCTTTGGTGGGGAATGGGTTCATTGACGTTCCCAAGTGGAACATTCTCATAGTGATCCATGTTGGTCTCAACTTCTTGTTGTATTACACGTGCTTCCCTTGTTCGAAACCCTCGGTATGATCGATGTATGTCGTCCCGTGGTCCAACTAGATTGTTGTTGCCTCGAGATCGTGTATGCATGCACCTATAGGTTTAGAGAGAGCAATGGAAAGCAAACAAGATTAGTAACTTTGTAGCAAATAAAGCTTAATCTCACAAAGAGCCTAAACCTTAATGTTAAAACAAATCCCAATATGGCAACGATGCCAAATTGATACAGGACTTTTTAGTCTCTAGGAGGTATCAATATCCCCAATACGATGTAGTAAGGAGGTTATCAATCCATAATTGGGATTATTCTAAACGCTAAGAATGCAAGGTTCATAAGTAATTTAAGCTAAACAAGGTAATTGGTGATTAAGTATTCAAGTTCAAATTAAGCGAAGCAATAACTAAACGGTTTGTAATTCAAATAACAAAAGCGGAGCAAGAGATAAAGTTAATGATATAAGGTGATCCAAGTCCAATTAGTGGTGTTCATTTACTCAATAAACTAATTCCTAGGCAATAGATCTCTAATCTAGATTAGTTCTCTTTCAAGCAACTAATCACTTTGTTAATTATCAAGTCCATTAGCAAATCATCATTTGTGGATTAACAACTAGCAAGCATTAAGGATCATAACAAGATCAACCAAAGATATGCCTTAAACAACTAATAGCTTAGGTTAGGAACATAAATCTCTTGTCTAGTTGGTCTTGGCATTTCATCAAACACTTGGTGTTCATGAAATGCCTTGTGATCTAGATCCATATCAGACACTTATCCGAGCTCCACTTGAGCAGGAAATCTACGCAGCGGTAAAGTCGAATCATCCGAGCAAAGCTCCGGGACCAGATGGTTTCTCCGCAGGCTTCTTTCACACATACTGGCCTATTATTGGAAAGGATGTTATTAAAGAAATCCAACTTTTCTTCACTTCTGGATCGTTCCCGACTCGCCAAAACGAGACTCATATCCGTCTTATTCCTAAGATCATGGGACCGAGGAAATTGGTTGATTACCGCCCAATCGCCTTATGCAACGTCTACTACAAGATCGTCGCTAAGATCCTGACGAAGCGCCTACAACCAATTCTCTCTTCTCTCATTTCCGAAACTCTGTCTGCTTTTGTGCCGGGACGAGCTATCTCCGATAATGTCCTCATAACTCACGAGACGCTGCACTATCTTCGTACTTCAGCAGCAAAAAAAAGGTGTTTCATGGCTGTTAAAACGGACATGAGTAAGGCTTATGACATAATTGAGTGGGGTTTTCTACGAGCTGTCCTCGAGAGGCTGGGTTTTCACGGTAACTGGATCACGTGGATAATTTAGTGCGTATGTTCAGTCTCCTACTCTTTCTTAATAACGGAGGTCCTCGAGGGAAAGTAATTCCTTTCCGAGGATTACGACAAGGCGATCCGCTCTCCCCTTATCTGTTTATCCTCTGCACGGAAGTCCTATCTGGCCTTTGCCGTAAAGCACAGGAGAATGGCTCTTTGGAGGGCATTTGGGTCTCATGTAATAGTCCCCAAGTTAACCATCTCCTTTTTGCAGATGACACGATGTTTTTCTGTAGATCGAATGCGGACAGTTGCGCCTCTCTGGCCAAAATTCTCCATCAATACGAATAAGCCTCGGGACAAAGCATTAACTTAATTAAATCAGCCATCACCTTCTCGGCCAAGACCCCTCCCGCTCTGCGCGCAGCAGCAAAACGAACCCTCAAAATCAGTAACGAGGGCGGCGCGGGTAAATACCTAGGCTTACCCGAGAATTTTGGGTGCCAAAAACGAGACATTTTTGCGGGGCTAGTTGATAAAATACGATAAAAGGCACACAGTTGGTCTACACGCTTCCTCTCCCAAGCCGGTAAGCAGATCCTCTTGAAGTCGGTGCTATCTTCCATGCCGTCATACTCTATGTCGTGCTTCAAACTGCCCCGCTCGCTCTGTGAACAAATTCAATCTGTGCTTACTCGCTTCTGGTGAA
The DNA here is from genome assembly GCA_002933935.1 of Eutrema yunnanense. Taxonomy (NCBI): domain Eukaryota; kingdom Viridiplantae; phylum Streptophyta; class Magnoliopsida; order Brassicales; family Brassicaceae; genus Eutrema; species Eutrema yunnanense. Next base: position 13,765 of record PKML01058897.1, on the reverse strand, counting down.
ATGACAAACCGGATATAAGGAAAATGAGTTGGGTGGCTTGGAACAAACTAACGATCCCAAAAAATGCGGGAGCCCTCGGCTTCCGGGATGTAGAGACGTTTAATGACGCACTCCTCGCAAAGTTGGGTGCCCGCCTTATCTCTCACCCCAATGCATTATTCTCTCGGGTTTTGCTGGGCAAGTATTGCTCTTCTTGCTCCTTCATGGAGTGTACTCTTCCCTCTAATCCATCTCACGGATGGCGCAGCATCGACGCTGGCCGAGAAATCCTCTCCGAGGGCATGGGCTGGCTTGTTGGAACAGGGGAAACCATCCGGCTATGGGATGATCCATGGCTAAGCTCATCATCCCCAGTTCGCATACAAGGCCCTGCACCCATTGAGTCCAAGGATCTTCGAGTTTCAGATTTGTTGGACCCCTCTCGCAACGAATGGGACTGGAGAAAAATCAGAAACACAGTCCCCGATTTTGAACAAAGCATTCGGCTAATAACCATTAGTGCATCTCGCCCCCATGACAAGATGGTTTGGCTACCGGCCAAGAATGGTAAATATTCAGTCCGATCGGGATACAGTCTCTCCATGACGACATAATTACCGACTCTTCAACGGAACTTCAACTGGCAGGGGAATATCTGGAGACTCCGCACAGCCCCAAAAATAAAACAGTTCATCTGGAAGACGGCGGTGGGGGCTCTCTCGGTCGGAGTACAACTGGTGCACAGGGGCATACAATCGGATTTTAGCTGTCGGCGGTGCAGACAGCCTGAGACGATTACACAGGTCCTGAGAGACTGTGATTTTGCTCGACAAACTTGGAATATCTCCCCACTCCAAGGCTCAGATCGTATCGCTTCCGTACAAGTGCTGGATTTCCTAAGACTCATTAAACCGATGATTAATCTCCCTCCTCTGGGTATTTATGCTGCGTCGCTACAATCTTGGATTTGCTGGAATCTTTAGACGGCAAGAAACAAATTAATCTTCGAAAACAGAGCTATTTTGGAACAAGAGGTGGTGACGAAATCAGTTTTGGATGCCATCTCCCTTTCCGTCACAATTGCAAGCGCCCCAGGTTAGCTGGTCATGCTCAGTGGATGCTGCATGGCAAAGAGAATCGTTAGCCTGTGGCTTAGGTTGTTCTTTCAGCTCAGACTTGGAGGAACTCGATTTTAATCATCAAGCACATCGACTCCATGTCCCCTCGGCTCTAGCAGACGAAGCATGGGCGGTCCGAGAGGCGCTCTCTCTGGCCTTAGATCGAGGGATTGCAGAGATTCAAATCCTTTCCGATTCGCTTTCTCTCATCAATCTCCTCAACTCTCAAGAAACCCATACAGGGATACACGCCATTGTTTCCGATATCCGCCTTATGGCGTTATCTTTTTCTTCGATCTTCTTTCGATTTATACCTCGCTCTGCTAACTTGTCGGCATATGTATTGGCTAAACAGGCTCTACAGGCCTTGTTAAACTCGTTGATCTAGTTATTGCAATTAAGTTTTCGACCAAAAAAAAAAAAGTTGTTTCAACACTATTCTGCGGTAAAGGGGTTTCTAAGGAGAAATTTCCAATTTTTATAAAATTTAAGAAACTCATAGGGGTTAGCCTACATATTCCAAAATTTCATTACGTTTGGAGGTTATTCCTGAAAGATGAGTGAAACATATGAAAAACGGAAAATAAGTTGTTTCAACACTATTCTGCGGTAAATGGGTTTCTAATGGAGCAATCTAGGAGAAATTTCCAATTTTTCAAAAATTTAAGAAACTCATAGGGGTTGTTAGCCCACATATTCCAAATTTTATGTGTGTTTTGAGGTTATTCCTGAAAGATGAATGAAACATATGAAAAACATAAAATAAGTTGTTTCACCACTATTCCGCGGTAAAGGGGTTTCTAATGAAGCAATCTAAGAGAAATTTCTAATTTTTCAAAAATTTAAGAAACTCATAGGGGTTAGCTCACATATTTCAAATTTTATGGGCATTTTGACATTATTCCTGAAAGATGAATGAAACATATGAAACAAAGAAAATAAGTTGTTTCAGCACTATTCTGCGGTAAAGGGGTTTCTAATGAAGCATTATACGAGAAATTTCCAATTTTTATAAAATTTAAAAAACTCATAGGGGTTAGCCCACATATTCCAAAATTTCAGTGCGTTTTGAGGTTATTTCTGAAAAATGACTGAAACATATGAAAAACGGAAAATAAGTTGTTTCACCACTATTCCGCGGTAAATGGGTTTCTAATGGAGCAATCAAGGAGAAATTTCCAATTTTTCAGAAATTTAAGAAACTCATAGGGCAATTTGAAGTTATTCCTGAAAGATGAATGAAACATATGAAAAACAGAAAATAAGTTGTTTCAACACTATTCCGCGGTAAAAGGGTTTCTAATAAAGCATTCTAGGAGAAATTTCCAATTTTTCTAAAACTTAAGAATAGGCGATAGCCCACATATTCCAAAATTTTAGTGCGTTTTGAGGTTATTCATGAAAGATGAATGAAACATATGAAAATAAGAAAATAAGTTGGTTCAACACTATTACGCGGTAAAAGGGTTTCTAATGAAGCATTATAGGAGAAATTTCCAATTTTTCAAAAATTTAAGAAACTCATGGGGGTTAGCCCACATATTCCAAAATTTCAGGGCATTTTGATGTTATTCCTGAAAGATGAATGAAACATATGAAAAACAGAAAATAAGTTGTTTCAACACTATTCTGCGGTAAAGAGGTTTGTAATGAAGCATTATAGGAGAAATTTCCAATTTTTATAAAATTTAAGAAACTCATAGGGGTTAGCCCACATATTCCAAATTTTCAGTGCGTTTTGAGGTTATTCCTGAAAGATGAATGAAACATATGAAAAACGGAAAATAAGTTGTTTCACCACTATTCCGCGGTAAATGGGTTTCTAATGGAGAAATCTTGAAGAAATTTCCAATTTTTCAAAAATTTAAGAAACTCAATGGGGTTAGCCCACATATTCCAAAATTTCAGGGTATTTTGAGGTTATTCCTGAAAGATTAATGAAACATATGAAAAACAGAAAATAATTTGTTTCAACACTATTCCGCGGTAAAGGGGTTTCTAATGAAGCATTATAGGAGAAATTTCCAATTTTTATAAAATTTAAGAAACTCATAGGGGTTAGCCTACATATTCCAAAATTTCAGTGCGTTTTGAGGTTATTCCTGAAAGATGAATGAAACATATGAAAAACGGAAAAAAGTTGTTTCAATACTATTCTGCGGTAAATGGGTTTCTAATGGAGAAATCTAAGAGAAATTTCCAATTTTTCAAAAATTTAAGAAACTCATATGGGTTAGCCCACATATTCCAAATTTTATGTGCGTTTTGAGTTAATTCATGAAAGATGATGAAACATGTGAAAAACAGAATATAAATTGTTTCAACACTATTCCGCGGTAAAAGGTTTCTAATGAAGCAATCTAGGAGAAATTTCTAATTTTTCAAAAATTTAAGAAACTCATAGGTGGTTAGCCCACATATTCTAAATGTTTTGGGCATTTTGATGTTATTCCTGAAAGATGAATGAAACATATGAAAAACAGAAAATAAGTTGTTTCAACACTATTCCGCGGTAAAGAGGTTTCTAATGAAGCAATCTAGGGGAAATTTCTAATTTTTCAAAAATTTAAGAAACTCATAGGGGTTAGCCCACATATTCCAAATTTTATGGGCATTTTGAAGTTATTCCTGAAAGATGAATGAAACATATGAAAAACAGAAAATAAGTTGTTTCAACACTATTATGCGGTAAAGGGGTTTGTAATGAAGCATTATAGGAGAAATTTCCAATTTTTATAAAATTTAAGAAACTTATAGGGATTAGCCCAAATATTCCAAAATTTCAGTGCGTTTTGAGGTTATTCCTGAAAGATGAATGAAACATATGAAAAACAGAAAATAAGTTGTTTCAACACTATTCCGCGGTAAAGGGGTTTCTAATGGAGCAATCTAGGATAATTTCAAATTTTTCAAAAATTTAAGAAACTCATAGGGGTTACCCCACATATTCCAACATTTCAGGGCAATTTGAGGTTATTCCTGAAAGATAAATGAAACATATGTAAAACAGAAAATAAGTTGTTTCAACACTATTCCGCGGTAAAGGGGTTTCTAATGAAGCATTCTAGGAGAAATTTCTAATTTTTCAAAAATTTAAGAAACTCATAGGGGTTAGCCCACATATTCCAAAATTTCAGTGTGTTTTGAGGTTATTCCTGAAAAATGAATGAAACATATGAAAACAGAAAATAAGTTGTTTCAACACTATTCCGCGGTAAAGGGGTTTCTAATGAAGCATTCTAGGAGAAATTTCCAATTTTTCAAAAATTTAAGAAACTCATAGGGGTTAGCCCACATATTCCAAAATTTAAGTGCGTTTTGAGGTTATTCCTGAAAGATGAATGAAACATATGAAAAAACAGAAAATAAGTTGTTTCAACACTATTCAGCGGTAAAGGGGTTTCTATTGAAGCATTATAGGAGAAATTTTCAATTTTTATAAAATTTAAGAAACTCACAGGGGTTAGCCTACTTATTCCAAAATTTCAGTGCGTTTTGAGGTTATTCCTGAAAGATGAATGAAACATATGAAAAACGAAAAAATAAGTTGTTTCAACACTATTATGCGGTAAATGGGTTTCTAATGGAGCAATGTAGGAGAAATTTTCAATTTTTCAAAAATTTAAGAAACTCATAGGGGTTAGCCCACATATTCCAAATTTTATATGCGTTTTGAGGTTATTCCTGAAATATGAATGAAATATATGAAAAACAGAAAATAAGTTGTTTCCACACTATTCCGCGGTAAAGGGGTTTCTAATGAAGCATTATAGGAGAAATTTCCAATTTTTATAAAATTTAAGAAACTCATAGGGGTTAGCCTACATATTCCAAAATTTCAGTGCGTTTTGAGGTTATTCCTGAAAGATGAATGAAACATATGAAAAACAGAAAATAAGTTGTTTCAACATTATTCTGCGGTAAAGTGGTTTCTAATGAAGCAATCTAGGAGAAATTTCTAACTTTTCAAAAATTTAAGAAACTCATAGGGGTTAGCCAACATATTCCAAATTTTATGTCCGTTTTGAGGTTATTCCTGAAAGATGAATGAAACATATGAAAAACAGAAAATAAGTTGTTTCAACACTATTCCGCGGTAAAGGGGTTTCTAATGAAGCATTCTAGGAGAAATTTCCAATTTTTCCAAAATTTAAGAAACTCATAGGGGTTAGCCCACATATTCCAAATTTTATGTGCGTTTTGAGGTTATTCCTGAAAGATGAATGAAACATATGAAAAACAGAAAATAAGTTGTTTCAACACTATTCCGCGGTAAAGGGGTTTCTAATGAAGCATTCTAGGAGAAATTTCCAATTTTTCCAAAATTTAAGAAACTCATAGGGGTTAGCCCACATATTCCAAATTTTATGTGCGTTTTGAGGTTATTCCTGAAAGATGAATGAAACATATGAAAAACAGAAAATAAGTTGTTTCAACACTATTCTACGGTAAAGGGGTTTGTAATGAAGCATTATAGGAGAAATTTCCAATTTTTATAAAATTCAAGAAACTCATAGGGGTTCCCACATATTCCAAAATTTCTGTGCGTTTTGAGGTTATTCATGAAAGATGAATGAAACATATGAAAAACGGAAAATAAGTTGTTTCACCACTATTCTGCGGTAAATGGGTTTCTAATG
>PKML01058887.1:9327-32066 GCA_002933935.1 Eutrema yunnanense | reverse complement strand
CTTTCCCTTGGAATTTGCTGCAGTCTGAGCTACTTGCGTCTCCAGCATCCTGTGGCTTGTCTTTAGAGCCTCGATCCTTCCACTCAAATCGGTGTACAAATCATCCATCTTACCATTAAAGGTGACCGTCATCTTCTCCTGCCCTTGAACCAGGTGTTCAAGCATAGCCTCAATCTTACTCTCAGGAGCTTTGGGTGGTGGGGATTGGTACCCTCCTTGCTGACCATAGTTGGTGAAGTTTCGATTGGTGTTGTACCCAAATCGCTGACCCTGAAAACCAGAACCACCAACGTAGTTACAATCTTCCACTTCATTCTCAGCAGCAAAGTGGACGGCCTTTGTTGTCTTTCCCAGCAGAAGACTGTGCATAGAATCCAGTTGAGCTTTCATTTCAGCGATCTGCGACCCATTCATGTTACCAGCCAGCTTCTTGCGCTCGAAGTCTGCGCTCTTGGTGCTACTGCTAGATGCAAAGTTTTCAATCAACGCATAAGCATCTTCAGGGTACCTAGTGTTGAAATTACCATTGCTCGAAGAGTCCAGAGCCATCTGATATCTCCAATCTACTCCTCTAAAGAAGATACCCTGCAGCTGTACATCAGAGTATCCGTGATGTGGACAATCTCTCTGATACGATCTGAATCTTGTCCAAGCAGCCTTGAACGCCTCAGTAGGTCCTTGAAAAATAGTGGAGATCTTATTCCTCAGATCCTCAGATCGTGCGTCGTCATAGAAGTTAATCAGGAATGCTCTCTTGGTGTCCTCCCATGTAGTTAGCGAACCAGGAGGTAGCTGCCTCAGCCAGTAGGTCGCTTCTCCACCTAGAGAGTAGGGGAAGAGCTTGCAGAAGAGATAGTCGTAGGACACTCCATTGCTCTTTATGCTAGTGACCAAGTCCTCGAACCTCTCTACATGGTCCATTGGATGTTCATGAGGAAGACCATGAAAGAGATGCTGTCCCACTAGAGTGAAGTAAGCAGGCTTCAGCTCAAAGTCATTCCTCTCAAACGCAGGAGGACGAATTGCTGAACGATTGGCGAAACACTGGTCAGGCCTGTTGCATTCACCAATCGTCCTTCCACGATTAACCACATCATTCCTTGCGTTCCCAGTGGCATTCTCAGCGACAACAGGAGCAGGGTTTATGACGATCCCCTCACCATCCAGACGTTGTCCTTGCTCATTGCACAACTGACCCTCTTGGTCTCTGTAGGCACCAGCTGCATCACGAACCAACTGATTGTTGTTCATCTTGGCTGATTTCTTTGCTTTCTTGTTTGTGCGTTCTACAATTGCTAGTTGTTCCAGTGATAGATCAACTAGCTCAACGTTCTTGTTGCTCCTGGTTTCTCGATTAGGCATGCACCTGAAAGCAGGAACAAAAAACGTAAGTTACTGAAATTGACGTCAGGTATCGATCGACACCAGCAGGGTATCGATCGATACTAGGCGATTTAGACGAATTTCTTAGCTAAAATCTAACGGCGAATTGAGTCCCCGGCAACGGCGCCAAAATTGATATGCTCAATTTAATACCCTAAATAGTACTAAAGCAGTTGCTGCAGTAAATCAAGGGGTCGAACACAAGAACTCAAGAATCACTCAGTAGATTATATAGATCAGAAACAAGCTAAACCAGATGATGTAATTGAAAACAGGGTTGCAAGTAAAAGCGTTTGTAAATTCAGTTGGAGGAATGTAGGCGTAGGGTATTTCTCAGGAAATCAATGAATGCAGCTAAATTAACTAACAGGATTCAGATTAAGCACGGTTCTAGAACTCAAATCACTAAAATATAATTAACCAACTCTCGTTGCGAAAACTATCTAAATCTAAATCCTAGGAATTCCAAATCTCTTTGCGAATCCTAAATTCTAAATCAGCTTTAAAGTTCAAGTTTGATATGTTCACAAATTAATTAAACCAAATCTCTTTGCGAATAATTAATTTGCTCACCTAGGTTCTATCAGGTAATTAATCGCACTCTCGTGCCTAATCAATTATCCTAAGATCTAAGTTCTAGGTGATCAATCTAGAATTAGCTTTGAGAACAACCTAAGGTGAAGAACTAATCAGATAGTGAATCCTAACAGATAATCAACCTAGCATTCAAAGAAATCCCTATGAGAAAACCCTAAACCTAACAGGTGATCTACTCAGACATGGTAATTGAATCAATAAACATGTTGAATAAATACTCTATATAAAATCAGAAAGAGAAACAAGGTTTTGAGATCTGATCTCGGACGAAGGGAAACCAGACTTGTCTCTCACCAAAATCTCTCTTAAACTAAAGCAAAATAAAGCATAGCCTACACAAGTGGCTGTAAAATCCTATTTATAACCTAAAACACGAATTGGGGTCTTCTTGTAATTATTAAAGACTTCTGGGCCAATTTGCAATTCTTCAAGTCTTGGAAAACTCGCGGGTCATGTCTTGCTGCGATGAGTGTCTATCAATACCAAGGGGGTATCGATCGATGCTCTACGTGAATTCAGGTTCTCAGCGACACGACTTCAGCTTCTGCTCCAAATTGCTCCAGAAAGCTCCAATACTTCCAATAATCCTCCAAACGTGCTATGACCTGTAAAAGACTCTAAAAGACTACAAAACACTAGAAAAGACTCTATAAAAGGACTTATATCATGGCCTAAACAGGGTAAAAACCATGATATATCAAGCTCTTTGCCCCGTTGTTGTGGATAGCTTCTCCCTTTCCGTTTCGGCGACTCTTCCAGTTCTTGGAATTAGTCTGAGATAGAGATACGGTCTTCGGCTCTTGCCAATACGGGATGTAGTCCATATACACATCCTTGTTCAAGCCTTATGGCTTATCTTTCCCCTTTTTCCAAGCTTTCTTCCACTCGTTCATGTTGCGCAAGAATTGCGTCCTAGCCTCCGAAAAAAATTCCGTCACCACCGTCTTTGTGATCGTATGCTTCCAATTAAACTCTGGCTACAAAAAAGAAATATAAATAAAGATGTTAACAAAATCTCAAAATATATAACAAAAAATAAATAGATGATCACTTACCGCCAACGTACGAAACCACATGTGTTGTTCGTCTGACGGAATATCGAAAAATTTCTTGTATGGTTTGTCGAGGATGATGTGCAATATCTTCAGAATCGACTTGCTAATGTCATTCACGGAGATTCCAAACCTATGAAAAAATAATCTTAAAAACATATCAAACCAAAGAAATCATTAGTTAAGAAAAAAAAATTATTACCAAGTAGATCTCGGAATGAGGAGTTCCGGATCGAGAACTTTGAGTAGTTCTCGTCCCGGCTGTTGAACGAGCTCCTCGATGGTCATGATCCTCGGTTCAGCTACACTCTCTATGTCTGGAACAGTACTCTGGCTAGGACCTGCGGGAGTACCCCTCCGCCCCAATTGCCTCGAACCGCTAGGACGGTCTTGATCGAATCCACCATAAGACCTACAAAAAAAAATGCGATCATTTAAAAAACATATAAATAATTATAAATATATTTTTTAAAAGCGTTTTTCACAAAATAAAAAATATATTTACGAAAACCGAGAGTAAGAAAGAGAGAAGGACTCGGCCGAGATTGAGAGAGAAGATCGAAGGTCGAAGATATTTATAAAGATTTAGGAATTTTTTTGGGATTGATGAATATAAAAAAACATTTTGGGACACTTTAGTATTTATGAAAACATATTACATGGTGAAATTTTATACATAAAATTCATTAGTCCGAGTCCGATGAATAATCTGACGTAGCTGAATCGGAGTCCTCGTCAAATTCGCCAATCTCTTCCTTTGAATCCTCAAATACCTCGTAATTCCCGTCCATGGTGAAATAAACCACGAGATCAACTTCCAGAGAATGCTCGATCGGACCTAAGTTACCAATTGCGTTTTCCTGCAAAGGGTCGTCCTCTGAAACACCATAATCTCTTCTCCTTGGGTGTATCGACGTAACAGTAATCCAAGGGTGATGCTTGTTCATAACACAGGGGTATCGAATGTAGGAAACCTGATCCGCTTGTGAAACAAGAATGAAAGGATCGTATTTCTGAAGTCGCCTTCGAGAGTGGACAGATGTAACACCAAATGCGTCCTGGTGTAGACCTCCTACTGGATTATACCCATCGCAGTAGAACGCAATGCACCTCAAGTCGAGCATCCCCGGATAATAGACCTCCAATATTTCAAGGAGGACACCGTAGTAGACAACTTCTCCAGATTGAGACGATATACCAGAATTACAAGTTGTCTTTGAACTTCCTTCCTGATGAGCCTTAAAAGCATACCCTCGGGTGCAATACATCGTATAAGATTGTGAAATAAACGTCGGGCCTTTCACCATCTCAACTAACCAGGTCGGAAACTCATTCCCGAGAGCAGTCATCTGACCAACCTGTTAAAATTTCATGTGGACAATTTTCGACACAATTAATGTTTATATACCCATCGCGTATTTGGATCATGAACATCATGTGCATGAACAAATGCATTAGAAAATAACATTAGTAAACTTTGTTAACTAATAAAAAAATAACATTTAGGTACCTCTCATATTCTAAAATGTCATCGCAGTTTGTTAGAATATACATATGCAAGTGCATTTGTTCCTCCTCTAATTGTCGCCGGTCCTTGCTTTTTCCACTTAGTCGTCCAATCTGAGTAAATATATCGGGAACATCGACAGGATAACTAACTATGTTTCCTCCATCATCATGCCGTGTGGGGCGTCTACTTTTTGTTTGGACTTGCGCTGGAAAGTAGTAGCTGGCAAAGTTGGAAGTTTCTTCATTAATTCTCTGTGCGACAATTGAACCCTCGACTCTAGAAAGATTTTTCACCTTCTTCTTTAGGTGGAACATATACCGCTCAAAAGGGTACATCCATCCGTATTGAACCGGCCCACCAAGTGCTGCTTCTCGAGGGAGATGAATAGGAAGATGTTCCATAACATCAAAAAAGGCAGGAGGAAATATTTTCTCGAGGTTGCAAAGGAGAACTGATATGTTTTCCCCTAGATTTTGGATTCCGGCTGATGTAAGTGATCTCGTGCATAGATCCCGGAAGAAAGCACCGATCCCTGCATATATAATAGACATACAAAATTAAATAACTTACGTATAATCATCACAAATATAAATATGGCAACATACGTAATAGTGTAAATGTACGTATACCTGCAATAGCTCCATGGACGTTTATAGGAAGAGGACCTTCAAATGCAAATGGAAGGAGGCGTTGCATGACAACATGACAATCATGATTCTTCATCCCATAAAACTTTCCTTCTGAACTATCGACGCAATTACGAAGGTTAGATGCGTATCCGTCTGGGAATTTGACACCGTGCTTAATCCAATCGAAGAACTCCTCCTTTGAAGTCGCATCCAACCGGAAAACTTTTTTGTTTATTACCCCGCATGAAACTGTCTTTTCGGCATCGAAATCTTTGAGCTGAGTCATAATATAATTCTCATCTAACTTAGGAGGTGGACCATCGAAAACTTTTTTGTTCTTTCTAAACAATGTTGTGCTCCGATGATATGGATGATCATGCGGAAGAAATCGTCGATGACAATCGAACCAAGAAGTCTTACGTTCGTTCTTCAATTGGAACGCATCAGTGTTATCTTGACAATACGGACACGCCAACCTTCCATGCGTCGACCATCCAAATAGCATACCGTATGCAGGGAAATCACTTATAGTCCACATAAGTATCGCATGCATCTTAAAATTCTGTTGCAGGGAAACATCAAACACTTCAACACCATTTTTCCACAACATTTTCAACTCATAAATTAATGGTTGTAAGAAAATATCAAGGGATCTTAGGATGCTCTGGACCGGGGACGATTATCGTGAGGAACAAAAACTCTCGTTTCATGCACAAAGATGGCGGTAAATTGTACGGTGTGACGATTACTGGCCACAATGAATATTTCCTCCCATTCTTTCCAAAAGGGTTGAATACATCTGTAGATAACCCGAGGTATACGTTCCTTGGCTCACACACAAAACTAGGATAAATCTCTTGAAAGTGTTTCCATGCTTCTGCATCTCTCCAGCTGAGTTATGTTCTGCATGCCATCTCATAGGCTCTGCCGTGCGCTGGGATTGATATAACCTCTTCAACCTATCATCTAGAGGAAGATACCACATCCGTTTATGTGGAACATGTACTATGCCTCCAGTATCATGATACCGAGATTTGTGACAAAAACGACACTTCAACCGGTTTTCATCCTTTCTCCAGTAGATCATACAGTTGTCGATGCACACATCTGTTATCTGATAAGGTAATCCAAGACCAGCTACAAGCTTCTGAATCTCGTAGTATGAAGCCGGTGAAATATTATCTTCAGGTAAGACATCTCTCACAAAATCAGCAATCGCATCAACACAATCTTTGGCCAAGTTGAAATCCGTCTTTATAGTCATCAACGTGCTTGCAGTTGAAAGAGGCGATATTCCATCTCTACATCCTCTGTATAATGGCTGCTTAGACGCATCTAGCATATCAAAAAACTTCCGCGCTTCTGAATTTGGTTCCTCTATCATGTTACCATCCTCAACATGATACGATGCTATGTTTTCACGAAACGCATCATTCACCATCTGAGTGTAACCTGCGTTTACATCTACTTCCGGTATTGGTTCCTCTAACCTAGTACCCGAAGTACTACCAAACCTTGATTCATCGGTCGAAATTCCGAGGAAAGTTCATTCGTCGGAATAATCCGACCGATTTCCAAGGAAACAAAATCCCTCGGAATTCCCACGATCTGCCCTCGGTATTCCGTCGGTATTTTCCGACGGTTTCAAACCCGTCGGAAATGCGGGTGTTTCTTGTAGTGGAGGTTACCTCACTTCGAGTAATGAGGATCACTTGGGCCGGATTGAAGAAGAAGTATCTCACACCACTTTGGTTGTGATACAAGCCCAAAAAGATCACTAGATGGGTATGTGACCCTGATATGCTCAAATTAATACCATAAAAGTACTAAGCAGTAGTTGCATTAAAGTAGGGGTCGAACACAAGGACTCACAGAAACACATAGTAGATTATATAGATGAGAATCAAGCTAAGCAATTTAGTTGAAACAGAAAGCAATAAACAGTAAACGAGTTGTAAATTTGATGGGAGAAATATAGGTTCAGGGTATTTCTCAGGGAATCAATGAATGCAGATAAACTAACTAACATGATTCAGATTTAGCGCGGTTCTTGAACTCAAATCACTAAGCTATAATTAACCAACTGTCGTTGCGAGAATTATCTAAATCTAAACCTCATAATCCCAAATCTCTTTGCAAATTCCTAAGAATAAATCAGCTTTAAAGTTCAGGTTTGATATGTTCACAAATCAATTAAACCAAATATCTTTGCGAATAATCAATTTGCTCACCTAAGGTTCTATAAGGTAATTAATCGCACTGTCGTGCCTAATCAATTATCCTAAGATCTATGTTCCATATTCGTCAACCTAGAATTAGCTTTGAACACAACCTAAGGCTAAAAACTAATTCAGATGGTGAATCCTAATAAACTAATTAACCTAGCATTCAGAGAAAACTCTTATGAGAACCCTGAACCTAAAGTGGATCTACTCAGACATAGAGTTTGAAAACAACCTGATTGAATAGATCATCAAAGAAATCAATAAAAACATGAGTTCAGAGTTGTCTCTCCAAAAACCAAAGTAGAATCAAAAGTAATGAAAGCTTAGCCATCAAAGTGGCTGAAAAACCTAATTATAATGCTAAAACACGTTATGAGGCTTTTTGTAATTATTAAAGTCTTCTGGGGCAAATTCTGCAATTCTTCAACTCTTAGAAAAATCGCGGGTCGTGTCTGCTGCGATGGGTATCAATCGATACTAGGCAGTATCGATCGATACTGATGCTTCAAATTTGGTACTCAGCAACACGAACTTCTGTTTTGCTCCAGAATGCTCCAGAAAACTCCAATATCTCCAATTATGGTCCAAACGTGCTAAAACCTGTAAAAGACTCTAAAAGACTCCAAAATACTAGAAAGACTCTATAAAACAGACTTATATCATGGCCTAAAATGGGTAAAACCCATGATATATCAACTCCCCCAGACTTCTTCAAAAGTCAGTGTGTGGGGAATCCTTCGTACCATCTTCTCAAAGCCACGCAGCTGCTTTGGAGTGATGGGAGCTCGGAGGTGTTGAGGAATAGGATTCAGCTTCTTGGGCTTGCGAAGTCTGTCAACACTCATACGCGGCTCCTCTGCAGTATCTGGGTGGGTATCGATCGATACAGGTAGGGTATCGATCGATGCAGGGGTGGTGTTTGAATTCTCATCGTCAGATATATCATCAACCACAGGAAACTCCACAACCAACTTATCCAACATAGCTTTGCATCTGGCATCCTCACAGTCCTTCTTTGTCATAATACGAGGCATATGATAAGGTATTATGGGTTTGTACACCCTCTCCTTGACAATCTCAGCCTTCTTCTCGACATGCGTCTCAGCATCGACCGACACTGAAGGAGTGTCGATCGATACACGTGATGTTCTATACACTCGTGCAGGTTCTTGGACCGGTATCGATCGACACTGGCTGGTATCAATCGATACTCGGGCGATTCCAGAATCCAAGTTATCATCTTCAACAGCATCGTCAAAAATTCATGCATCAAAACCCTTGTATATCACTGTAGGGGCTTCTTTAGCACTTCCTATGGTGATTGCATTGACGTGTGCTCTTGGATTCTCATTTTTCCCTGGAAGAAAACCTTCCGGCCTTTTCACAGCTGCTGCTGTCTGAGCGACCTGAGTTTCCAGCTTCCTCTGGGTCTGATTGTTAGCTTCAATTTTCCCATTCAGATCAATGTACAGATAGTCAAACTTCCCATTGAAATCCACTTGCAACTTCTGTTGTCCCTGAAAAAGTTGTTCAAGCATGGATTTCATCTTATTATCTGTGGACTGTGGAGAGATGGGCTGGTATGAAGAGTTCCCATAATTGCGAGTGTTGTTGTTGAAGTTTCGATTGTTGTTGTACCCAAATTGTTGACCCTGAAATACAGAACCACCAACGTATTTAACATCCTCCACTTCATATCCATCGATATTATCGACTCCATCAGCAAAGTGTACAGCCTTCTTCGACTTCCCAATGAGAATATCCAGCTTGGCTTGAACTTCAGCAATCTGCGAACCATCAATTCCTCCAGCCTGCTTCTTTCGCTCGAAGTCAGCATTCTTGGTGCTATTGCTAGACGCCAAGTTCTCAATCAGCACGACCGCATCATTTGGATACCTGGTGTTGAAGTTCCCATTACTCACAGCATCCATACCCATTTGGTACCTCCAATCAACCCCTCTGTAGAAAGTACCCAGCAGCTGAACCTGAGTGAACCCCATGGTGCGGACAATCTCTCTGATAAGACTTGAAACGAATCCAGGCAACTTTGAGTGCCTCTGTCGGACCCTGAGCAAATTGAGAGATCTTGTTCCTGAGCTCCTCGGATCTCGCATCATCATAGAAATTGTTCAGAAATACATTCTTCGTCTCATCCCATGTAGTTAGCGAACCAGGAGCCAACTACTTCAGCCAATAAGCAGCATCCCCACTAAGAGAGTATGTGAAAAGTTTGCAGAAGAAGAACTCATTGGGCACTCCATTGTACTTCATACCAGTGACCAAATCTTCGAACCTCTCGATATGATCCATGAGATGTTCATGAAATAGGCCATGAAAAGGATCTGACTCACAAGAGCGTAGTATGCAGGTTTCAGCTCAAAGTCATTCCTCTGAAAAGATGGTATGCGAATCGCAGATCGATTGGCATAGAACTGATCAGGTCTGTTGTGCTCACCAAGTGTTCTACCTCGATCAACCCCAGCATTCCCAACGTTGGCTTGCGCATCTGGCGCGACAATTTGACCAACAACAGCAGGAGGGACAATGACGTTTCCAGCTTCATCAAGTCGCTGCCCTCTTTCATTGCACACTTGACCCTCTTGGTCTCTCAGAACTCCAGCTTCATCAGGTCTTAATACCACTGTGTTGTTCATCCCTGATGTTTGCTTTGTCTTTCTGTTTGTGCGTTCCACAAGTGCTAGCTGCTCCAATGACAGTTCAACTAGCTGAGTGCTCTTGTTCCTTCTGGTTTCACGAATAGGCATACACCTGAAAAACACTAGGCAAGGCATGTAAGTAACAAAAAAAACACATTGAGTATCGATCGATACTGGGTGGTGTCGATCGATATCAACAAAAGAAGACGACGAGTATCGACCGATACTAGGTAGTATCGAGCGATACCGACGAACTTAGTCGAAATTCTCAGACTAAAATCTAATGGCGAATTGAGTCCCCGGCAACGGCGCCAAATTTGATATGCTCAAATTATTACCCTAAAAGTACTAAGCAGTAGTTGCAGTAAAGTAGGGGTCGAACACAAGGACTCACAGAAACACACAGTAGATTATATAGATGAGAATCAAGCTAAGCAATTTAGTTGAAACATAAAGCAATAAACAGTAAACGAGTTGTAAATTCGATGGGAGAAAAATAGGTTCAGGGTATTTCTCAGGGAATCAATGAATGCAGATAAACTAACTAACATGATTCAGATTTAGCGCGGTTCTTGAACTCAAATCACTAAGCTATAATTAACCAATTGTCGTTGCGAGAATTATCTAAATCTAAACCTCAGAATCCCAAATCTCTTTGCAAATTCCTAAGAATAAATCAGCTTTAAAGTTCAGGTTTGATATGTTCACAAATCAATTAAACCAAATCTCTTTGCGAAAAATCAATTTGCTCACCTAAGGTTCTATCAGGTAATTAATCGCAATGTCGTGCCTAATCAATTATCCTAAGATCTATGTTCCAGATTCGTCAACCTAGAATTAGCTTTCAACACAACCTAAGACGAAGAACTAATTCAGATGGTGAATCCTAATAAACTAATCAACCTAGCATTCAGAGAAAACCCTTATGAGAACCCTGAACCTAAAGTGGATATACTCAGACATAGAGGATGAAAACAACATGATTGAATAGATCATCAAAGAAATCAATAAAAACAGGAGTTCAGAGTTGTCTCTCCAAAAACCAAAGTAGAATCAAAGTAATGAAAGCTTAGCCATCAAAATGGCTGAAAAACCAAATTATAATGCTAAAACACGTTATGGGGCTTTTTGTAATTAGTAAAGTCTTATGGGGCAAATTCTGCAATTCTTCAACTCTTGGAAAAATCGCGGGTCGTGTCTGCTGCGATGGGTATCGATCGATACTAGGCAGTATCGATCGATACTGATGCTTCAAATCGGGTACTCAGCCACACGAACTTCTGTTTTGCTCCAGAATGCTCCAGAAAGCTCCAATATCTCCAATTATGCTCCAAACGTGCTAAAACCTGTAAAAGACTCTAAAAGACTCAAAAATACTAGAAAAACTCTATAAAACGGATTTTTATCATGGCCTAAAAGGGGTAAAAACCATGATATATCAGACCCATTTGCACTATTTTTCCCTTTTTTGGGTTTGTCCCAATGGGTTTTCCAAAGCAAAGTTTTTAATGAGACGATGGGCCACATTCTACCAAGCCCACTCCCCATTTTCGTCCATAGCATTGCAAGGGTCATTTGACAATGAAGTTCAAGGGTTTTTCAACCACAAGAAGTCAAAGGGGCATTCCAACTTAGTCTTTAAGTTTTGTTTTTGTTTATTTTCAATGTAGCTTTATTTTCCCCACGTTTCATTCTATATAAACTCTTGTAATCTCATTCTATCAATCATCCAAATTTTTATCTACTTTTTTTCTAGAGAGCTTTTCTCTTTTGTTCCTTGTGAACTTTCGATTACTTGGTGGGTTTACCCAAGTCGTCTTTCGGTATTTCAAGTGTTCTACATCACACTTGACGTCTCCATTCACTTACCCGAGTTGGTAGATTCGTCATAAGTGAGTTTTGGGATTAAGGTTTCATATACCTTAAGATCTTGCTCAGCGAGTTTATTAATCAAGGTTCCACTGCCTCGTTCTTTGAATCGTCTTAAGTAATTTTTGGACCTAAGGTTTCATATACCTTAGAATCTTTGCTTCACGATCTCAAGGAGTCAAGGATTATCCAGCTTACCGCCCTTAGAGTACCGCATCGTTGGGTTCTTCCGTAGAATCGCATCAGAGTAAGAAGAGAGAGCTGCTATGAGTTTACAGTGAGTTCTCTAAGGGTTATTTGTAACCAAATGCTTTCTAGTGGATTTCCGAGAGTATCTCGGCCAGACGTAGCGATTCCGTTTTGGAATGTGAACTGGTTAAACTTTGTGTGTCATTTACTTTTACATTCGTAAACACACGAGTGATCATCAAACGAGAAAGATTATGAGAGATTCCGCAAAACAGAACAGTTGAAGTTCTTACTATTTCTTAACAGATTCTTATAAGGCTGATTTGAGGAAGAACAATAGGAAGACTATTTATCAGATTTGGTCAGACGAAGAAGAAGAAGAGTCACTATTCTCTGCATATGAGTCTGATCATCCTATACATGAAGATTATAAGCGGTATTTTTGATAGTGAGTTGGCTACAATTTTTGTTACAATGGAACCAAATCAAGACATTAAATATAGTGAGAGAGTTAAAGATTAAATTCTGCATTTGACTGTAGCTGCATGAGCTTCCGACCTCAAATATACAATAATTTATGGATGATAGATTAATTAATAGCAACACAAGCTTTCAATCAATTATTTTCTTTGATAGAAGTGGTTTCCCTTAGGTAGTTTGAAGAGAACTTCTTTGCACATGGCTGCTCTCAGCTTCAAGATTTTCAGGCAATAGGTTTTTCCAAAACCAATGTTTCCTCCATATGAGTGTCATCTCTTCAATTGGCACTCCTTTGGTCTCGGGCAACAGGAAGTAGACAAATATGGTCATCACAGAAACACAACCAGCAAAGAAAAGGAAAAGTCCAAACTTTAGTGCACAAAGGAGATACAGAAAAGCCTGGGAAGTGATGAAGGTGAAGAGGAGATTGACAGCAACGGTGATACTCTGCCCCGCAGAACGGGTCGCCAAGGGAAATATTTCACTCGGTATAGTCCAACCAAGGGGACCCCATGACCATCCATATCCCAGAATAAAGAGGGAAAAGAAGATGACCAACATTATGGAGTATTCTTTTGATAGCTCTTGGTTGTCTCCAAATTTCAGTCCCAATATCACTGTGACTATGATCTCTTTCCAAACAGCAGTGAGACCGTGAGACGGTGAGATGAATTATGCATATGATGATTGTAGGGAAGCAAATGGTGATGATCTTCTTACCTGACATGTGATCATTTGTAATCCACCACTGTTGAGCATAGCTTGTCGTCCTAATCTGTCTACTACTGTGATGGAAACAAAAGTTGAAATGACAAGGACAACCCCTATGAGGACTGCAGAATAAAGTAGAGAATTTTCACAAAATCCCATTGTCAGGAATAGAATAGGTGCATAGAAGAGAAAGCAGTTTGTTCTAGTGAGGCTCTGAAACATAGGAATGAGAATCGCCATGACAAGTTGAGGCCTTTGGCCTTTCTACAAAATGTTCTTAAAAGGATGCTAGACAGAATTCGCCAACTCGCTAGCATCTATAATATCTTGAAACTCCGCATTGACGATTTGTGTTCCTCTTAGTTTCTCCAGGACATTGATATATCATGGTTTTTACCCTGTTTAAGCCATGATATAAGTCCTTTTATAGAGTCTTTTCTAGTGTTTTGTAGTATTTTAGAGTCTTTTACAGGTCTTAGCACGTTTGGAGCATTGTTGGAATTATTGGAGCATTTTGGAGCAAAACTGAAGTCTGATGACTAAGAGCCCGACCTGAGCACCAAGCATCGATCGATACCCCCTGGTATCGATAGACACTCATCGAGATTTCATGGGCCGCGACTTTTTCCAAGACTTATTGCAAAAGTGCCCAGAAGACTTTGATAATTACAAGAAGACCCCAAGTCGTGATTTATGTTATAAATAGGATTTTACAGCCATTGTTTAGGCTATGCTTTATTTTGCTTTAGTTTAAGAGAGATTTTGGTGAGAGACAAGTCTGGTTTCCCTTCGTCCGAGATCAGATCTCAAAACCTTGTTTCTCTTTCTGATTTTATATAGAGTATTTATTCAACATGTTTATTGATTTAATATTCATGTCTGAGTAGATCACCTGTTAGGTTTAGGGTTTTCTCATAGGGATTTCTTTGAATGCTAGGTTGATTATCTGTTAGGATTCACTATCTGATTAGTTCTTCACCTTAGGTTGTTCTCAAAGCTAATTCTAGATTGATCACCTAGAACTTAGATCTTAGGATAATTGATTAGGCACGAGAGTGCGATTAATTACCTGATAGAACCTAGGTGAGCAAATTAATTATTCGCAAAGAGATTTGGTTTAATTAATTTGTGAACATATCAAACTTGAACTTTAAAGCTGATTTAGAATTTAGGATTCGCAAAGAGATTTGGAATTCCTAGGATTTAGATTTAGATAGTTTTCGCAACGAGAGTTGGTTAATTATATTTTAGTGATTTGAGTTCTAGAACCGTGCTTAATCTGAATCCTGTTAGTTAATTTAGCTGCATTCATTAATTTCCTGAGAAATACCCTAAGCCTACATTCCTCCAACTGAATTTACAAACGCTTTTACTTGCAACCCTGTTTTCAATTACATCATCTGGTTTAGCTTGTTTCTGATCTATATAATCTATTAAGTGATTCTTGAGTTCTTGTGTTCGACCCCTTGATTTACTGCAGTAACTGCTTTAGTACTATTTAGGGTATTAAATTGAGCATATCAATTTTGGACATGCCGGCCTCTTTCTGTCAATCCTCTTTCGATCAAACTGTTTGGAGTCTCGGGAAGGAAATAACCACCAAGAGTCATGAACAGAGCTGGAAAAGCAGCTGAACCAAGAGAGAGCCTCCAACCCCAAGGATTGAGCTTTTGTGTGGCGTAACTGATCATGGTTGCCGCAAAGATCCCAAGAGTTGTTGCCAACTGAAACAAAACGGTCAGACCCCCTCTAATATGGGCTGGTGCCACCCCTGATAAATACACAGGAACTGCCTGAAAAAGAGAGATTGTGTCGTTATATGAGATTTTGATTTTCCATTATAAACAACCTTATTGTCCTCTCACATAACCTGAGTTTCAAATCCAACACCAAAACCGAGCATGATCCGTCCCAAAAAAAGCATCACGAGGTTCATCGACCCAACATTTACAGCAGCTCCAATTAGAAAGAAGTATCAACGTTATGAGCAAAACAGAGCAACAAGGACCAAAGGAGATGAGTCAAAATTACAATGGGCTGAAAGGAAAAGCAAAGTTGGGCCAAGACAATTATCCAAAGCCCAAAAACAATTCTCTCATATCGCAAATGCACAGTACGGCAAATTTGAATCAGATCAAGTTGGCAAACAGGTTTTCAGTTCTTGAATCTCTTGAGACAGCCTGATGAAGACACTTGTCCAATCAATTAGAGTTTCACAGCTTACTTGCTTTCTTGTATAAATTAAGAACGAGCAATCTGTAGAAACCCAAGGCTGAAAATAATAAGAAGGAACTGTTCATCTTCTCCTTCACGTATATCTGGTTTTGAGAAACTCCTTTATGGTATCAGAGCCATGGCTAACGCATCCATGGATCCTTACACTCCTCCTTCTCTGAGCATTGCAAACTGTGTCACGGTGAAGCTCATTGAACGAAACTACATCCTTTGGAAGTCCCAATTTGAGGCTTTCCTCAACAGTCAAGGCCTCCTCGGTTTCGTTAATGGAGCTACACTGGTACCATCGTCAATGATTGATGTTTCAAGGCTTCAAAACTCCCACAACAGAGTCACAAATCCGGACTATCAACTCTGGTTTCAAACGGACCAGGTTCTCAAGTCTTGGCTTCTTGGCTCTTTCTCTGAAGATATATTGAGTGTTGTCATAAATTGTAACACATCTCAAGATGTCTGGGAATCTTTGGCTAGACACTTTAACCGGGTCTCTTCTTCACGCCTTTTTGAGCTGCCAAGGAAGCTTCAAATTGTCTCAAAGCAGGAAAAATCTATGGTCAATTATCTCAACGAGATCAAAGCTCTTTTTGACTAGCTTTCCTCCATTGGCAGTCCAGTTACCGAAAGGATGAAAATTTTTGCAGCTCTCCATAGTTTGGGAAGAGATTACGAACCTATCAAGACCAGTATTGAAGGCTCTATGGATACAACTCCAAGCCCAACCTTTGAAGATGTTGTTCCTCGGTTGACTGCATTTGACGATGGGCTTCAGAGTTATATGTCTGAATCATCTATTTCTCCTCACTTAGCATTCAATATTGCTAGATCTACATATCACAACATGCATGGTTGTGGTCAGTATCACAACAATAGACGCGGAGGCAGAAACTACTTCTCGACTCGAGGGAGAGGCTTTCATCAACAAATCATCTCCTCTCCTAGATCTTCAGCCTCCTCTGGCTCTCACAATCGTCCGGTCTATCAAATATGCGGTAAGGTTGGTTATCCTGCTCTCCGTTGCTAGCATAGGTTTGATAACAGTTATCAGCTTGATGAAATTCCCACTGCATTGGCTGCGATGCGCATTAATGATGTCATTGAAAGTTCTGGTCTTGAATGGCATCCCGATACAGGAGCAACATCACATGTGACCAATTATCCATTCCATCTGCAGCGTGCTCACCCGTACCATGGTTCAGACTCTGTCATGGTCGGTAACGGAGAGTATTTGCCCATTACTCATACAGGTTCCGCCACTCTTTCATCTACAACAGGTAACCTACGATTGAATGATGTTTTGGTGTGTCCATCTATTGCGAAATCTCTATTGTCAGTGTCGAAGATAACAAAGGATTATCCATGCTCTTTTGACTTTGATTCTGACAATGTCCGTGTGTATGATAAGGGAACCAAGAAGCTTCTTCTTATGGGAAGAAACAATGATGGGCTGTATGTGTTGAAAGATTCTAATCCTCAGGTGTTCTACTCTTCACGACAACATATGGCTAGTGATGATGTGTGGCACAGAAGATTGGGACATCCAAATCCGCATATCCTACAACTACTATCGGCAAATAAGTCTATTTTCATAAACAAAAGTGTCAAGTCTGTTTGTGAGGCATGTCAGCTTGGAAAAAGCCATAGATTGCCTTTTTCTGCTTCTTCTTTTGTTGCTTCTCGGCTTTTAGAGAGGATTCATTGTGATCTCTGGGGTCCTTGTCCAATTGTGTCTGTTAAAGGGTTCTGGTATTATGTAATTTTTATCGACAACTACTCGAGATATTGTTGGTTCTGGAATGATGTTTTGGTGTGTCCATCTATTGCGAAATCTCTATTGTCAGTGTCGAAGATAACAAAGGATTATCCATGCTCTTTTGACTTTGATTCTGACAATGTCCGTGTGTATGATAAGGGAACCAAGAAGCTTCTTCTTATGGGAAGAAACAATGATGGGCTGTATGTGTTGAAAGATTCTAATCCTCAGGTGTTCTACTCTTCACGACAACATATGGCTAGTGATGATGTGTGGCACAGAAGATTGGGACATCCAAATCCGCATATCCTACAACTACTATCGGCAAATAAGTCTATTTTCATAAACAAAAGTGTCAAGTCTGTTTGTGAGGCATGTCAGCTTGGAAAAAGCCATAGATTGCCTTTTTCTGCTTCTTCTTTTGTTGCTTCTCGGCTTTTAGAGAGGATTCATTGTGATCTCTGGGGTCCTTGTCCAATTGTGTCTGTTCAAGAGTTCTGGTATTATGTAATTTTTATCGACAACTACTCGAGATATTGTTGGTTCTACCCTTTGAAGCTAAAGTCAGACTTCTTCTCCACATTTGTTATGTTTCAATCTCTGGTTCAAAACCAATTCCAGACACAAATTGGAACTTTTCAGTGTGATGGGGGAGGAGAATTTACAAGTATGAAGTTCTTGGAGCTTCTTCAAACCTGCGGAATTCAACAATATATCTCTTGTCCGTATACCCCGCAACAAAATGGCTTGGCTGAATGAAAGCACCGCCATATAACTGAGCTTGGTCTCTCCATGATGTTTCAAAGCAAGATCCCACAAAAGTATTTGGTGGAATCATTCTTTACTGCTAATTTTCTTAGCAATCGTCTTCCTCACACAGCTCTAGCAAATACTCGCAGGCCTTATGAGCTTCTTTATGGAAAATCACCAGAGTATTCATCTCTCCGCGTCTTTGGTTGTGCATGCTATCCCACTATGAGAGATTATACAAGCCATAAATTTGATCCAAGATCTTTACAATGTGTATTTCTCGGCTACAATGACAAATACAAGGGATATTGATGCCTTCTTCTAACAACAGGCCGCGTCTATCTTAGTCGCCATGTGGTTTTTGATGAATCATTATTCCCTTTTTCTGATATGTATTATCATTTGCAGCCATATCCAAGTACAATTCTCACGTCAGCATGGCAGCAGAGTTTTAAACCATATGCTCAGGCAGTTCCGTCTCAGATGGATAACACTTTCTCAAATTTGTCTCGCCCAATCTATTCCTCAGATCAGACTTTCCAGGAACATTCGGTATCATCTGCCGATCTTATACAACTTGCTGCAGTTTCTACAGATGCAGACTTTTCGCCTCCTACAGATGCAGACTTTTCGCCTCCTACAGATGCAGTTTCTCCAAATTTGATTCGCGATGAACCGTCTCATACAGAAACTGATTCCCTTTTCACTCCTCACGATTTTCCACCATTGACAACTCCAACTAGTTCTGTTCCTACCTCATCGGTTCTTGAAGCCCCGTGTGTGTCTACTGTCTCTGAGAGGGTGCGTTCTGGGTGTACGGCGGACATTGATTCCGTTCCTATAGGCAACATCACATCTTCTCAGTTGAACATACCAAACACATGTACAAGGACTTCCCCCACTCGTTTAAATGTCTCCACATCTGCTTCCTCTGAATTTGAAACAGGGCAACAGCGTCAAATGATTACTCGCTCACAAGCAGGCATCGTTAAACCAAATCCTCGATATGCTCTTCTAACACAAAAAGTTGCTTTCCCTGAGCCCAACACAGTGACAGAAGCTCTTAACCATCCGGGATGGCACAATGCTATGAATGAGGAATATGGGAATTGTACTGAAGTACACACTTGGTCTTTAGTGCCTTTTACTCCGGATATGCATGTCTTAGGAAGTAAATGGATATTTCGAACAAAGCTCAATGCGGATGGCACATTAGAAAAGCTTAAGGCTCGTCTTGTTGCGCAAGGGTTTAATCAAGAGGAATGGATTGATTACCTGGAAACTTACAGTCCTGTCATAAGAACCGCCACTGTAAGACTCGTTCTGGATGTCGCTACTGTGATGTAGTGGGATATCAAACAAATGGATGTCAAAAATGCGTTTCTTCATGGCGAACTTACCGAAACCGTCTACATGAAGCAACCGACGGGATTTGTTGATAAAGAAAAATTGGACTATGTGTGTCATCTTCACAAATCCGTATATGGTTTAAAACAATCTCCACGGGCTTGGTTCGACAAGTTCAGCAATTATCTTTTGGAATTTGGGTTCATATGCAGCATTAAAGATCCGTCGTTGTTTGTCTACTCGAAAGAAAAGGATGTGATCATGCTCCTTTTCTATGTAGATGACATGATTCTTACTGGGAACAACTCCTCTGCGATGTCTAAGCTGCTTGAAGATCTCAACAAACAATTTCGCATGAAAGATCTCGGACAGATGCACTATTTTTTGGGTATTCAAGCAAAGTTTCACGACAACGGTTTGTTTCTATGTCAACAAAAATACGCTGAGGACCTTCTGGCGGTAGCTGGTATGAATGACTGCTCTCCTATCGCTACTCCCTTGCCGCTGCAGCTCAATAAAGTCATAGCTCAGGATCCAGCTTTTTCGAATCCAACTTATTTTAGGAATTTAGCCGGGAAGCTGCAGTATTTGACATTGACAAGGCCAGATTTACAATATGCCGTCAACTATGTATGTCGAAAGATGCACTCTCCATCAACTTCAGACTACAATCTTCTCAAGAGAATTTTACGATATGTGAAAGGAACCATCACTATGGGTATAAATTTCTCAAAGGACACTGATTTTACACTACGCGCATATAGCGATAGTGATTGGGATGGATGCCCTCATACCAGACGTTCCACTTGAGGATTTTGCACGTTTCTCGGCTCTAACATCATTTCGTGGTCCTCTCTGAAACAGCCGACCGTCTCTCGCAGCTCTACCGAAGCAGAGTACAGATCTCTATCTGAAACAGCTACGGAATTGACCTGGATCTGCTCCGTTTTACGAGAGCTAGGAGTCCCACTACATGTAACTCCGAAAATATACTGTGATAATCTATCTTCTGTCCAGCTGACAGCCAATCCTGCGTTTCACAAAAGATCCAAACACTTCGAGCTTGACTATCATTATGTAAGAGAACGATTAGCTCTTGGATCGCTTGTCGTGAAACATGTTCCGGCTCATCTCCAATTGGCTGACATCTTCACCAAATCACTCCCGTCTGAAGCTTTCAGCAATTTGCGTTTCAAACTTGGTGTAAATGTACCACCCACACCAAGTTTGAGGGGGACTATCAACGTTATGAGCAAAACATAGCAACAAGGACCAAAGGAGATGAGTCAAAATTACAATGGGCAGAAAGGAAAAGCAAATTTGGGCCAAGACAATTATTCAAAGCCCAAAAACAATTCTCTCATATCGTAAATGCACAGTACGACAAAGTTGAATCATATCAAGTTGGCAAACAGGTTTTCAGTTCTTGAATCTCTTGAGACAGCCTGATGAAGACATTCTTGAGACAGTCCAATCAATTAGGGTTTCACAGCTTACTTGCTTTCTTGTATAAATTAAGGACGAGGAATCTGTAGAAACCCAAGGCTGAAAATAATAAGAAGGAACTGTTCATCTTCTCCTTCACGTATATCTGGTTTTGAGAAACTCCTTTAATTAAGAAGATCCCATCGCATATGTTGCTTGCACGTCGTCCATAGTTCCTTGTGATTTAATTAAGAAGATCCCAGCACATATGATGCTTGCACGTCGTCCATAGTTCCTAGTGATTGGTGAGGCCATAAGAGTGGCAACCAAACCCGCAATGTACAACAATTGTTGGAGGTGGGCCTAGCACCCCCAATTAGTTAGGCCCATCTTAGTATGAAGCCCTCTTTAATTCGATCAACATAAAAGTCAGCCTTTGACCAAGAGAGCACCGGCCTGCCCATATCTACCCGGAAGCCCCGGGCTTCCGAGAGAACACCCCGGAACGGAATTAAATCAGGGGAGCATCGACCGGGAACCCCGTGCTGATATCCGTTCAATATCCCCGAGCTCCCAGAGACCCATCCCGGGACCGTGCTGACATCTCACCAAACAGGGAGGACAAAGGAACAGCGGACACGTGGGAGTTGGCGAAACAGTACGCTAATTGGAGAGAGGTATGACTTCGGACTGACGTCTCACCAACCCTGCAGAGCGAGCAAAGAAGAAGAAGACACATGGAGGAGAGTTGCCCGAACAGTGTGCTATCTTACAAAAGTATGGCGCCGAGCTCATCATGACTCCTCACCCTTAAAATCGGGACACGTCTTCTAGGATGCCCTACCCGCGGAACAAGCAGATGCTGCCACGTAGCCCCGGAATCCTGGGGAGCAGGAAGTCAACTCCCCACTATATATACCCTTGAGCATGCTTCAAGAAAAAAAGGGGTGGAGATTTTTCTCTATCAATATCTACGTTAAATTCCCCGGTCTCTCTCGTTTTGTAACAAAGTAGTAAATTTAGAACACCGAACTGGAGTCGTACCGGAACTAGTTCGCAAGTCTAAATTACTCACCCCTTTTTCTTATCAATCATATAGACACGGTCCCCGATCTGTTATCCATTGTCCCGACCCACTGCAGACTTCGGTTAACTCGTTTCGTTTAACGGAAATCTCGCCTCTCCCTCTTCTAATCATCTTCTGAAAATCATTAGTGATCCTCTATAAACAAACGAACTACGATTGGCTTGATCCCTTCTACTAAAGGGTACGTAGGCAACCCCTAACCAGGGCTCAGCTATAAATCTAATAAAATCTTTTCAAGATCAAAAAAAGGGGAGAAAAAGGGGGGGGAAGTATACGGTCCACGACCTATCCCAGGGAATAAGGCCCGCAGCCTTACCCCACAACCAAGAAAAAAGAAAAAGGGGACCAAGCCCCAGTGCTTGCACTCCCCGGCACACAAACTATAAGTGTTAAAGCAGAGCTCTAACACTCGCACTCACACGGTACACTAGCTCTAAGTACTAAAGCCGAACTCAAAGTTCGCACCTCTACCAGACACACAAGCATTAAGTGTCTTAAAGCCGAGCTCGCCACTCGCACAAAAAAAAATAAGGTACACAAGCCCTAAGTGCCTTAAGCCGAGCTACACCTCGCAATAACAAAAAAGAAGCACAAAGATACACAAGCATTAAGTATCTTAAGCCGAGCCATACCTCGCACCCGACACAAAGATGCAGGAGCACAATCTGTAACCTGCACGCACGATACTAGAACAGAAACGATCCGCACCCTATCCTACTAGGAACTCGCAAACGGAAAATAACAACAGGATAATTCCGAAACGCAATTCCATTTATTAAAGGTGGGCAGAAAACGCCATTTTACACAAACGGCCAGCAGCCTAATCCGATCCAAAAAAAAAAA
>PKML01058883.1:60252-71916 GCA_002933935.1 Eutrema yunnanense | reverse complement strand
ATATAACGTATTTCGGAAAGTGTTCCGAAATGAACAAAAACAGAAAACGATATTTTTTGTTGATTTCCATGCATAAATGAAGCATCAGAACAAATGTGTTGTTGTTTTGTCTACACAAAGAAATAAAAAAAGATTCAAATGATTAAAACTGATCCTTTCTTGAAAATGAAACGTATTTAGGAACATATATAACGTGTTCTTGTTTCTTCTATATTTATAGCTTTTTCTTAAAATGAATCGTATTTTGGAACATATATAACGTATTTCGGAAAAACTTCCTAAATGAACAAATGATGAAAAATGATCCTTTCTTGAAAATGAATCGTATTTAGGAACATATATAACGTATTTCGGAAAGACTTCCCAAATGAACAAATGATGAAAACAGATCCTTTCTTGAAAATGAAACGTATTTAGGAACATATATAACGTATTTCGGAAAGTCTTCTGAAATTAAATGAACAAAAACAAAAAACGATATTTCCTGTTGATTTTCATGCGTAAATGAAACATCAGAATAAATGTGTTGTTGTTTTGTCTACACAAAGAAATAAAGAAAGATTCAAATGATGAAAATTGATCCTTTCTTGAAAATGAAACATATTTAGGAACATATATAACGTATTTCGGAAAGTCTTCCAAAATGAACAAAAAAAGAAAACGATATTTTCTGTTGATTTCCATGCGTAAATGAAGCATCAGAACAAATGTGTTGTTGTTTTGTCTACACAAAGAAATAAAGAAAGACTCAAATGATGAAAACTGATCCTTTCTTGAAAATGAAACGTATTTAGGAACATATATAACGTGTTCTTGTTTCTTCTACATTTATAGCCTTTTCATAAAATGAATCGTATTTTGGAACATATATAACGTATTTCGGAAAGACTTCCCAAATGAACAAATGATGAAAACAGATCCTTTCTTGAAAATGAAACGTATTTAGGAACATATATAACGTATTTCGGAAAGTCTTCCGAAATGAAGAAAAATAGAAAACGATATTTCCTGTTGATTTTCATGCGTAAATGAAGCATCAAATCAAATGTGTTGTTGTTTTGTCTACACAAAGAAATAAAGAAAGATTCAAATGATGAAAACTGATTCTTTCTTGAAAATGAAACATATTTAGGAACATATAAAACATATTTCGAAAGTATTCCGAAATAAACAAAAACAGAAAACGATATTTTCTGTTGATTTGCATGCGTAAATGAAGCATCAGAACAAATGTGTTGTTGTTTTGTCTACACAAAGAAATAAAGAAAGATTCAAATGATGAAAACTGATCCTCTCTTGAAAATGAAACATATATAGGAACATATATAACGTGTTCTTGTTTCTTCTACATTTATAGTTTTTTCTTAAAATGAATCGTATTTTGGAACATATATAACGTATTTCGGAAAGACTTCCCAAATGAACAAATGATGAAAACAGATCCTTTCTTGAAAATGAAACGTATTTAGGAACATATATAACGTATTTCGGAAAGTCTTTCGAAATGAACAAAAACAAAAAAAGATATTTCCTGTTGATTTTCATGCGTAAATGAAGCATCATAATAAATGAGTTGTTGTTTTGTCTACACAAAGAAAAAAAGATAGATTCAAATGATGAAAACTGATCATTTCTTGAAAATGAAACATATTTAGAAACATATATAACGTATTTCAGAAAGTCTTCCGAAATGAACAAAAACAGAAAACGATATTTTTTGTTGATTTCCATGCGTAAATGAAGCATCAGAACAATGTTGTTGTTTTGTCAACACAAAGAAATAAAGAAAGATTCAAATGATGAAAACTGATCCTTTCTTGAAAATAAAACGTATTTAGGAACATATATAACGTATTTCGGAAAGACTTCCTAAATGAACAAATGATGAAAAATGATCCTTTCTTGAAAATAAATCGTATTTAGGAACATATATAACGTATTTCGGAAAGACTTCCCAAATGAACAAATGATGAAACTGATCTTTTCCTGAAAATGAAACGTATTTAGGAACATATATAACGTATTTCGGAAAGTTTTCCGAAATGAACAAAAACAGAAAACGATATTTCCTGTTGATTTTCATGCGTAAATGAAGCATCAGAACAAATGTGTTGTTGTTTTGTCTACACAAAAAAATAAAGAAAGATTCAAATGATGAAAACTGATCCTTTCTTGAAAATGAAACGTATTTAGGAACATATATAACGTGTTCTTGTTTCTTCTACATTTATAGCTTTTTCTTAAAATGAATCGTATTTTGGAACATATATAACTTATTTCGGAAAGACTTCCTAAATCAACAAATGATGAAAAATGATCCTTTCTTGAAAATGAATCGTATTTAGGAACATATATAACGTATTTCGGAAAGATTTCCCAAACGAACAAATGATGAAAACTGATCCTTTCTTGAAAATGAAACGTATTTAGGAACATATATAACGTATTTCGGAAAGTCTTTCGAAATGAACAAAAACAGAAAACGATATTTTCTGTTGATTTCCATGCGTAAATGAAGCATCAGAACAAATGTGTTGTTGTTTTGTCTACACAAAAAAATAAAGAAAGATTCAAATGATGAAAACTGATCATTTCTTGAAAATGAAACATATTTAGGAACATATATAACGTATTTCGGAAAGTCTTCCGAAATTAACAAAAATGATTTCCATGCGTAAATGAAGCATCAAAACAAACAAAAAATGTGCTAGTTTGGTCAGAAAGTTTTCAAAAAGTGCTATCTTGATCAATTTCTCAAAATAATTTCATTAAACATAATTAAAATTGTTCAAAAAAACATAAAACATTTAATTCAAACGGTCAGAGAGTTTTCGGGATCATCGGGGTTGTTTTTCCGAAAGAAATGGGAGGAAGGCGCCCTACATGATCTTCTGCAACTCGTTGAGCAGTGTCTGGGTTGAGGTGTGTGGGGACGTTAACTCTACGACCTCCTCGTCACGGTCTTTCACCGTTTGGCTGAGCTTCGCGATTTCTTCCCTGTACTCCGAAGGATACCGAGGAATCGAGGAAGAAGATTTCTGGATCAGTAGTCCGCCTAACCCAACGAATCGACCTTTGACTTGTCGAGTTTCCTACAAAATAATATAAATGTTAGTAATAAAATTACAAAAAACAAAAATTGAAAACAAATAAAACATATCGAAAGAACAATTTGGTTGATCTCTTCCCGGGATAACTTGTACTCGTTCGAGTCCGACGATTGATAAATCATGGTTTTTACCCCTTTTTATCCATGATATAGGTGCTTTTTATAGAGTCTTTATAGTGTTTTCGTAGTGTTTTAGAGTATTTTCAGGTTTTAGGTACGTTTGGAGCATTATTAGAAATATTGAAGCATTTTAGAGCTTTTTGGAGCCAAGCAGAGATCCTGTAGCTGAGACACCGATTTGATGCCCGTGTATCGATCGATACACTTATGGTATCGATCGATACCCGTCGAAGAAACAGAAGGATCGCGACTTTTCTGAATTTTTGAGAAACTGCAAATTGCCCCAGAAGACTTTATTATTTACAAGAACCCCAAAACGTGTTTTAGGTTATTTATTATTTTTTCAGCCGCTTTGCCCATTACGCTTCATACACGCTTTATTCTACTTTGGTTTTGTGAGAGAGCTTTTGAGGGAGACAAGTCTGAAACTCTGTTCGAGAGAAAATTTCGAACCCTTGTTTTACTCTCTTCTTTATTATTTATTCAAGGATTTATTCAGTCATGTTTATTGTTTCAATCTCCATGTCTGAGTAGATCTCCTGTTAGGTTTTGGGTTCTCATAAGGGATTTATTTGAATGCTAGGTTGATTAGTTGACTTAGGGTTCATAATCTGAATTAGTTCTTCGCCTTAGGTTGTTCTCAAAGCTAATTATGGATTGATCACCTAGAACTTAGATCTTAGGTTAATCGATTAGGCACGACAATGCAATTGAAAAACCTGATAGAACTTAGGGTGAGCAAAATAACTATTCGCAAAGAGATTTAGTTTAATTGTTTTGTGAACAAATCAAACTTGAACTAAAAGCAGGTTTAGGCTTTAGGATTCGCAAAGAGATGTGGAATTCTAGGATTTAGACTTAGATAATTCTCGCAACGACAATTGGTTAATTATACTTTAGTGATTTGAGTTCAAGAACCGTGCGTAACCTGAACCCTGATTAGTTAGTTTATCTGCATTCATTGATTTCCTGAGAAATACCCTGAACCCATCTTCTTTCCAATCAAATCACAACTTGTTTAATTTACGTATTTGCTTTCAATTCCATTGATCACTCAGCTTAATTCTCATCTATACAATCTATTGTGTGTTTTCTAGAGTCTCTGTGGATTCGATCCCTAAGTATTACAACCGACAAAGCTTTAGTACTTTTAGGGTATTAATTTGAGCTTATCAAATTTGGCGCTGTTGCCAGGGACTCTATTCGCCATTAGATTTTAGTTTGAAAAATTCGACTAAGTTTGACCAGTATCGATCGACACCCTAGTTGTATCGGTCGATACCTGTCGTGAATTTTTGTGTTACTTACGTTCTTGACTTTTGTGTTTCAGGTGCATGCCTATTCGTAAAACCAGAAGGAACAAGAACACTCCGCTAGTTAATCTGACTTTTGGAACGCGCAAACAGAAAAGCAAAGAAGCCATCAGAGATGAACAACAATCCAATGGTTTTGGTTCAAGATGGAGTTGGTGCTTACAGAGACCAAGATGGTCAATTGTGCAATGAGAGAGGGCAACAATTGGATGGAGAGGGAAACATCATTCCACCTCCTGCTGTTGTCGAGGAGGTTGTTGCTGCGAATGCAGGGAATGTTGTGGCTGATCGTGGTAGAACAATTGGTGATTACAACATGCCTGATCAGTTTTATGCCAATCGATCAGCAATTCGCCCTCCATCATTTCAGAGGAATGACTTTGAGCTGAAACCTGCATACTACACTCTTGTGGGTTAGCACCCTTTTCATGGTCTTTCCAATGAACACCCCATGGATCATATTGAGAGGTCCGAGGATTTGGTCACTAGCATCAAGAGCAATAGAGTGTCCTATGATTACCTCTTTTGCAAGCTCTTCCCATATTCTTTAGGTGGAGATGCGACTTACTGGCTGAAGCAGTTGCCTCCTGGATCACTGACTACCTAGAAGGAGACTAAGACTGCTTTCCTGAATAATTTCTATGATGATGCATGATCCGAGGATCTTAGGAACAAGATCTCCCAGTTTTCTCAAGGCCCGAGTGAGGCATTCAAGGGTGATTGGACGAGATTTATATCATATCAGAGAGATTGTCCACATCATGGGTACACTAATGTTCAGCTGATGGGTTTCTTCTTTAGAGGGATTTATTGGAGGTATCAGATGGCTTTCGATACTTTGAGCAATGGAAATTTCAACACCAGGTATCCTAAGGACGCTTATGTGCTGATTGAAAACTTGGCATCTAGCAATAGTACTAAGAATACAGACATGGAGCGCAAGAAGCAAGCTGGTAGCATGGAAGGTTCGCAGATTGCTGAGGTTCAAGCTAAGTTAGATTTTATGCACAGTCTTTTGATGGGCAAGACGATGAAGGCTGTTCACTTTGCTGATGATGTCATGGTATTCAATGAAGATAAAGTGGAAGATGTTAACTACATTGGTGGCTCTGGTTTTCAAGGTCAGAAAAATCAATACCAGAATAACAACAGAAACTTCAACAACAGCGCTCAGCAAGGAGGATCGAATCAGTTTGTCCAGAAACCATTCCAGAGCAGTGGGTATATCAGGAACTATGGGAGCTCATCCTATCAACCTATACCTGCTAAGAACCCAAATAGCAAGATTGAGTCTATGTTTGAATAGCTTGTTCAAGAACAGCAGAAGCTAACAGTGGATTTCAATGGGAAGATGGATACTATGTACACCGATCTGAGTGGAAAAATCGAAGCTCTCGGTATTCATCAGAAGGAGCTGGAAACTCAGGTAGCTCAGACTTCAGAGGCTGTGAAAAGGCAAAAAGGTTTTCTTCCAGGGAAAGGAGAAAACCCAAGGGCACACATCAATGCAATCACCTTGAGGAATGGAAAAGAGGTCAATCCAGGAGTGAAAGTTGGCCAAACTGCAGAAAATTTCGTCGATCTTGACGACAAGGATTCTGAAATCTCCAGGGTATTGATCGACACCAGTCCGGATACTCTCACGGGACAACTCAAAGTCACGTGTATCGATCGATACCATCCCTGTATCGATCGACACTGATCCTGCAGTCGATACAACACCTAAGGTTTTGAAGGAAGTACCTGATGTAGCTGCAGAGAGAGTTTACATACCGAGGATACCTTATCCCATGGCTATTGGGAAGACCAAGAAGGAGGTAGAAGACTCTAGATGCAAGGCAATTATGGATAAGTTGATTGTGAAACTTCCTTTTGTCGATGCTATCAAGACTTCTCCAGCTTTCAGGAGATATGTTAAGAGGATGGTATCGAGCAATGTGAACCTTGAGGATGGTGTTATGATGGTCTCTCATGAGTGCAGCGCAATCTTGACAAACATGATCCCAAAGAAGCTACCAGATCCATGGAGTTTTGTGTTAGATTGTACAATCTTCACAGAAAGTGATACGTGCTCAAGTGCTGAAGAAGCTGGACTAAGGTGTCTCTCTTCTGTCAACGGGATAAGATGGATGTTGCTGGTGGGGCGATGAGAACCACAAGAGGCGGGTTTTTCCTAAGGATCAGATTCACTCACGATCTAAAGAGAGGAAACGTTTTTGTGTAGAACAAAAACTCGAAAATAACCAAGGAAAATTCTTATTGTCTGCGTGAGGAAGAAAGGACAAAGCCTTAGGGTTTTTAAGGAAAACACACACCCAAAAGAAAAGGAATAAATCGAAAAAGAAATAACAAGACGGGTCCTTAACAATTTAGGCTCGTTTACAAAAGAATAAAAGGACTAAGAGAGATAGAAGGGGGGCCTCGTGTGCTTGGTCTTCAAGGCTTGTAGAGGGTCATTAATTGGGCCTATAATACTGCAAGCCGTTAAGCCTCGGTAAAACCCATCTTCGCAAAACCCAGTGGGATAAAAACGAAGGTTGGGAAAAGAGCACCAAACGACTTACAAACCCAACTAATGACCTTCCTTGGGCCTAAGTCGTCTCTGGTGAAGTGAAATCGACCATAGATAAGTGGGCCATGAGCCTGGGCTTGATGAGTGGCCACTTAGTGTTATCGGCCAGCAAAGGATCCAGCCGATATGTCTTCAGTGTTTGGACGTTATGGTCCGAATGGTAAGGAGTCTTGGGATGATCTCTAGTGTTCTGGAAACTAGACTCAAAGAGCTTCAAATCCATATGTGGATTGCCTTCTGGATCGTCCGGGATCATGAGTGGATCCTGCTTCAAAGAATCGGCCCAATAACTGCTCGCAAACGGGCTTAGCGGACTAGTGTCCGTCTTGAAGAAACCTTCTTGTCTGAGCTGGTCCATGAACATGTTGAACTTCTTTTCCATGTCCCTACTCCTGGTTCTAGTCACTGGTCCACTTGGTACTAGTGGTGCTTGTATGACTTGGGTCGTTGACTCGATGTCCTCATCACTCCCTCCCTCTTCATGAGGTTTTGACCCCAAAACATCATCACCTGCATCAAAACGAGCTAAGTCAGAAACATTGAATGTAGCAGACACCTTACGCTCACCTGGGAGCTCGAGCTTGTAGGCGTTGTCATTGATTTTCTCCAAGATTTTGAATGGGCCGTCTCCGCGAGGCGATAGCTTCGATTTGCGTTTGTCCGGGAAACGCTCCGGTCTCATGTGCAACCACACCCATTCTCCAACTTCAAAAGACACGTGCTTCCTGCCCTTGTTGGCATTCTTCACACGTAGAGCATTGGTTCTTTCGAGCTGATCTTTGACCGATTGGTGTAGTTTTTTCACGTCCGCGGCCTCCTTGGCTCCATCGAGGTTTAAGAACTCCGTTTGAGGTAGAGGCTTAAGATCCAATGGTGTCTGTGGATTAAATCCATATGCAACCTGAAAAGGAGACAAATGAGTAGCACTATGGACAACTCTATTATAAGCAAACTCGACAAAAGGTAGAGCTTCAAGCCAAGTTTTAAGATTTCTCCCTATTGTTGCTCGAAGCAACGTTCCAAGTGTACGGTTAACGACTTCAGTTTGGCCATCGGTTTGTGGATGGCAGGTCGTGGAGAATAGCAGTTTGGTTCCTAGATTCTTCCAGAGGGTTCTCCAAAAGTGGCTCAGGAACTTGGTATCACGATCGGAGACGATCGTCCTAGGTATTCCATGTAGTCGGACAATCTCTTTGAAAAAGAGGTCTGCGGTTGGTGTAGCATCGTTTGTCTTGGCACATGGAATGAAGTGTGCCATCTTCGAGAACCGATCCACCACGACAAAGATGGAGTCCTTGTTTCTGATCTTAGGCAAACCTAGCACAAAGTCCATAGAAATATCAATCCATGGTAAAGTAGGAATCGGTAAAGGAAGATACAAACCGTGCGGGTGAACCCGAGACTTGGCTTTCTTGCAAGTGATACATCTTGCACAGAAAGTTTCGACCGACTTCTTAAGGTGTGGCCAAAAGAAGTGCTCCTTCAGCATGGCAAGTGTCTTCTCAATGCCGAAATGACCCATGAGGCCTCCTCCATGAGCTTCTCGGACTATAAGCTCTCTTAACGAGCATTGCGGAATGCATAGGCGTTTATCTTTAAAAAGATAACCGTCATGGACATAGTAAGAAGCGTGGGCTCCCTTTCCATGGTTCTTGTATATCTCTGCAAAATCAACATCCGATTCATATAATGGAATAATCATTTCAAATCCAAGAACCTTGGCTTCCATGATCGATATTAGCGCATATCTCCGAGATAGGGCATCGGCCACCACATTATCTTTTCCTTTCTTGTACTTGATCACATAGGGGAACGTCTCTATAAACTCCAGCCACTTAGCATGTCTTCGCTTGAGGTTAGTCTGACCCCTAAGATGCTTCAAAGTCTCATGATCCGTGTGGATGACACACTCCTTCGATAGTAGGTAATGCTGCCACGTCTCCATTGCTCGGACTAAGGCGTAGAGCTCCTTGTCATAAGTAGGATAGTTGAGAGTGGCTCCACTAAGTTTCTCACTGAAGTAAGCAACAGGTTTGCCTCCTTGAGTAAGCACAACACCGATCCCTAAACCTGAGGCATCACACTTAATTTCAAACGTTTTAGAGAAATCGGGTAAAGTTAAAACGGGAGCATGAGTCAAACGATCCTTTAGGCCTTTGAAGGCCTCTTCCTGGGCTTCTCCCCACTTGAATGCCACGTCCTTATTGATGATGGCAGTTAGAGGTGCAGCAAGGGTGCTGAAGTCCTTCACGAATCGTCGGTAAAAGCTAGCCAAGCCGTGAAAGCTTCGAACTTGGCTAACGGTTGTTGGCGTAGGCGATTCTTGGATGCCTTGGACCTTCTCCTGGTCCACTCTAAGTCCATGTGAACTCACAACAAAGCCTAAAAACACAAGCTCATTAGCGCAAAATGTGCACTTCTTCAAGTTGGCGTAAAGACCATCTCGTTGAAGCGTCTTAAGAATTTGTTCTAAATGAGATAAATGTTCAGCTAGAGTTCGACTATAAATGAGAATATCATCGAAGTATACCACTACAAACTTACTAATGTAGGGTCTAAGAACCTCATTCATGAGTCGCATGAAGGTACTTGGCGCGTTAGTTAGCCTGAAAGGCATAACTAGCCATTCGTAGAGGCCTTGCTTCGTCTTGAAGGCCGTCTTCCATTCGTCACCTTCTCTCATTCGTACTTGGTGGTATCCACTCCTGAGATCAATCTTGGAAAATAAATTAGAACCAGAAAGCTCATCAAGCATGTCA
Source organism: Eutrema yunnanense (assembly GCA_002933935.1). NCBI lineage: Eukaryota > Viridiplantae > Streptophyta > Magnoliopsida > Brassicales > Brassicaceae > Eutrema > Eutrema yunnanense. The sequence continues at coordinate 62,043 of PKML01058883.1, read as the reverse complement.
TCTAACCTTGGTATCGGATGTCGGTATTTGATCGTTATGTTGTTTATCGCGCGACAATCCACGCACATCCTCCACGTCCCATCCTTCTTTGGCACCAAAAGGACTGGCACGACACATGGACTAAGGCTCTCACGAACATAGCCCTTGTCCATAAGTTCTCTCACTTGCTTCTCTAGTTCCTTGGCTTCGTCCGGATTAACGCGATATGCGGCTCGATTGGGTTATAGGGCTCCGGGCACAAAATCGATCTGGTGATCTATTCCTATTATAGGAGGTAAGCCAGGAGGTCTCTCATCAGGAAACACATCAGCAAATCGATCCAAGAGTTGAGTAACGTCAGTAGGAAGTTGTTGCTCCAACGCCCTAGAACCTGCACTTAAAGTGTCCTTAAAGATCATTAGTAATACTGGTTCTTTGCAAGTGATTGCCTTAGAAATATAACTGGACTTGATAAACAAATTGTTCCTTGTCGATGCATCTTTTTCTTTTAACATTTTAACTTGTAATTCGTGTACTTGAGTAGGTGTAAGAGGTGTTAAATTATACTTCTTTTTATCATGCACAAACGAATACATGTTACTTCGGCCATGGTGAATGGCGTCCTTGTCAAACTGCCAAGGTCTACCAAGAAGAAGATGGCCAGCTTGCATAGGAACAACATCACACACAACTTCATCCGAGTACTTGCCCACATTGAATGGTACAAGCACTTGGTCCGTGACGCGTAATTCAGCCTTATCGTTTAACCATCTTAGCTTATATGGGTGAGGGTGTTTAGCGCGTTCTAGACAGAGCTTAGTGACCATGTAGTCACTCGCTACATTGGTACACGACCCTCCATCAATTACCAAATTACATACCTTGCCTCGGATGGAACATCTTGTATGAAAGATGTTGTCTCTTTGGGCTGTCTCGTCGGGATGAACCGTGAGGTTCAAGGCTCGTCTTATGACCAGAGACTCACCATATTCAGCTTCACAATCTACTTCTTTAATGGCTGCTTCGGTCATTTGCACATCGGCCTCATCTTGAGACTCGTACTCACTCGAATCCAACATGATCATAACTCGGGGATTTGGGCATTCTCTAGCCATGTGTCCTCTGCCCTTGCACTTAAAACATGTTATGTCACGAGTTCTAGAAGTACTTGGGTTAGAAAACTTACCTTGATTAGGCTCAGAGGCCTTAGAAGTGAACCTAGGGTCGATTTCGACCGACTTGCCCTTCTCTGCGGCCTTAGATGGAAAGCTGGTTGGAGTTTGGGTCTTGGCTCGGTTCTGGTCCCATGTTTGGTTACTCCATGTCGGTCCAGTAGCATAGGACTTCTTCTTCAAGTGTTGCTCAGCTTGAATGGCATGGTGTAAGATGTCCTTCAAGTCGTGGTATGGAAGCTTCTCCACTTTGTGACTTAGTCGTTCGTTGAGTCCGTCTAAGAACTGAGCCATGAGTGTCTTGGTGTCTTCATCTAGCTCCAAACGGTTTCTAAGATGTTCAAACTCTTCAAAGTATTCTTCCACGCTCCTGGTTCCTTGGGATAATTTTCGGAACCTCTTTTGAAGATCTCGATGATAATAGCTCGGAACATATCGCTTCTTCATGAGCTGTCTCATCTCTCGCCAAGTGCGGACCTGAGGTGATTGGCTCCTTCTTCTGTCAGCTACCTCACGATCCCACCATGAGAGAGCATGGTCAGTGAGTTGAGCAACGGCCAAAGCCAGCCTTCTTTGCTCGTTGTAGTCGTAGTACACGAAGATATGCTCCATGCGTTGCTCCCACTCCAAATAAGCCTCG
>PKML01058883.1:11871-59688 GCA_002933935.1 Eutrema yunnanense | reverse complement strand
AACACTTAGGTTTCGACATACCAAGGGGATGCTGAGTTTCCTTTTTTTTTTTTTTTTGATTAATCTTGCCAAGGTAATACAAAGAAATCGACAACAAAAAAAATTAGGGTTCTTCTATTTTTTTTTTTTTTTGAATCTAGCAACCTAGACAAGAACAAAACAAATATAGAAAAATTAAAAGATGATAAGGGAACGTTTACACCTTAGATTCAGGAGCTTTTGAAGTTCTGATACCAAAATGATACGTGCTCAAGTGTTGAAGAAGCTGGACTAAGGTCTCTCTCTTCAGTCAACGGGATAAGATGGATGTTGCTGGTGGGGCGATGAGAACCACAAGAGAGGCGACGTTCTCTTGATACTTCAAGGGTTTTCCCTAAGGATCGGACTCACTCACGATCTAAAAAGAGGAAACGTTTTTGTGTAGAACAAAAACTCAAAAATAACCAAGGAAAATTCTTATTGTCTGCGTGAGGAAGAAAGGACAAAGCCTTAGGGTTTTTAAAGAAAACACACGCCCAAAAGAAAAGGAATAAATCGAAAAAGAAATAACAAGACGGGTCCTTAACAATTTAGGCCCGTTTACAAAAGAATTAAAAGGACTAAGAGAGATAGAAGGGGGGCCTCGTGTGCTTGGTCTTCAAGGCTTGCAGAGGGTCATTAATTGGGCCAATAATATTGCAACCCGTTTAGCCTCGGTAAAAACCCATCTTCGCAAAACCCAGTGGGATAAAAACGAAGTTTGGGAAAAGAGCACCAAACAACTTACAAACCCAACTAATGACCTTCCTTGGGCCTAAGTCGTCTCTGGTGAAGTGAAATCGACCATAGATAAGTGGGCCTCGAGCCTGGGCTTGATGAGTGGCCACTTAGTGTTATCGGCCAGCAAATGATCCAGCCGATATGTCTTCAGTGTTTGGACGGTCTGGTCCGAATGGTAAGTATTCTTGGGCTGATCTCTAGTGTTCTGGAAACTAGACTCCAAGAGCTTCAAATCCATATGTGGATCGCCTTCTGGATCGTCCGGGATCATGAGTGGATCCTGCTTCAAAGAATCGGCCCAATAACTGCTCGCAAACGGGCTTAGCAGACTAGTGTCCGTCTTGAAGAAACCTTCTTGTCTGAGCTGGTCCATGAACATGTTGTACTTCTTTTCCATGTCCCTGCTCCTGGTTCTAGTCATTGGTCCACTTGGTACTAGTGGTGCTTGTATGACTTGGGTCGTTGACTCGATCTCCTCATCAGAAAGGTTCGAACGTTCTCTTTGCGACATTGGTTCAAGTGTGAACCTCATGCCATACTCAGTGGCTAAAAGGATGGGGATGACAGACTTCACAGCCACAAGGATCTCCCTGATACTTGCTGATCGCTCAGTTCGACTTCCAGAGGGATTACTTGAAGACGTCCCGATTAAGATTGGAAATTGCTTAATCCCGACTGATTTCATTGTCCTGGAGTATGATGCAGAGCCCAGAGATCCTCTTATCTTGGGAAGGTCATTCCTAGCAACAGCTGATGCTTTGATTGATTTCAGGAATGGGAATATCGCTCTTAACATCAGTGATTTGGTCATGAATTTTAACATGGAGAAGATGATGAAGAGACCAACCATCGATGGGCAGACTTTCTTTGTAGATACCTTCAGTGACATTGCTGAATTGTACTTCCTGGAGATGCATCCTGAGGATCATTTGGAGAGAGCATTGGTCTGTTCAGCTGAGTCAGAGGTTTATTCGGGTGATCTTGATGCTGGATACTCGAAGATGCTCGATACAACACCACCAGTATCGATCGATACTCCCCTAGTATCGGTCGATACCCTGCGACCAGAAAGGGAGTTGGCCGAAATTTCTAAGCAAACTGCTGGGATTGGAGATTGGAGCAAGGAGAAACCTCCTAAGGTGGAACTCAAGCCACTTCTGATAAATAGAATTTTATCCTACTCAAGAATCAATCCTAAATACACATGTCATTGTAGTGTTTTAGGTGTCAATCCAATCTAGGGTCTAGTTCAATGCAACAAGAATACAAGACACTCTTTAATTCAAGCAAACAAAGTGGTTTTGGTTAATAAGCTAGTGAACTATTAACTAAAAGACAAGTGACAAGAGCTAAAGACACTAAACGGTGAATAAAACAATGATAAAAGGCGAATTCAAGGATAAGGTAATTGAGATAAGGTAATCCAATGGCTAATTAATGATGTCCAATGCTTAATGAAGACTAATCCCTAGGCAAAAATCACTAATCTTAACTAATCATTTCTCAAGGCATTAATTACTTTGCTAATCACTAATTCAAGATCAAATTCTCATTTGTGAATCACTAATTAGCAAGCTTTAAGTCTAAACATTCAAGATCAACCAAATAATCACTCTAAAAATGAATATCTCTTGATTAGTTCATCAAGGCATTTCATCGAACACCTTGTGTGCATGGAATGCCTTATGATCTAGATCCACTTTCTCAAGCTAGATCTAGCTTTAAAACCACTAATCAATAAGGGAAATCATATAATCTAATCCTAGACATCATTAATCATCCATCAAATCACCTTAAATCTACCAAATCCTCAAATCCTAAAAAACTACTCACTAATCATGAAGAACACACCAAATCTTGTGAAAGAGGTGATGTTAATCATGATTAGAGATTAGGAAGATGAAGGATTAGAGAAAGAACACAAGAACAAAACTCAAACTTTCATAAATCAAAAGATCTTTGGGAAAAATCCCAAAAGCCCTAAAAAGAGAGGTTTTTGTTCTTGAGAGAAAAAGCATAAAAAATGAGATAGATCTAAAAATCAGATCTCTAAAATATAAAAAGGTGTTTGCTGAGTTGGGTCGGACCCCGGTCAACCCGGGACAAACCGGGTATTGACCCGGCCGAAACTTGGATACGTCTTCAGTGAATCAGTCATAACTTCTGAACCTGACATCCGAATGACTTGAATCCAACTCCTGTAGACAGATATCTCGTCCCTCTACAACTCTTATGAAGACCGTTTGAGATTATTCATATCGGAAGGCCTTCGTTTTCCGGTTCTTTGGACGGTGTCATCTTCTCTCGGCCAGACGGACATACCTGCAGTAAATCCGTCTTATCTCCCTATCCATACGTCCAAATAACCCGATTCAAACTCCTGTGTAAACCTGATGCACTCTTATACAACTTTCATGAAGGTTGTCAAGGCTGATTCGGATCGGAGCGCCTTCTTCTAGACACATCTTTCCGGCGTCTCGGATTGACTTTGTACTCCACTTAGGTCCAACTCTCCAAATACGCCCAATTGCCTCCAATTACCTAGGAAATACTCCAAAACATGCAAGAACACACTAGACCTAGTGAAAATTCCCTAATCTCTAAATGAGACCTAAATGCAAGACAAGACCATGATTATGCATGTAATCTACACAAAACTATAAATGAAATGCATGCTAAAACATGCAATATATGAGTATATCAACTTCCAGCAAATCTGAGGTATGGTTTTCTTGGTCCTAATTCCACATACCCAGTGATTATTAATGCTTCTTTGAACAACGCAGAGATTGCCTTACTGCTGAGCAAGATGCGCAAGTATCGCAAAGCTCTTGGCTATTCTCTTAATGACATTCCAGGTATATCACCGGACCTGTGCATGCATAGGATTCATCTTGAGGACGAGTCAAAGGCTTCAATTGAGCATCAGAGGAGGCTGAATCCAAACTTGAAAGAAGTGGTTAAGAAGGAGGTCATGAAACTCTTGGATGCAGGGGTTATCTATGCCATCTCGGACAGTTCTTGGGTCAGTCCAGTGCACGTTGTTCCTAAGAAATAAGGGATAACTGTGGTGAAGAATGAGAAGGATGAGATGATTCCTACTAGGACTATCACTGGGCATCGAATGTGCATTGACTACATGAAGTTGAGTGCATCCACAAGGAAAGATCACTTCCCATTGCCATTCATTGACCAGATGTTAGAGAGGTTGGCTAGTCATCCCTACTACTGTTTTGTCAATGGGTATTCATGTTTCTTCCAAATTCCGATACATCCAGATGACCAAGGGAAGATGACTTTTACATGTCCTTATGGCACACTCGCATACAGGAGAATGCCATTCGGATTGTGTAATGCTCCAGCCACTTTTCAGAGATGCATGATGTATATCTTCACATACATGATTGAGGATTTTATGGAGGTGTTCATGGATGATTTTTCGGTATATGGATCATCATACTAGGACTGTTTGGCTAATTTTTGCAAGGTGCTACAGAGGTGTGAAGAGAAACACTTGGTCCTTAATTGGGAAAAGTGTCACTTTATGGTTCAGGATGGCATCGTGCTTGGGCACAAGGTTTCTGAAGCTGGGATCGAAGTTGACAAAGCCAAGATTCAGGTCATGACAAGCCTCCAACCACCGACTTCTGTGAAGGATATTCGAAGCTTCCTTGGTCATGCTGGGTTTTACAGAAAATTCATCAAGGACTTTTCCAAGCTAGCCCGCCCACTCACCGCCCTATTATGCAATGAGATCAAATTCGATTTCACACCTGAGTGTCTTGCAGCCTTTGACGAGGTTAAAAAAGCTTTGGTGAGTGCTCCTATTGTGCAACCTCCATATTGGGCTTTGCCTTCTGAGATCATGTGTGACGCTAGTGATTTTGCTGTTGGATCAGTTCTGGGTCAGAGGAAGGATAGGAAGCTGCACGTTATCTACTATGCCAGCAGGACATTGGATGATGCTCAGAGGAATTACAACACCACAGAGAAAGAAATACTTGCAGTTGTTTTCTCCTTTGAGAAATTTTGATCCTACCTGATTGGGAGCAAAGTGATTGTTCATACTGATTCTGCTGCTCTCAAATATCTGATGCAGAATAAGGATCTCAAGCCTCGCCTTTGTCGTTGGGTCCTTTTGCTCCAAGGTTTTGATATCGAGGTTAAGGACACGAAAGGAATAGAGAATAGAGTTGCTGACCATCTTTCGAGGATTCGAATCGATGCAGACGTGCCTATTGATATGATCAACTACCAGAAGAGTCCATTTACTTCATTGAAACTGAGTTTCAAATGGGTTTTGCCGAAACGCTGCAATTCCCACAAATTGCAGGTTTTGGTATCGATCGACACTCCCCTGGTGTCGGTCGATACCTTGCGATTTCCAGACCTATTTTGACTGTTGAACACCTTGGTGCTTCTGAAGAGTATCTAGTCGCTGCAGTTGATTCTGATCAACCATGGTACGCTGATATTGCCAACTACGTCGATGCAGATGAAGAGCCAAAACACCTTAATAAATATGACAAGAAGAAGTTCATGCGTGACATAAGGCAATTCTTTTGGGATGAACCTTACCTGTACAAGCACTGTTCTGATGGTATCTACAGGAGATGCATTGCTGAATCAGAGGTACCTGATATTTTGTTTCATTGTCATGGATCTGAGTATGCTGGACACTTTGCTACTTTCAAGACAGTGTCCAAGGTTCTTCAAGCAGGCTTCTGGTGGCGTACTATGTTTAAGGATATTCATGCCTTCGTTTCGCAGTGCGATGCGTGTCAGCGGAGAGGGAAGATCAGTAAGAAACATGAGATGCCACATAACTTCATCATTGAGGTTGAGATTTTTGATTGTTGGGGCATCGATTTTATGGGTCCCTTTCCTTCGTCACAAAAAAACAAGTACATCTTGGTTGTTGTGGACTATGTATCTAAATGGGTGGAAGCAATTGCTAGTCCCACCAACGATTCTTCAGTGGTCCTTAAGCTGTTCAAGAGTATCATTTTCCCACGATTTGGAGTGCCGCATATTGTTATAAGTGATGGTGGCAGCCACTTTATTAACAAGGTTTTTGAGAAGTTGCTAAAGAAGCATGGAGTGAACCATCGTGTGGCTACTCCGTATCACCCTCAGACTAGTGGACAAGTCGAGGTCTCCAACAGGCAGATCAATGAGATTTTGGAGAAGACAGTGGGTACCTCTAGGAAGGATTGGTCTACGAAGTTGGATGACGCGCTATGGGCTTACATGACTGCTTTTAAGACACCGCTGGGTACCACACCGTTTCATTTGCTGTATGGGAAAGCATGTCACCTTCCAGTGGAGATCGAGCACAAGGCAGCATGGGAGACGAAGTTGCTGAACTTCGACATCAAATCTACTGCTGAGCGAAGATTGATTCAGCTGAACGAGTTGGATGAGATTAGGCATCACGCCTACGAGAACTCGAAGCTGTACAAGGAGAGAACTAAGGCGTATCATGATAAAAAAATCATCTCCAGACATTTTGAACCGAACAACCAGGTACTTCTGTATAACTCTCGTTTGCATTTGTTTCCTTGTAAATTGCGTTCTCGTTGGTCAGGTCCTTTCACAGTCAAGGAAGTTAGACCACATGGTGCAATTGTCCGGACGAATCCTTCAGGCGAAGAGTTCACTGTTAATGGACAAAGGGTGAAACACTATTAGAGGAGAGCCGAGATTCCAGAAGGACACATAATGCCTCTGGATGATGCACCCACTGCTTGAACGGCGGTACAATCAAGCTAATGACGTTAAGCAAGCGTTGAGTGAGAGGCAACCCACTGGTAAGTCTGTACATATGAGTCTTTATTTTTCCAATTTTTGTTTTGTATTTCGCTGTGTCACGTGAATCAGATTCGGAGGCTCAGTATCGATCGATACCACTTGGTATCGGTCGATACCGGTTTTACACGCACATATTCTGGACCGACCCCCGAGCATCGATCGATACATTTATGGTATCGGTCGATACTCCCACCCAGGTAAGTTTCCTTATAAACCCTACGGGTTTTCTCCTTCTTCCTCATTAGCCTCCATCGACCGACACGAGAATACACTTCCCACAATCATCAAATCTTTGTTTCTTCACGGATTTGAGTGATTCAAGGGTCTATCCTTGTTGAATTTTTGTGCTCATTCTCATTCTCTCACCCTTTCACTCGATCTACAAGGTATGAAACACGAATCTCCTCTTTTTCAATCCGTGACCAAAGGGTTGGGTTTTCGATTTTTGGCTCTTAGAACTCATTTTGTTGGGCGAATACCACTTGATTCAGTTGTTCTAGGACTAGTCGAAACTCGCCTTACGCTTAATTGCCATTAGTTTCGACTTTTGGAATTTTTGGATTGTGGATCTATGTGCGGTTCGAAATTTGTTGAGTATCGATCGATACCACCTGGTATCAGTCGATGCTCATTATATTCCTTGATTGTTTTTGCTATGTTTGAGAGAGATGTTGGGTTTATGCTGTTTTTCTTTTGTTGCTGATGCAGATGCAGCCTAAGAAGAGAACACGAACAGAGGCCACAAGCTCAAATCCACCTGAGGATCCTCCGCATGAGTTCCGTTTCCTCGAAAGCATTAAGATCTTCGACGGTCTCACTTGGCGCAGAGGGATGGTGAAAGCCTGTTTGGCGGGTAACCAATACAGGGTGTGATAAGATGGTTCAGACGAGGATACAGATCTTCCACACGCATGTCTACGCGCAATACCTGAGACTCATGCTGCTTCACCATCGCCGCCTCGCTCTGGTCCAACTTCTCACGTGTCTCCGGGCACAGCGTGTAGGCCTCCTTGGCCTAAGAGGAGTGAGAGGGCGAGGATAACTCTGGCGCAGGAATTTGAGGGTACATATAGGGAGGTTTCTGAGAGCAAGGCTTGCGTCTCCAGGCCTATTTCTGAGGAGTGGGACGATTATGATTCGTTGTTCTACAACGCATGGTTGGATGTTGATGTGCGGCCCACCCGGTTCGTCGATACGCTCACTATGAGGCATATGGGTTTTCACAGGGAGCTCGACAGATTGATCCACAAGATCGGTTTGGGGACGATGCCTACGAGACAGTTCGATCTTTATCCCGATCTTGTGCGCCAGCTCCATGCTACAGTCCGTGTCTATTATACTGGTGCAGCTCCCACGACTGCACAACAAGGTATTCTGACTTTCATGATTCGGGGTGTGCGATACCGTTTGCCATTTCAAGAGCTATGTGACATCTATGGGTTTCACATAGACTTTTCGAGGTGTGAGTTTCCTCGTCAGTTCTTCGATATTCAAGCATTCTGGCAGCACTTTGGGCACGAAGCTTATGATAGCAAGACCACTACTCAGATGGATGTGCGCCATCCTGTTATGCACTGCCTCGCGAGGATCTTGAGCAACACCCTCTTGTGCAAGATGGAGCCTAACAAGATGAGGGTGGCTGAGCTTATTGTTCTCTCTATCGGTATTGGGGACATTATTGAAGATGAGGCCTACGAGTGGCCTGAGATGGACCTTGCGGTCAACTTGGGTGTTGTGTTCGCGCACCACTTGGTCTCGCTGAAGGCCAAACTTTTCACAGGACGTGGTGGCATGACCCGCAGGACCGAGACTCGGGTCAAGACCGAGACGGTGGGCAGTCTTCTCACTCCCATTTTTTAGCACCTTGAGATCCGTACCGCGAGCTGCTCGATTGTGACTGCACGTGATCTTATGGACGAGCAGCACTTGGAGAACCTGAGGTGGCTGAAACCTGGTCGACGTTGGTGTTTCAGCACTTCTGATGGGGATTTTCTGGTTCAGCTCCCTAACACCGATCTGACAGACATTGGTGACGATCCTGCTCAGTTGCTCTTCACGCCTAATCCGGTGGACATGCATGTTGCACCTATTACTCGTCATCGAGGAGGAGCCTCATCTAGAGGCCGTGTTCGTGATGCTGCTGCGGATGAACCTGCACCTGACCTTGCTGGAGGTCGACCAAGACGTTCGCGACGAGCGCGTACACCCGCTGCTGCTCTTGCGCTTTCTCTTCCTCCACTGCCTGACATGGAGATGGATCCTTTTCAGCGATACGTCGTCGAGAGTCTACAGACGATGTGGAGTGCCATTTCCGGATGCAGCTGTATGGCTCCACCTCGTCCTCGTTCACCTCGATCACCGTGCACACCGACGGAGGCTGGCCCATCCCACACTACTGGCGACGACACCTCTGATGAGGAGGATTAGTTTTCCTTCTCCTGATTATCACGTTTGACTTTTTCTTTTCCTTTCTTTTTTTATTTTCTTTTAAACTTTTGAGTCTTTATGTCTGCATTTTCTTTTGTTTTGGACTTGTGGATTTATCCATCTATGATCTTTTGTTGTCTCTGACCTGTGTTTGAGTGATCTAACAGTGCTAACTATAACACTTGGATCGTTTGACACAAAATCTGGAGTAACAATTGACCCATTGTCGCTGATTTGAGGACCTGTGTCGACTTAAGCCTGGTATCGATCGATACCAGTGCTGTGTGTCGGTCGACACCATGACCACGATGGTAACACCTCTTGACCTTAACATTTTCCACTGAGTCCTTTTGATATCTTTTACCCTCTAGGCTTAATACCACTGGGGACAGTGTAATTTAAGTCTGGGGGAGGTAGTTGCTGACATTGTTTTTGTTTTTCTTAGAGTCAGTTAAAAAAAAAAAACAAATTTTGGTTTTATCGAGTCAAAACATGTTGGAGATTATGATCATGTGCTTGAATCTATTGTTCTGACTTTGCTTTTGAGTGAACAGTATTACAGGATTAGTTCTAGATCGACTAATGAAAAATCCAAGGACTGACCAATTGACTAGAAAACACTCATGTCTCCAGCAGAGTTCTTCTAAAGCCTGAGCCAAATTTTTGCAATTCATCGATGCAGTTGATGTTTACAGGGCTTAATTGATTCATCATTCATATCTGACAAAGGAACCCATGTGTGGAAGGTAATGGTATTCCTCTCCCTTGGTGGCAAACACCATCAATACTCGCGTCTCAAACCTTAACATGAATATGCAAGAAAACATGATGTGAAATAAGTCTGGGGGAGAGGAAAACAATACCAAAAAGTGTGAAAATTGGGTGGTTCTTTTGTTATGATATTGTATGGGAAAGAATCTAGAAGGTTCTTGAACATTGGCTGCAACGATGAAACTAGCGATGAGGGCTTTATTGAACAATGCTGTGAGATTATGTGTGGAGTCCGGGAAGCTACGAATGTCTATGGAGAAGTACATGGTGGTTAGATCTAAAGCTGGTTATGTGACATCTGGAAAGTTTAGGAAAAGGGTCCTTGCGATGGTTCAGGAACAAGTGAGTCTCCGTGTTTTCAAACCTCTTTCTCTGGTTTGGTTTTCTGTTTGCTTGAGGGCAAGCAAAGCCTAAGTCTGGGGGAGTTGATATATCATGGTTTTTACCCCTTTTTAGCCATGATATATGTCCTTTTTATAGAGTCTTTATAGTGTTTTCGTAGTGTTTTAGAGTCTTTTCAGGTTTTAGGTACGTTTGGAGCATTATTGGAAATATTGAATCATTTTGGAGCTTTTTGGAGCCAAGCAGAGATCATGTAGCTGAGACACCAATTTGATGCCCGAGTATCGATCGATACACTTATGGTATCGATCGATACCCGTCGAAGAAACAGAAGGATCGCGACTTTTCTGAAGATTTGAGAAACTGCAAATTATCCCAGAACACTTTATTATTTACAAGAAGCCCCAAAACGCGTTTTAGGTTATTTATTAGGGTTTTCAGCCGCTTTGGCCATTACGCTTCATACACGCTTTATTCTACTTTGGTTTTGTGAGAGAGCTTTTTAGGGAGACAAGTCTGAAACTCTGTTCGTCCGAGAGAAGATTTCGAACCCTTGTTTTACTCTCTTCTTTATTATTTATTCAAGGATTTATTCAGTCATGTTTATTGTTTCAATCTCCATGTCTGAGTAGATCTCCTGTTAGGTTTATGGTTCTCATAAGGTATTTCTTTGAATGCTAGGTTAATTAGTTGAGTAAGGGTTCATAATCTGAATTAGTTCTTCGCCTTATGTTGTTCTCAAAGCTAATTCTGGATTGATCACCTAGAACTTAGATCTTAGGTTAATCGATTAGGCACAACAGTGTAATTGAAAAACCTGATAGAACTTATGGTGAGCAAAATAACTATTCGCAAAGAGATTTGGTTTAGTTGTTTTGTGAACAAATCAAACTTGAACTAAAATATGGTTTAGACTTTAGGATTCGCAAAGAGATTTGGAATTCTAGGATTTAGACTTAGATAATTCTCGCAACGACAGTTGGTTAATTATACTTTAGTGATTTGAGTTCAAGAACCGTGCGTAACATGAACCCTGATTAGTTAGTTTATCTGCATTCATTGATTTTCTGAGAAATACCATGAACCTATCTTCTTTCCAATCGAATCACAACTTGTTTAATTTACGTATTTGCTTTCAGCTAAACCCAAACCTAGACCATTAAACCCCTAAACCAAACCGAAAATATCCAATCCAAAACCTATGCAACCCGACCCGACTTAAAATCCGACCCGACTTAAAATCCGACCCGACCCATATCTTCATAAACTAAAAACCGATCGATTTCCAGAAATCCCCAAATCAAAAATTGAAAAATCTAAGAACCCTAGAATCCGTGGATCTGAGATTGGATATGCTGAATTTGGGAAGAATATAGGTTATTTAGCCCGAAAACGGTTGGGTTGTGAACGTTGAACAGTCAACATCCAGGTAATATCCGGGGAAGGTAGAGAGAGGAGGAGGAAGAGAAAACGCAGACGCTGCGGGATGAAGAAACGCAGACGCCGAGGAATTTGTTAAATATCTCGTTCTGAAAATACCTGGCTTTCAACTAAGAACAAAGCAAAAAAATACAGTTTCATAGGCTTGAATTTCTATATGAATATCCAATCAAAATCATTCAAACATAATAACAAACCCAGAAACCGATGGTTTTCTTAGATTTTTGGGGTTTTATGGTGTCGAGTATGGGTAAGTAAATCGGGTCTAATATGTGGTTTAATAACCTTGATCGGGTCGTAATCGGTTAAGAGTCGGGTTTTAGATGGTTAACCATAATTACAAAATAGTAAACCATCTTAAACCGAGCTTTATGGGGATTTTAGTTTTGAACTTTTTTCTGTGGGGATTTAAGCCTCGAACTTTTTTTTAACTTTCCTTTCGTGGGAAGTTATACATTAGGCATAGTTCGGTGGGGATCTGGAGTGATATGGCCATAATTCGTGGGGAAATAGATCGGTTTCCCTTTTTTTTTGAAACTTTTCTTACATTAAAATTCACAATGGCAAAAGTGCTCACCAATTACATTAGCCAACTTAAATGTCCAAGCCCAGAAAATAAATACCCATTACATAAATTAAGAACCATTGTGAACCAAGTTATTTAAAGCCCAAGCCCAAACTAATTGAAGAAACCATGTGGAGGACGATTAGTGACTAAACGAGGAGGATAGTGGTCGATTAGTTAGTCTGATTGAATCAGAGAAACCCTATTTCCGAACGAACTAGAAACGGAATTGCTCTGCGCTCTGAGAGAAAGAACTGGTTTTTGATGGTGAGATTGATTCTTGTGGTGATCGAATCCACTGAGAGATGCTTGTTTCGGTGAAGAAGTTCATTCCTCTCCCACCAAACTTCATAGATTGTCGCCAACCAAGCTAAGAGAGAGAGAAACTTCTGGTGCTTATTGCCTGATTGAGCCAGTAGAGAGTTGACGACCCCATCTCATGAGAGGTTTGCTGATTGGATGCTCAGCTTCAAGGAGAAGTGCAGCCAGATCGATTTAGAGAAGCTGCATTCCAAGAATAGGTGATCCATTGATTTTGGTGTCATGTTGCATAGAAGACAATTGGCGTCAGTTTGAAGACCGCATGAGATGAGGCGATTCCGTGTTGGACAGGAACAAGTGCTCATATGCCCCTTTTGGCTTACCAAAATTCTCAGATTTGGTACAAAAAGCTATAACTAAGACCGAGTAGGAGTGATTTTCTGCGGATTCGAATGAACTCTAAATCATGTTCATTCTTCTGATTTCCAAGAAAAGTTTCGTATCTTTGATTTCTACTTTTCTAGGTTGCACGACTATTTGTGTAGAATTGAATTCGATTGTATAGAATGTAATTCGATTTTGTGTAAAATGAAAATCGATTTTTGTCTAGAGTTGGATTTCAGATGCTAATGGACTGTGTTATAATTTCGTAGAACTTGTGTTATGGCTATTCTCGAAGAAATTGAGACTCATCCGCTAACGGAAATTTATGAAAATTCTACCACAAAACCTCCGCGAGAGAACATCATTGAAGGAGTAGTCGATTCTTAGGCTAATGAGTTAATGATGTAGTAGCCAATGAATACTGAGTAGGAAGACCAACCATTGCAACCTGAGGATGTTCTTTGGTCCAACTGAGTATAACAAGACAATCAATTTGGGAACAATGTGCTATATCCACAAAGCAGTGGAGAAATTGGAGTCTATAGGACTTTAAACCCGACGAGCTGAGGTGGTTTACAGAGCATCCGCAGTTTAAACAATTTTGGCACATGCATATGGACCAAACACATAAGATGATGGGCATGTGGATGCTCCTTCTTCGGACAACAAGTACAAATAAGAGCAATGAATGTTGGTTTGTTGTTAATGGCGTTCTCATCCGTTATTTCCTTAGAGAACATGCACTCCTATCGGGATTACACTGTCGTCCATATCCATATGACTATGAGACAATGGGCGATAATGAGTTTATGTCGAGGCATTTTAAGAAAGGAACCGTTCCCTCAATTGCTGATGTTGAAAGCTCAACAAGATGCGACCTTGTTCAGATCGGTTGAAGATGTTATCCTCTACTTCTTATCTAGCATAATTAGTGGAAAGTCGAAAACCGAAATGGGAGCACCATTTGTAGAGCCGTTTTTCTGAGAATTATTAACGATCTTGACACGTTCCGAACGTTCCCGTGGGGATGGTTTTCTTTCGATGTGAATATGAAAGAAATTGATCATACAATGACGCATTTCAATGGGGTTATCGAAACAGATTCATGGACCTTTCCAAGTATTGTTACTCTGTTGGAGGTAAATACTATCATTTTGAATGTGGATAAGTATTCCTTTCCTAGCTTTTATGGTTTTATGTGTAATTTTGTGTGTTATGTGTAGATTCTAGTTTTTGAGGCACTCTCAAATCTGAGTCATGGCGTTGTTCAACCTAGTTATAATTATGGTAATTATAATTATGGCCATGATCATTTATTCGGAAATATTGATGAAGGGTATCAACAAAAAAATAGGTTTCATGATATGGTTATATATGCATTTCATGAAAGTACAACTGCATTTGCTGATGATAATACTAGGGAAGAACCCAACATAGAAGCAAAGCGCTTTTATGGTATGTTAGACGCTGCGAAGAAGCCCATCTACGATGGATGTAGAGAAGGGCAGTCTAAACTGTCATTGGCATCTAGGATGATGACAATTAAAAGTAATAATAACCTAAATGAGATTTGCATGGATTCATGGGCGAGTATTTGCCACAAAATAATCTTTCTGCTGAGAGTTACTATGAAATACAGAGGTTGGTTGCGAGTCTTGGGTTACCATCAGAAATGATTGATGTATGCATTGACAATTGCATGATATTCTGGAAAGATGATGATAAGTTGCAGGAATGTCGATTTTATGGGAAGTCGAGATATCAACCAACTACTGGAAGGACCCGCGTTGCATACCAACGTATGTGGTACTTGCCAATCACTGATAAATTGAAACGTTTATACCAATCAGAAAGGACATCGGCGGCAATGAGATGGCATGCACAACATACCACGGAGATGGGGGAGGTTACGCATCCGCCAGATGCAAAGGCGTGGAAACACTTTCTGATTGTACATTCAGAATTTGCTAACGAGAGCAGGAATGTCTATCTTGGCTTATTAATATTCATGTATTTTACATGTTCTAGCATGCATTTTAGTTAACACTTTTAGTCATTTGCATGCATGATCATAGCTTTGTTTAGCATTTTGGTCTCATTTAGAGTTTAGTAAAATTGCATTAAGTCCTAGTGAGTTTTCCATTCATTTGAAGTATTTTCTAAGTGATTGGAGGCAATTTGGGTATATTTGGAGAAATGGACCAAAGTATAATACAAGGGTCATCCGAACTGTCCAAAAGAACCTGCAGAACGAATGCTTTACGATCTAATTTAGCTTCGGAGGTGTTCATAAAAGCTGTAGAGGGATGCGTTATCTTTCCACTGGAGTTTGAATCAAGCCATTTGGACGTGTGGTTTGAGAGATATGACAGATTCACTGGATATATATCCGCCTGGCCGAGACAGTTTCGACCAACACCGCTCCAACTAGTCGGTGTAACTGCTCGGTGTGGTCACAGGAGCTCAGCACCGGTCCAAGCTTTCAGCCACCGGTCGGTGTAACTTCTCGGTATGGTCACATGAGCTCAGCACCGAATGAGGCAGCTCCCACACCGACCCATGCACTCGGTGTAACACTTGCAAGCCGAAGCCAGCCGAAGTGTCTCAAAGAACTGGCAGGACGAAGGATCCCCGATCTGATTCAGCTTCAATGTTCTTCATGAAAGTTGTATAAAAGTGAGTTATCTCACTACAGGAGGTAGTTCCAAGTCATTCGGATATGTGGTTCGTTAGATATGGCCGTTTTACTGAGAGTATGTCCATCTGGCCGAAGCCACCCGACATGTCTGAAAGACCCGGCTGGGCTAAGGGTCTCCAATCCGAATTAGCCTCAGTGGTCTTCACAAAAGTTGTAGTACAGTTTGTTAGCTGTCTACAGGAGGTAGTTTGAGGCCATTACGACATGTATCCCAGGAGATATCGCGGTTTTACCGAAGGTGCTACACATTAGCCATTGTGATCCATTTCGGCCGGGTCAACACCCGGTTTGTTCCGGGTTGACCCGGTCCGCCCAGCTTCCTATAAATTGAAAAAAGACCCAAATTTCACTGTAAGTCTTTTTCCCCTAAATTTTCCTAAGGCAATTATGCACCGATGGATTTAATCCATTTGGTATGTCTGGGAGACAATATTCTCTATGGCATGTTATATTGACGCCAAATAAACTTCCGCCGGAAATGTGCATGCAACGGGAATTTTTGTTCATGAGTATTCTAGTGCCCGGTCCTAAGAATCCGAAGCGATCCCTTGATGTATTCCTCCAACCTTTGATTCATGAGTTGGTATACATGTGTTCGCACATTCGATTATTCGCAACAAAGGAACTTCAAGATGCGTGCTGTGCTATTGTGGACCATTAGTGACTTTCCGGCGTATGGCATGTTATCGGGGTGGACTACGCATGGAAGGTTATCTTGTCCATATTGTCTTGATCGGTCAGAGGCCTTCCAGTTGAAGCATGGAAGGAAACCGTGTTGGTTTGACTGTCATCGTCGGTTTCTTCCCATGCATCATCTGCATCGTAAGAACATGAAGTTTTTTAGGAAGAACAAGGTCGTGCGTGTTCCCCCCAGTCTATCTTTCAGGGAATGATTTATTTGAGCAGATTGATTATTACAGTTCTCAAGAAACGTGTAAACGTGGGGGGCAATTGGCACACTAAGGCAAACATGCCTGACGGATATAACGTTTCTCACAATTGGCACAAACAAAGTATTTTTTGGGAACTGCCATATTGGAAGGATCTCCTATTACGGCATAACCTTGATGTGATGCACATCGAATTTTTTTTTTTCGATAAGATCATGAATACGATTTTGAATGTGCAGGGAAAGAGAAAGACTATAGACAATATGAAATCAAGGTTGGACTTGGCCGAAATATGCGTAAGAAGCGAGTTGCATATTACACAAAACGGAAAAATACTGATTCCGACTTTTTGATTGTCTAGGGATGCGAAACGAGCGTTGTTTGACTGGGTTGGTTCAGAAGTAAAGTTTCATGATGCATAGAGCAAGGGAATAAATTTTCTAGTATGAAGAGCCATAATCTACCAAATATGCATCACACAATGTTTGATCACGAAAAAGGGGGTGACTTACCTGCTATGGGGCCCTTCCCTGAGCCTGAGGTTTCAGGAATTCTATATCTAATGCGTAAACCTTTTCTACTGCTCTTTTCTTTAGAGGAGGTTCAATCGTAGTTTTGGCAGGTTGCTTTCCTACTTCTTTTGACGTATACATCCCTTTCATGGGGCAAGTTGAAGCGTAATGCCATTTCTCCTGGCATTTGAAGCAAATAATGTTTCCTTTTCATTCTTCTCTTTCCATAGAAGAGCAAGTGAAACAAGCAGCGTGTCTGCTTGAATTGTCGATCAACTGTCTGATAACACCGTATTTTTATCTGTTTTACTATTTATTTTATAGCACTTTAATAAGTGTTTTATTCGCTTTTACATGTTTTTATTACGGTTTTCGCATATTTGTAGTTTCAAGACTCTTTTCAGGTTACTTAGGCAAAAACATTGAAATTGGAGAAAAACCAGATTTTTGGCTCAAAGTCCAATCGTTAGAAGTTCAATTGCCAAAGAAGTTATTCTCAGCGTCTGATACAGCCCAATTTTGGAGATATTCAAGAAAGACCATCTACCTTTCTATTCCAACAGATTTGAGGACAATCCAACGGTTCAATCAAAAGCTACATGAAGATCAATAAGTCCCATTAGGCCACTCCTGGAGCAGCCCCGGCCGCGGCCAAGAGGCAATCTTTCGCGGCCAGGAAGCCTCCACCCGCGGCCAAGTGAAGGTTTGCTGCAGCCAGACACCCTGGACCCGCGGCCAAGCTGATTTCGTCCCATAAGCCCATTTGCAAGGCCCGTTCAATTCCTGTCAGAGAGAAACCCTAAAGATCGACGAAAGCAGAGCTCAAGACCTATAAATATGCGTTTTAAAGACATAATTTCGTGTATCATACGTGTGCCTCTTTTAGTTTACTTTTTGCAAGTCTTTTTTTAAGCTTTTGTTCCTTACTTAAGAGATTGGTGAAGCGGTTCTCTCCGGACATCGTTCTTAAATTCGAGAGTCTCCTTCATCAATCTCCTGTTTTATTTAATCATGTCTTTTATTTCGTCTATGTGCGAGTAGTTTAATTATTGGATTTAAAAGGATTATCAAGGGCAATTATATGTTCAATAAGGATTTCACAAGGTAAAACCCTAGCCGAATTCTAGAGCTCTTTCTTATAGATCATTGTTAATGCATGAATCTAGCGTCATGAACTACAGACTGATTCCTAGTTGTTAAGTACCACCAAAAGTGTTTAATCTAAATGCCCGAATCGTTCATCGATAAGAGCGTGTCGCGTCGTAAGATACGAAAGTATAATTGCAGAGTGCCGTGAACTAAGAAGAACCAGCGCGAACAAAACTATTTTCTGCGCGGCCAGAGACAAAAGCTATTGGTCGAGTATATAGATATTTGGTGCGTAGGATGTACGAAAGTAGGCTACACCGTTTATTCTGTTCAGTTCGTGAAGTTAAAATCTAGAATCGTGTTACTAAGAGCTCAGGGGCCGTGAATGAATCGAGCATACCCTAAGATATCCCTGTCGACCCAACACCGTTTTATTATTGTTTACAAATCGTTTTCCTGTTTAGTTTATGCCATCAATTTTCTTAGGTTATTTTACAAGCAATTTTCCGTTTTTCCGTTCTTTACCATTTTCGTGACAAAAACCCTATAAAACTTACTCTCGTTCTAGACTTCCTTGTTAATTCTCAGTCCGAGGTCTTTTAGAACAGCTTTTCCTCCCTGTGGATCGATACATAAAGTACTACAACGCACGTATGTGCACTTGCAGAACTTTTAGGTTTATAAATTTAAAACCTGAAGTTTCGGAAACAATCCAACCGCATCAAGTTTTTGGCGCCGTTGCCAGAGAGGCAATTGCTATTCGTTCTGTCACACATTAGAGGTTAGTAAATCGACTTTAGAACAAACTTTTTCTTTTTAATTTTTGTTTTTGTTTTTCTTCGTTTCAGGCTTTGAAACATGAACTCGCCTCTAGAGCGAGATTGCTACTACGAGTTCTACGACCCATCTTGTGCTCAGTACTCTCACGATTTACACACCAACTATGACTTGTTCTACATGGATCATAAACCGGCACCGACCACCTACTCACAAGGATGCTACGAGCCTCCTTGCTACCGAGACGAGCCTTTTGCGTCTCCTTTTGTCAACTCTCAACAAAACTCTCACCATCAATTCTCAGACCAGCACCTTTTCAACTCAAAGATTAGCTTGCGTTTGGAGCGACTAAATGTGATGCTAAATCAATACCTTGATTGTCAAGTGGTGACCGAAGCGGTCATGAACAAGAAGCTAGACACAATCTACACCAAATTAAAACACATATTTATAGGTCTTCTCTCTTGTTTTCGTCGTTTTTTAGGATTTCTCCGTAGTTGGACTTGACGGGATTGGAACGGGCTTGCAAATGGGCTTACCAGACGAAACAGGAGCTGGTCGCAGGTCCATGGCTTCTGACCGCAGCAAACTGCCTCTTGGCCGCGGGCGGAGAGATTTTGGCCGCTGTGAACTACCCCTTGGCCGCGGGTGGAGCTGCTCTAGGAGTGGTCGAATGGGACGTCTTGATCTTCATGTATCCTTTGATTGAACCGTCGGATCGTGTCCTCAAATCAGTTGGAATGGAAAGATAGATTGTCCTTCTTGAATATCTCCAAAATTGTCTAGATACAAGAAAGGTAACTGGTCCTTCTTGAATATTTTCAATGTTGGAATGGAAAGGTAGCTGGTCCTTCTCTGGGTTGGATCAGATGGTGAGAAGAACCTCTTTGGCAGTTGGACTTCTGACGGTTTGTCTCTAAGCCGAAAATCTGGGTTTTCTCCAATTTGCAATGATTTTGCCTAAGTAACCTGAAAAGAGTCTTCAAACTATAAATATGCGAAAATAGTAATAAAAACATATAAATCAAGTGAAACACTTATAAAAGTGTTCTAAAATAAACAATAAAATGGATAAAAATACGGTGTTATCACAGATCACCATGCAAAAATGCAATGTGTATTGATGCGTTCGAGTTTGTATCCTAAACTTTATGTTTTAAATTTATAAACCTAAAAGTTTGCAAGTTCACATATGTGCATTGTGAGACTTAAGGTATCAATCCATAGGTAAGGAATGCTTTTCTGTGAGACGAGAATAAGTTTTTATAGGGTTTTTGATAACGAAATTGTAAAGAACGAAAAACGGAAAATTGCTTGTAAACTTAGAATTAAAATCGATGACTTGAAAGTAAAAGGGGAAAATTATTTGTAAACTATATTAAAATGATGTTGGGTCGACAGGGATATCTTAGGGTATGTTAGATTCAAACACGGTCCCTAAGCTCTTAGTAACAACGATTCTAGATTTGAACTCCACAGACTGAACAAAATAAATGGTGTAACCTACATTCGTACATCTTACGCACCAATAACTATATACTCGACTAGTAGCTTTTGTCTCTAACTGCACAGAAGGTCATGATGTTCGCGCTGGTTTTTCTTAATTCACGGCACTCCGTAAGTATAATTTCTTATCTTACGACGCGACACACTCGTATAGATGAACGGTTTGGGTGGTTAGATTCAGCACTTTTGGTGGTTCTTGATATATCATGGTTTTTACCCATTTTAAGCCATGATATACGTCCATTTTATAGAGTCTTTCTGCTATTTTGTAGTATTTTAGAGTCTTTTACAGGTTTTAGCACGTTTGGAGCATAATTGGAGATATTGGAGCTTTCTGGAGCATTTTGGAGCAAAACAGAAGTTTGTGTTGCTGAGTACCTGATTTGAAGCCTCGGTATCGACCGATACTGACTAGTATCGGTCGATACTCACTGCAGCAGACACGAGTCGCGACTTTTCCAAGAGTTGAAGAATTGCAAAATTGCCCAGAAGACTTTATTATTTACAAGAAGCCCCAAAACGTGACTTAGGTTATTTATTAGGATTTTACAGCCACTTGGATGGCTATGCTTTATTTTACTTTGGTTTTGTGAGAGAGCTTTTGAAGGGAGACAAGTCTGAAACTCTGTTCGTCCGAGAGAAGATTTTGAACCCTCTTGTTACTCTTTCTTATTATTTATTTGAGTATTTATTCAGTCATGTTTATTGCTTCAATTTTCATGTCTGAGTAGATCTCCTGTTAGGTTTAGGGTTCTCACATGGGATTTCTTTGAATGCTAGGTTGATTTATTGTTTATGGTTCATAATCTTAATTAGTTTCTTCACCATAGGTTGTTCTTAAAGCTAATTCTAGATTGATCACCTAGAACTTAGATCATAGGATAATTGATTAGGCACGAGAGTGCGATTAATTACCTGATAGAACTTAGGGTGATCAAAATAACTATTCACAAAGAGATTTGGAATTCTAGGATTTAGACTTAGATAATTCTCGCAACGAGAGTTGGTTAATTATACTTTAGTGATTTGAGTTCAAGAACCATGCGTAACCTGAACCCTGATTAGTTAGTTTATCTGCATTCATTGATTTCCTGAGAAATACCCTGAACCTATCTTTCTCCCAATCGACTTACAACACTTTTTATTGCGTACTAGTTTTCAATTACATCTTTTGATTTAGCTTAATTCGAATCTATATGATCTATTGTGTGATTTCTTGAGTTCTTGTGTTCGACCCCTACACTTACTACAACTACTGCTTTAGTACTTTTAGGGTATTAATTTGAGCATATCAAATTAGGGTATCATGTTCAAGTTCTTATAACACCTAGAAATCAGCCTCTAGTTCATGACGCTAGATTCATGCATCAACAACGATCTATAAGAAATAGTTCTAGAATACGGCTAGGGTTTTACCTTGTGAAATCCTTATCGAACATAAAATTCCCCTCGATAATCCCTTTAAACCCAACAATTAAACTACTTGAACATGATTGTAAGTAAAGACATGATTAAATACATAACATGAGATTGATGAAGGAGTCTCTCGATTTTAAGAACTAAGTCCGGATCGAACCTCTTCACCAATCTTGAAAGTAAAGAATAACTCTTAAGAAAAGTGATGTAAAAGCAAACACAAAATAATACAAAAAGAAGCACACACGAGTTCTCTCTAAATTAGGTCTCTTAAAGCACATATTTATAGGTCTTGGGCTATGCTTTCGTACGTCTTTAGGGTTTTTCCTTGAAGGGATTTGAACGGGCTTGCAAATGGGCTTACGGGACAAAACAGGGGCTGGCCGCGGGTCCATGAGTTGTGACTGCGGCGAAACACATCTTGGCCGCGGGTGGAGAGCTTTTGCCCGCGGTGAATTGCCTCTTGGTCGCGGGTGGGAAGCTTCTGCCCGTGATGAAATGGGATTTCTTGATTGAACCGTTGGATTGTCCTCAAATCAATTGGAATGGAAAGGTAGCTGGTCCTTCTTGAATATTTTTAAAATTGGGCTGAACCAGACGGTGAGAAGAACCTCTTTGGCAGTTGAACTTCTGACGGTTTGACTCTGAGCCGAAAATCTCGGTTTTCTCCAATTTACAATGTTTTTGCCTAAGTAACCTGAAAAGAGTCTTGAAACTACAAATATGCAAAAACCATAATAAAAACATATAAAAGCGAATAAAACACTTATTAAAGTGTTCTAAAATAGATAGTAAAACGGGTACAAATACGGTGTTATTGAGATTTCCAAGGCAGAACCAAGCTCTCGTCTTAGGGGCAACAACTTTTATTGAGATAGAGTCTAGGGGCACGAAGATTTACCATGATTTTGAGATTTCCAAGGCCGAACCAAACTCTCGTCTTTGCTGATTTCACCTCCACCGATCGCGTATAGTCTTCGTCTTTAGTGACTGAAAACTGTGTAGTTCCTCTCTCTACGATGTTTTTGCACATATCTGCACATAAGACACCAAGAGAAAATGCATGAGGTTTGAAAAATGGGTTAAGGTTCGGGTGGGGTACCAACTAAAATGAGCTGGCCATTCAGGCACAAAAAGAGGGGTAATCGGTAAAAGAACGTCATGAATACATGATTCGTTATCTTTGCCTAAACCTATGATGAGAAAATTAAGTTAAGTTAAAGTCCAAGTATTACAGAGCTAGTATATTCCATCCTAAAGAATATCTACGGTCTAAATTCCTCTGGGGATTTCGCATTAACAAAAACTCTTGCTACTGCATAGTCTATAACCAAATTATGAAAGAGGATGTTACTAGGATATAGCGTAGAAGCACATTGGTCGGTTATCGTCATGGATTTTTTTCATCATTCCCTCAAAACGTATTCCTACTTTATTGAAAAATTTGAAAATTTTAAAAGAAAGCTTGAAAAATGCAAAATGCAAAGTCTCATGAAAGAAAATGTGATTAGTAAGGGATGAAATCCACCCCAAACTTAAATCACACTGTCCCCAGTGTGAAATAAATCGAGCAAGGACGAGAAATAGAGTATGTAATAATTGAAAAGTTTAAAGGAAAATAAAACTTACCTGGAATTGTTGGGAAATACAATTGATGTGGGAATGGAACGGTGGTAGTTGGGGGATGGTGGATGGTGTTGTGGTGTTGGGGAATAGGTGTGGGGGTGATTGGTAAGGGATGAGGATCGATCGCGGATCGAAGAGAATCGACCGGGATCGACAGGGAGTTGGCCGCGGGTCGGAGGTGCGCGACCGCAACCAAAGGGAGCTTCACCGCGGGTCGGAGGTGCGCGACTGCGGCCAAAGGGAGCTTCACCGTGGGTCGGTTGATCGCGACCGCGGCGAATGGGAAGCTGGCCGTGGCTCAGGGTGCTGCACCCGCGGCTGGGACTCTTTTGCGGTCAAGTCCTTCCTCGCGGTTAATGATGGACCGAGCAGCTCCGAACCGTGTCTCCATCTTTTTTTCTTTTCATTTTTTGGGATTTTTTTATTTGTTTGAAAGGTGAAACTACGAAAAAGAAAACGTTAATAGAAAAAGATAGAAAAAATAAAAATAAAAGCATACCTAAATGGGTTGCCTCCCATTGAGCGCTTTTGTTTAAAGTTGTTTAGCTCGACGTTGGTAGCGAGATGAGCTCAGTCGTAGAAGGACACTATCTTTCGACTAGTCTTCTTCGATCTCATTTCTGTCTCTTTGTCATGTGTATCATCGCTCCATATTGAGTCGGAATCGGGGTCCTTCAATTTGAGATGTCCTTCTTCTTGAACTTAAGAGGGAAAGCATCGTAGAACACATCCTTGTCAATGTTAGCAAAGGAAACACGTCGGTTTGGCCAATCCATAATCGCTCTAACGGTTGACAAAAAAGTTCATCTTAGGATCACCGGTGTATAATTAAATTTCGTCGTCTTGACGATATAGAAGTTGACTGGAGCTATGCAATCTCCGATCTTTACGGGCATGTCATAGGAAATCCCCTTCGGTGTAGCACAAGATTCATCAGCCATGCTGATTTTCCTTCGGGTACGGTGCACCTGCTTAATACCGAGGCGTTTGGTGGTTGATATTGACATAATGCTAAGGCAGGCTCTGGAGTCACACAAAGAATTTCTTTAAACTCGACTATGCGGATGTTGCATGTGATGAGAAACCGCCCTTGTTCTTGAATCTTATGGAGACTTCGAACGGGTTTTCTGTTCATAGCATTCGCGAAAAGATCTTTTATCTCCGAGATGTATTATTTTCTTTCACAAAAGAAGTGACCAATCATCTGGTCCATGCAAGCTCTAGCAAACGTGGTTCCTCGAGTTAGACCACGAACCACGCTGTTGAATTCCTCTAACTTCTCCCGACTAATCTTGTTCAGGTATCTTATGTGTTTCTCGGGCTGAAATAAACGAATAGCATAAGACGTACCATATGGTGTGGATGAATATCTTGCTCGCATGAAGTAAGTACAAATGTCTTCTCTACTCTCCTTGCTGTAGCGGAAGAAAGCTTAACAACCTCTTTCCCAAACGTCTGGGAAAGGTATGAACATCGGGATTGATTTCACGAAGTTGTTGAATTCGATCAATCTTTCTCAGGAGATGTTGTGTCTTTGGCTCCTCGGGTAATGGACTTGCTAGAGGTGTTGGTTCAAACCTCGTGTTGGGAAAATAAAAAACCTCGTGTTCGAGCCCCTTTTGCAAGAGTATCGGTGCAAACTCGAGGGATAAGAAATAAACTAAAGTCTTTGAAGGTTTCTCTAAGAAGCTAGAAGGAGTCTAGTTATGACATAAAAAGCTGGTCAATTCATTGGATTCTCAATCATGCATACCAAGTTCTAGCAATCAGTCTCAAAGTGCATAGAATAAAATTGTCTCTCTCTTAGGCATGCCATAACTTATGGGACATCCCTGCTGTAAAAAAAACTCGTAACCTCTGATGTCCTTAAAACACCATCCTATTCCACTAATTGTTCCATGATCGATCCAAGAGGCATCTATCTGACAGGTCGGGATTCGGATGTCCAAAGAATCCCACTTCCTCCTCTTCATCTTCCTTTTGATTTGCGGTCCTCCAATTTTCCGCTTCTAGGATCGCGTGTTGGGGTGTGTCTTCTGGGGAAATCTCTTTCCCGTTGAAGACTTTGTCGTTTCTTGTTTTCCAAATGTACCATAATATCCATGGATATATATCCTTTTGTGGATCTGATAGACCTAACTCTTTTGCTTTCCAAAATAAGAAGCTCATATTTTGGTAAATAAAAGCACTCGGGAAGTGGCCCGGACGGGACGGAAAGTCCGATAACGCCCATAATTGTAAGGTCGTGGGACATTCAAATAAGAGGTGATTAATTTATTCCTCTGGGGCACCAAACCTAGGACAATGCCTATCGGTACCCATATGTCTATAAGTGAGATTTTGACAAGTTGGAACGCATCCAGATAGCGCTTGCCACATAAAATGTTTGATTTTTCTAGCCGTGCGGACTTTCCACAATCTGAAGAGCGATAATGCTCAGTTCTCTCACTTCAAGATCATCTCGGAGAATATTTTCCCTCCTAAGTAGATCGTATCCATATTTCACTGTATATACGCATGATTTTGTATGATTCCAAGCGTATCCATCTAGGGTATGATTACATCTAGGTCTCAACCCCATTATTAGAGGGATATCCTCGGGTTGGAAATGATCTCGCAAGAGGTGGACGTTCCACTCTTTCGTATCCTGTCGAATGAAAGAGTGAACCAGGAGCTGGGGGGTTCCTATATCCGATCTGTGCGGAAGCTATCGCCGACCGTGCCAAGATGTATGGGATCCATGGCTCACTCCAAACTCTAGTACCAAGCCCCGACCCGATAGTCTTCCTTAGACCCATCTTCAGAAGTGGCTTTGCGGCTAAGATACTACGCCATCCATAAGATGGTGAATATACCTTCTGATCTTCTAAAGGGCAAGATTGTCTATAATATCTTCCTCGAAGGACCCGTGCTAGTAAGGATGAAGAGTATTGAATGAGATGTCACAACTGTTTAGCTAGGAGAGCAAGTTTAAAATCATATAAATCTCGGAAACCCAAGCCTCCCAAACTTTGGGGAATACAAATCTTGTCCCAATCTAATTAATCTCTCTGAATTCTTATTTCAATTATCCAAACAAAAACCGAATGTATTTTATATTAGTTCGGCCGATCAATTATATCCTAATAACCAAAACTAAATCGAAATAAGCAAACCTCGACGTGGTTCGCTTCAAAAGTTCTGGTTCGGTTTTTAATCCGCGTCTAAGTACCCATAGTCATTAGTTAATTGTAACATTAACACGAGTTAACAAAAACTGTAACATTAACCTGTTAACAAAATTACTCTACGTGGTTTGACAAAATTTTAGTTAAACTCTACGAATTTCCCAAATTAATATTAAATCAAAAATTGGGAACTTAACCGTACAATTTAGCTACCTCAATATTGAACCAAAACTCCCTAAATCGCCAAATAATCTCTAAATCCCTAAATCCCCAATCCGGAAACACGACAAACTCACTTCTATAATTATTTTTGTAAGAAGGGAAAATTTCATAAAAATACTCCAACTTTATTCCGATAAGCTTTTTAATACATAAACTATTTTTGTACCCAGTAAAATACCCAAATTATTTGTTTTGTCCATTTTAAATTCAACTACGAACCATGTGCTCATTTTACAACCCCACATTAACAGATATATACGGATCTATACACGGTTTGATACAGTATTTATATTTCATAATAAAATATTAATAATAAAAAAAATTACATTCAATTTTCAAAATATCCCCAAAAAATAAAACAAATCCGAATAAAAATCGAAAAAAATTCCAAACAAATTAGAAAGTTAAAAAAAAAACATTTTAATTTTTATTAAAAAATATATTATATTTTAGCTTTTGAACTAAAATTTTCTAAAAACTAAAAAATATAAAAATCCAAACAAATTCTCAAAAAAATATCTTATTATATAAATATGTATCTCTCGACGTGATTGTGACACGTAGGATAATTTTCAATTACGAGATTGTGACATTTGTCACGGTTGTTAAATTATATCTTGACATGTGTTAATTTAATTAAAAAAGCAAAAATAAATTATAGTAAATATTAAAAATGTTAAACTAAAAAAGGCAATCTTAGTAAAAATGAATTAAAGTAAATAGTTCGTAGTTGGATATTTAAAATGGGCAAAATAAATAGTTTGACTATTCTACTGGGTACAAAAATAATCCAGGTATTAAAAAGGTTATCATAATAAAGTTGATATATTTTTATGGAATTTTCTCTTGTAATAAATACTTTTTTGTTTTTATTAATCACAAAACCAGAAAAAAAAGAATAAGAAACAGAGAGAAAAAGCATACCACACAATATTCCCTTCTCTCTCTCTTCTTTCGCTTATAGAGAGCCTCTCTCTAAGCAAAACACGAGGGAGAAAAATCCGAGGGAGACGCGAAACGAAAGAAGACCATCTTTACTTGTTTCTCTGCTCGTTTTTTATTTTTCTTTTCCTAGAGTTGAATATCTTAAGATTCAATTGGTAAGTTCTCTTAATTTTTTAAAAAAAAAAATTTTCTTAATTTTCCAAATGATATATAGATGCTTTTAAATTTAATCGGAGGATTTTTTTTGCTATGAATCTCTTTTATCTTCTTTATGTTGTTTTGAGCAGCTTGAGAGCAACGTTGATGATGATGATGTGAATTAAACGAAAGAAGAGTTTCTCACTGAAATTTTCAATGTATTTTTCCTTAACATCCTTCTCCCAATTACAAGCACCATATTTATATAACTTGGGAACAATCTTTTATGAAGGATCTCTCTGCACTTGTCACACATCTATGAATTTTCATTCTAGAGATGAGAGAGAGTTGTTGGTTTGATGCAGGTTTTTCAACGACGTTGCAGGTTTTGAGGATGAACACAAAAGTCAATGTTTTGTTGCAGGTTTTGTCGTGAATCAGAGATTGGGCTTGAATCAGAGATTGGTCTTGGCCCACAACTTTCGTATTGGGCCTGCTGCTTCTTAATACTTTCATCCCCCCGCAAACTGAAGTTGGGATTGATCACAACACTCAGTTTGGAGCGGAGTTGCTGAAAAGCTTGACGAGGAAGTGATTTGGTGAAGACATCAGCGAGTTGTAGAGCCGCCGGAATGTGTTGGATTTCGAGAACACCGAGAGCGACTCTTTCTCGGACATAGTGGTAATCAACTTCAATGTGTTTAGATCGACCGTGAAAAATTGGATTCGCCGAAAGACGCACAGCAGAAAGATTATCACACCGCAAGACAGCAGGTCGTGGTTGAGGAATGCCCAAGTCTCGGAGAACAAAAGATATCCATGTGAGCTCAGAAGCAGTGGTAGCAAGAGCCCTATACTCTGCCTCTGTTGAAGACCGAGAAACTGTTGGTTGTCGTTTTGCCGACCATGAGATAATGTTGGAACCCAATAGCACACAAAAACCGTCTGTTGATCGACGTGTATCGTGACAACCAACCCAGTCACTATCACTATAGGCAACCACGGATAAATCACAGTCATTAGAGAGATGTAATCCCATTGTAGAAATACCTCGAAGATACCTTAGAACACGTTTCAGCAGATTGAAATCTGATTCCGTGGGTGAATGCATTCGTTGACAAATAAAGTTAACTGCGAATTGGATATCTGGCCGAGTGATTGTAAGATACTGAAGTTTCCCTGCAAGGCTGCGGAAATAGCTTGGTTCAGAGAACAATCCCTTATCATGGTAGACTTCATCAATACGTAGTGGAAGAGGAGTATGAACGGGATTGCAGTTTGTCATATTGGCATGGTAAAGAATTTCCTCTGCATACTTTGTTTGACATAGAAATAAGCCTTGTGAATTCGTATGTGCTTGAATTCCCAAGAAATAATGAAGATTTCCCAAATCCTTCATCGAGAATCGAGTGTTCAGTTCTGCAATTAGAGACTGAAACAGTGAAGGATTAGAACCAGTGAGTATTATATCATCCACATATAGTAACAAGACCAATGTATCGCGATTGTGATGATTGACGAAGAGAGAGGGATCAGCTGTGCTGCACACAAAGCCAAACTCAAGAAGAAAATTACTGAATTTATCAAACCAGGCCCTTGGAGCTTGCTTTAATCCGTAAAGAGCTTTCTTTAGAGAGCAGATATGATTGGGATAAGAAAGATCTTTGAACCCTGGTAGTTGAACCATATAGACTTGTTCATGTAATTCACCATGTAGAAAGGCGTTTTTAACATCCAACTGAGTAATACTCCATCGTTTTGCTGTTGCGACGGCTAAGACCGTTCTGATTGTTGTTGTTCGAACCACCGGACTATAAGTCTCAACAAAATCCACACCCTCTTCTTGATCAAAACCTTTAGCAACAAGTCTGGCCTTAAGCTTATTAATATTCCCATCTGCATTAAGTTTGACAGTAAATACCCAACGGCAGCCGAGAATATTCATGTCTTTTGTTGCAGGTGTCAAAGTCCAAGTATGATTCTGATAAATCGAATCAAGCTCCTCAATCATCGCTTGTCGCCAGCCAGGATGTCCTAAGGCTTCAGCAATTGTCCGTGGTAATGACGAAACTGTCTTGTTGACAAGAAGAGCATAACGGGGATTGGGCTTACGAATACCAAGGCGCGATCTTGTGGTCATGTGATGAACACGACTAGAATCCTCTACGAAATCTGGAACAGGATCATTGGGTGAGGGTAATAAAATTTC
Source organism: Eutrema yunnanense (assembly GCA_002933935.1). Classification (NCBI taxonomy): domain Eukaryota; kingdom Viridiplantae; phylum Streptophyta; class Magnoliopsida; order Brassicales; family Brassicaceae; genus Eutrema; species Eutrema yunnanense. Next base: position 29,733 of record PKML01058883.1, on the reverse strand, counting down.
CATCGCCACAGAAGAAGAACCATCAGGCGAAGGAACTGCCATTGGTGCAGGACAAGAGGCGTCAAAAATTTCAGATGTCAGATTTGAAGAAGAAGCATCAGGCGAAGGAACTCCCATTGGTACATGAGAAGAGTCATCGAAAATTTCATATGTCTCAGGCACATGAACCTGAGATTCCTGTGAGATTTCTTCTTCTTGTGGATACTCGGTAACTTCAGGAGGAAGCGATGGAAGATAATGAGGAGGAGTATACTGATTTATACCTTCTTGCCATGCCTTAAGTAGACCAGTCTTGTGTTGTAGAGCCTGATGTTTATACTTATTGCTGAAGAGAAAGCACAATTCATCAAATATCACATGACGACATATGTAAACACGACCAGTTGATGGGTATAGACATCTGTATTCTTTGTATTGCGCATGATATCCAAGGAAGACGCATTGAAGAGAGCGAGGTTCGAATTTTTGTTGAGCAAAAGGACGCAAGCATGGGTAGCACGCAGAGCCGAAGACTCTGAGGAAGGAATAATTGGGCTTCTTGTTGAACATAATCTCATAAAGACTTTGCTGGCTTAAGACGACAGAGGGGATCATATTGCTGATGAAATTGGCCGTATAAAAGGCTTCAACCCAAAATTTCAAAGGAGTTTGGCTCTGAAAAAGCATGGACAGCCCGAGCTCAGTTAAGTGTCGATGCTTTCTCTCAGCAATACCGTTTTGCTGGGGCGTTGAAGGGCACGAAATGAGGTTAGAAATCCCATGATTTTGCAAATGAGTTCTGAATCTAGTGCTCATGAATTCGCCACCCCCATCGCTTTGAAAGACCTTTATTTTTTTACTAAACTGGTTTTCAATTTGCTTTTGAAATGCCATGAAGACATCACAAAAATCAGAATTCGCTTTTAGAGGTAACAGCCAAGAATACCGAGAGAAATTGTCAATAAACACAGCATAATACTTGAATCTTTGGACTGATACAACCGGAGAGGGTCCCCAAAGATCACAATGGATTTGATCGAGGGGTTCCTTGGCACTAGACTCAGAAATAAAGAAGGGAAGTTGTGAACTCTTCCCCAACTGACACGATTCACAAAAGAGAGATGGAGTACTCTTATTGACTACTATTGCCTTGCTTGACTGAAGAAGTTGAAGAATTTTGAAGTTTGCATGTCCAAGACATTGGTGCCATATCATGTCACTTGCAGCACACTGTCTATTTGAGAAGAAAGCCACAAACTCCTTGTTCTCCAACACATAAAGGCCCTCACGTCTTGGCCCTCGGGTCACCACTTTCTGAGTTTCGAGGTCGATCACATAGACATTGTCAGCATCAAAAAGGACTCCACAAGGGTAGTCTTGACATAGTTTAGAGACATATAATAATGACTTCTTCATTGATGGACAGACAAGAACATCATTAAGAGGAAGACTACCTGTCGATGACGTGAGAGTGGTGGAACCAACATGAGTGATAGGAAGGAAAGTACCATCTGCAACCATGACGTTCTCAGGACCTGAGTATGGTATGGCTGTTGACAGCGGAGCTGTTGTAGAAGTTATATGAGCCGAGGCACTAGAATCAGGGAACCATTCCTGTCCACTCTTGTCTGACACACGTAAGGCAGATAGAGCTTGGGGAACATCATCACTTTGGTAAGAGGCATCGAACCGATTCCAACACTTAAGAGCAGAATGTCCGGTACGACCACAAATTTGACATACATGTCGAGGATTTTTAGAGCTACCAGATGTCTGATTCCAGCCAGAAGTATTGACCTGCTGAGAGAACCCTCGACCGCGTGTAAAGAAACCACCATGTCCTCTACTACCGAACCGAGAGTAAGAGTTTCCTCTGCTTCTCTGACCAGAGTTATTGTAGCCTGACCTCTGTGTTTGAAATGCCAGATTTGGAGTAACATTTGACACTGCTTCATAGGATTGCAGGCGTGCATCAAATCCAGCGATGTCAGAGATAACATCATTGAGAGTTGGTGAAGGAAGACGCGCCATAGAGCTTTGAATAACGGTGGTTATTGGGTCATACTCACGGCCCATACCATTGATAAAAGAAAAAATCTTCATGGATTCTTCTACAGGCTTCCCAATGGAGCTGAGCTTACAACACACATCTCGAAACTCACGACAGTAAGTGGGAAGATCCACTACAAGAAAACACAGCTTTTGCGACTACCAAAAGAGTCCCAAAATAGTCGCAAATCAGTCATTTGCGACTATTTTATGATTAATAAAAGTAGTCGCATATAATTGGTCGCAAAATTCAGTTATCGCATAATAGTCGCAAATTTACGACTATTGTGTGACAATATATTATCGTCGTATATAAGCGACTATGGTGACACTGACATTTATAGTCGTTTATTAGCGACTATTTACAGACTGTTGTTTGAGTCGTACTTTAGAGACAATTGTAAGACGACTAAATAGTCGTTTATTAGAGATTATTTTCAGACTCTATGAGGAGTTGTATTATCGAGACTACTTTGATACAATTATATTTAGGACTGTTTTAAAAGTAGTCGCTAAAGAGTCACATATTAGCAACTATTTTGCCACTATTTTGTTATTGTTGTTGTCGCAAATCAGTAAATTAGTCGCAAAAGAGTCACTTATTAGCAACTAATTGGCCACTATTTTTATATTCCTCTTCTCAAATCAGAAACTATATTTAAATTAAAAAAACCTAAAATAAAAATAAAAGTTTAAATTAAAGATTTCAATAATATAAAACAGGATACAAAACATTTTTTACATTTATAAATCCAAAACATTTATATATACAAAATGTAAAAGTTTTAACATGGAAGTGAATGGTTTGTGGCCGGTAAGTTGGCCGGTACGGTGGCTGGTGCGGTGGCTGCGGTGGCTGGTGCGGTGGCTGCGGTGGCTGCGGTGGCTGCGGTGGCTGCGGTGGCTGCGGTGGCTGCCGTGGCTGCGGTGGATGCGGTGGCTCCTTGAGAAGCCGCCACATATGATGCAAACGCAGGATCCTTATCTTTGAAGAAGGAGAGGAACGACGCCAACTGAGTTTGAGCAAGTCGATGTTCCTCATCCCGTCGAGCATTTTCCGCTTCTTGTTCCGCGATCTTTTGATGAGCAGCTCGAAGTTGTTCTTGCATCTCAGAAATTGTGTTTGACGACGATGCATAACTACTACTGTCCTTACTCCTGCTGTTGAAGATCTCTCCAAGTTCCCCAAGTCCAAAAGATTGTCCCTTGGTATCTGTTTCAGTAGACTAACATAACAAAAAAAAAAACTGAATCAGAAGACATGTTACAAAACTGACAAGGAAATAAACGTTCAACAAACATAAGGAACCAAAAACGTAGAACACATGAGTCACAAAACTGACCAGGAAAGAAACAGAAAATGATCACATTGTTAGAGTATAAGTTTTGATTTTGAATCGAGTATAAGTTTTGATTTTGAAGCCACCCACAGTTCCAAAAACAGAGAAACATGATGTTCCACGGGAACAATGGATTCAATTGCAAGAGTACCAAAAACAGCTCAAACCACAAAAACCCTAGACAAGAAATCTATAAACATCCAAGAGAAAACAAGCAATCACAAAACAAGCAATCACAAAACAATGACAGATTACCATAATGACAAGAAACTGAAAACTGAATGCATCAATAACAACAAAAGAACCACGATCTGATTCAATGAGATTACCTTAAGACAAGAAACTGAAAACTGAAAACTTACCTAAACAATCAACTCATCAGATTCAATCAGATTACAGCAACTAAAGACTTGTTAAACTAATTCTAAGAAGAGGAAGACTTACCTTAAGAAAGATGTCATTTTTTTGTTCAATGGTCAGGTTCTGCTGAGTTGATTGCTCTGAAGGTGATGCACCATCAACAGCCATTTCTGACATCCTCTCTTGGATGTTCTTCTCATAAGTTTCAGCTACCCTTTTGGCCTTTTGATCAACAAAAGATCCATCATGTCTTGTATGTGTTTTCATAAAGACTTCTCCAAGCGAGACAAGACGCCCTAATTCTTCCTCCTAAAATGAAAAAAAAACATATTAGTTATCTGAAATGCAATATATAAAACCAATGAATTAAAACGTTACCATTTCTTGTTGAACTTGCAGGTATGATTTCTGCCCGGATACGTGTTTGTGAGGACCAAGACCGCCACGGTCAGAGTTGCGGCATTGTGAGTAAGTAGAGCTCCTCTCAATTGCTTCTGGAGTTCCCCAATGAGCCACCATTTCTGCCCAAAGCGTTTCGCCTATCCAAGGTGGTCTCTCACCACTGTGTTTAGCTTGACTTACTATGCCTTTCATCCGTTTTTTGGCCCTTCTCAAGAAGCCTGCTTTCACCAGGTCAGTAATCCCCCTCTCCCAATTGTACTTCCGCTACACAACACAATAAATGTAAGTATCACTCAGTAACTAAATCAGATTACTATGTGCCTACTATACAATGAAAAAATAACAATTATTACCGCAAATGTTCTGAAATATCTTTCTTGGATGTCTAAAGGCGTTTTGCCCCAGCTATAATATGGACCATCGAACTTCCTCCGAAATATTCCAGCAATGACTCGAGACAATTTGCCTTTGTCCCGGTTAAACCTGTGACATAAAACATCAAAAAAGGTTAATTAGACTGAATGAATGAAACTGCAAATGAATGAAACTTACTACACTAGTAATGAAAAACGAAACTGAACAATGAAACTGCAAATGATAATCCAATTTCCAGAACAATACAACTCACTAGATGGATATCAAACTTTTACAGAACAATGAAACTCACTTGATGGATGTAAAACTTTTACAGAACAATGTTCTTACATATGCATAACCATCGACATCCATATGTTCTTACATATGCATCATTTTGTATTAATGAAACTGAAACAGGAGCACAACAAAATCAAACTGAAACAGAAACAGGACCAAAACAGGAGCAATCTACTAATAGAAGCAAAGCAAAATCAACCTGAAACAGGAGCAAAACAGGACCAAACAACTAACAGAAGCTAAGCAACATCAAACTAGATATTCAAACTACCTACTAATGGATGCAAAATCAAAGATAGAATCGATCCTTACCATGTGTTCTGGACGTGGGGAATCGGATGTGGACTCAAGATTGGTAGATGTTCTCGGCCAGGAAGAGCCAACAAATCATCTAACAACCGTTCGAAGTCCAGTTCTGTCTCGGGAGCATTATGAGCAGGAGATTGGTGCTCTAGAATCTGAACCGGCTGCGGTTGATGTTGAGGATTCTGATAAAGAGGCTGTTGTTGCTGGGGAATCTGATAGGGTTGTTGTTGCTGGGAAATCTGATAAGGCGGAGGATAATGCAGGGGAGTCTGATAAGGCGGAGGTTGTGACGTCGGAGTCGCAGGTTGTGGCGTCAGAGGCAGCACAGTAGCGACTTCGGGCTGTGGATTAATGAATTGCGGCGTTTGTGTCGTCGGAGGAAATTGGGCTGGAATAGATGATGAAGGGGTAACCGATTCTGTCGCGGAAGAGGACCGGTTGTAGGCGTAGGAAGACGAGTCGACACCTCCGTCTGCTCTCCCACCGGCGGATAACCGGCCACCACCACCGCGGGAACTAGACTTTCGGCCACCACCGCCGCGGGAACTACTTGGTCTTACCTTGGGACCCATTGTCGTGAAGGGAATTTCCGAGAATGAGAGGTAGAGAATCCCAATTTAGAGATTGAGATAGAAGGAGTGGGTTTGGAGATAGGTGAGAAAGAGATGAGGGGGTTAGGTTTTCTCGACAATAGAAGGGGAGACGACGAGTTTCACTCTGTTATGAACGAAGGCGTCTCTAAATAGTCGCAAATCAGTCTCAAAGAAATATAGTCGCAAAACTGGTCGCAAATAAAAAAAATAGGAGAGATAATGTTACCGCGTGTTAATTCAGCAAAATAGTTTGAAATGGTCGCAAATTAGTCATAAAATAGTCACAAAGTGCGACTATTTTGTGACGGTATTTAATAATTCATTACCCTATACCCTAAATCCCAAAGTTTCATTCATTTTTAATAAAACTAAGACTATAAACTCTCTCTTAACCTAAATCTAACACTAGAACTCTCCATACAACCATAAATTGTAATTTCAATCATTCTTAAATAAATACCCTAACTTATTACATGTAACACATATGTCATTTACTACATGTCTAAATAATATACAACCATAAGTTTAAAATTTTGAATTTAGAAATTTAAGATATTTAATAAACGTCTAAATAATATACAAAACATGTCTACATGTCTAAAAGTTTAAATTAACATGTTTAACATTCAATATTGTTGATTTTTTATAAAAAAAAATCAATTGGAATTGCGAAATAGTTGCAAATCATTCTGAATTTCAGGTGTTGGTAAGGAATTAGTCGCAAAATCGTGGGTATTTTAAGACACTTACTTGACTATTATGAAATTGTTTAAAATCTGTTTAAAAATTAAAGAATGGTCGCAAAATCGTGGGTAATTTAAGACATTTTTGTGACTACTGCTTAATTTGTTGAAAATCCGATTCTGGAGAATCGAACCCTAGACCTCGTTTTCCTTCCGGAAGGACGTAACCAAAGAGCCATTGTGATCATTCGTTTGTTTCTTACATAGACTTGTATATAAAGCATTGTGTGAAAACATTTCTATTATATTAGTTCCGACCAAATGTTACAAAACATACAAACACATATATAAATAAAACATACAACTATATTGCACCAAACATATACAAACACATATATAAATAGAAAATTTTGCAACAAAACATACATGATATATAATTATATGATTACAAAGATATAAATTAAAATATTATTAAAATTCCTCATCTTCATCATTTGACGATGATAAATTACAAAGAAATTCGTCCTCTGCTTCTGCGTCTTCGATCTCAAAATCAATTTCTTCGTAAGGCTGATTTCCCTCAACTAAAGTATCAATTATGATTTCATCAATCGTATCCGTGTTATCATCAATTGTTTGCTGCAATATAACCGGCTCTTTTTCGTTAAATTTTCCCTGAACACCATGTCTTGGATTTACTTTGAGAACTGTGAGCCACACCTTCCGAGGTCGTTTAATGTATGGGTATGAAAGATAACAAACTTGATCAGCTTGAGATCCTGTAAGTGGGCGTAAAATTAGAAGTAAACATACACACACACACACACATATATATATATATATATATATATATATATTTTGTTGAAATGTTATATTGATTGGTCAACAAAAAGGATATGTACAAACGGTTCAGAGAGCCAAGCGTCGGAAAACAGAGATTCAAAAACAGAGCATGAAACTAAATAAAATCAGGAGACCAAATCGAAGAGATATACTAAGTCATCGACGGGAAGTTTGTAGCAGGGAGTGTGCAGAGTTCCCTCCAGCGGGCGAGGCTTTCATTGTCCTCGTTTCTTGAGAGGGAATGCAGCCGAAAGCTGATGTCTTTGTTGATCATGTGCGAGAGGAAGAGGGGAGATCGAGAAGGCCGTTGGTGTCGTCGACCGTTTCTTTCCTGCCAGATCCTATAGATAGTTGACTGTAGTGCTAGGCGAGCTAAGATGGAGTCAGTCTTTGAAAGTCTGCCTCCCGATACTGATCTTATTGTGATAGTCCAGTCCGGGTTAGTGCGACCGAGTAGAAGCCCGGAGCACAGCCAGTTCCAGATTGTAAATGAATACGGGAAGCAAAGAACAAGTGATCTCTCGTCTCGTTGGGTTCCCCGCATAGTACACACGATTGAGTATGACCCTACTGCCGCATCCTCTCTCCTGTTGCGAGCTTATTTCTCATCGCCAACCAGGTTATAAATCCATATCTAGGAATTGATTGGGAAAACCAGACCAAATGACTCCACCATATCACTTGACCCGAATCCCGCAGCTGCTCCCAAGTCGCTTTACTTGAGAAATGATCCTTAAACTCATGACAGTTATGGCGCCAAAGCACAACATCCTGCCCTGCTGAGACACAAGGGACCGGTGACGAGGAGACACTGTTCACTATCTCCCGTAGGGCTGGACTGCGACAGCGACGGAGTGCCCATTGACCGTTCCGGACGGCTGACGATACCTTTGCATTGCGAGCAATACCCATATTACGAGTCCCCGCCTCTCCCGCGATATTGAACAGCTTGCCGATAGGAAGCCAGATATCAAACCAGAAAGAAGTAGCTTCACCATTACGGATTTCGTATCGAATGTAATCCGCAGCCAGAGGTCTGAGCTTAAGTAGCTTCACCGTTAAGTATGTATATATATATATATATATACAGACTTATCAAAACAAAAATTACCTAAAATAAAAGGTTCGTAATTTTGATATCTCCTTGATGATAGCACATCAACAATGCCTCCTTCTTGCATTCGGGTGCCTTTGCCAATCGTAGGGTCATACCATTCACAGTAGAAAAGTGTGATCTTCAAATTCAGAAATCCTGGATACTCGAGCTCTATGATCTTTTCCACAGTCCCATAAAAATCATCCTCTTGATCATATGCTTCAGAATAATTTTGTCCTCGAACACATACCCCATAATTCATTGTTTTTTTTGTGAGTCCGTGTTCTCGTGTGTGAAACATATACCCTCTAGTAAAATACATAGGCCATGCCTTCACTTTATTTTCGGGACCTTCCACTATTTCAAGAACCCAAGGAGGAAAATGTTCTTGACTTTTCATTGTATTCACCTATACATTTATATATATGCAAATATATTAAAAAAAACAAATTCATAACTATTCTTTAATAATCAATAGATGGATATTAAATACGTACATATTGGCGAACCCATATATGAAAATCTGCATCTCTTTTCGAGTTGACCTCGTCATCAGAGAGTTGTGGATATTCAAATCGAATTTGCGCCTCCAACAATCTATAAGAAATAGTTAACTAATTAAATTAAATATTAAAGTTAATTAAAATATAACAATTACGTTAATGAACCATATATTACCTCTCAAGCGGCTGAAAATAGTCACAATTGCGCAAGACATATGCATGTGCACATTTATAATCTTTCTCAGTTAACCAAAATTCACTACTTTGGCCACTTGGACGACCTACTTCAGTGAATATATCTGGTACCGGTATAGGATATACCGGTAATTCACCTTCGTCATACCGACTTGACCTGGAAAATAATAATATTAATATTAACGTCTACAAATAGTCAAGACCTTCATTTTAGCTCGTATAATTACTGTTCTGATAAATAGTCACCATCATACCTTCTTCTGCGAGCTGTAGAAATGTGCGAAGCAAAGTAGTGTTCTGAGAAATAAGATATCTCATCATTTATGTATGATTGAATTATTGATCCCGCTGGATATCTTTTGTTCTTTGTCTTCCCTTTTAAACGTTTAAAAAACCTTTCGAAGGGATACATCCACCTATATTGCACTGGACCACCAAGCTCCGCTTCGTAAGGTAGGTGTATTGGTAGATGCTCCATAACATCAAAGAAAGAAGGTGGGAAGATTTTTTCCAAATTACACAAAATCATGACAATGTTATCTTTCAAAACTTTGAGGCGGGTTTGATCCAATGATCTACTACTTAAGTCACGGAAAAATGCTCCAATCCCTACGACAATATATTACAATCATATAAGTTATATATATATATATATATATATATATAAGTCATGAAACATATATGATAATTTATATATATATATACATATACCTGATAATGCAAGCTGCACGTTACGCGGTAGAAGTTCTGCAAAGACAAACGGAAGCAATCGTTCCATAAATACATGGCCGTCGTGACTTTTCATTCCCGAGAGCTTTCCACCGTTGATGTCTGCACAACTAGCTAAATCTGCTACATAGCCATCGGGGAATCTAACCTCATGTTTGACCCATTGTAGTAAGCTTCCTTTCGCTTTTGAAGTCAATCGCCAAATAGGAAATGGAGCTCTCCCTCGATCATCTACATGCAAATCTTTCCGAGAACAAAATTTTGCAATATCTAATCTTGATTTTACTGTGTCTTTTGATCTGTCTTTAACATTCATAACAGTATACATGATGTTATCGAAAAAATTCTTCTCGATATGCATCACATCAAGATTGTGTCGTAGCGTCAGATCGGTCCAGTACGGTAGCTCCCAAAATATACTTTCTTTATGCCAATTATGCCAATCCCCATAGCCGTCCACTTTATTTTCATGACCATTTCCACCGACTTCAGATGTTTTGGGTGGTTCTGCATGCCTTATACGCTCATATAAAACTTGTTCGCCAGTTAAAGATTGTGGTGGGTAGTCGTTCAATGCGTGCTTTCCCTTCAAAAAGTTTTTTTTATTCTTCCGTAACGAATGACTTGCAGGAAGAAATCTTCTGTGACAGTCAAACCAACATGTCTTCCTACCAGCCGGAAGATAAAAAGCATTTGTATCATCCATACAAATAGGACACGATAGTCTTCCATGTGTCGTCCATCCCGACAACATACCATATGCTGTAGTCCACATTAGAACAGCTTTCAGGTTGAAATTTTGATCTAATGACACATCATATGCCTCGACTCCGTTATACCATAACTCCTTTAACTCGTCGATCAATGGTTGGAGGAAAACATCAAGACTGGCTCGTGGATGATTTGGTCCGGAATTCAAAATAGTCAGAAACAAATACTCAGTATTCATGCACATATCTGGCGGTAAGTTGTATGGAGTCATGATCACAGGCCACAACGAGTGATTTTTTGACATACCAAAAGGATTAAAACCGTCAGTACATAACCCAAGATATACGTTTCGCGTTTCTTCCGCGAACGCAGGATGCAAATTTTGAAAATTCTTCCACTCCGCCGCATCAGATGGATGACACATTACTCCGTCTTTTGAATCATGCTCAGCATGCCATCTCATCGATGATGCAGTCTTCTCTGATTGGTACATTCTCTTCAGTCTGTCAGTGATAGGTAAATACCACATACGACTAAACGGGATTTTAGTTCGTCCCTCACTAGCCTTATATCTTGGTTTTCCACAGAACTTGCAATGCTCCAACTTCTCATCTTCTTTCCAGAAGAGCATACAGTTATCTATACATACATCAAATGTATGGTACGGCAATCCTAGCTTTCGCATCAGAGTTTCTGTCTCGTAGTACGAACTAGGTGATTGATTACCCTCTGGTAAAACCTCCGAAAACAATTCAGACCATGCGTCCATACAACTTTCCGCCATATTATGGTCTGACTTAATGTTCATGAACCGAGCAGCCAAAGATAACTTCGACAGACCTTCACGACAACCATCATAAAGTGAAGTATTTGCAGCATCTAACATGTCGTAAAACCGCTTTGCCTCTTGGGTAGGTTCTTCATGAACATGATCATCATGATATCCACTATCATGTTCATGAGGATACTCATGATGATTAAATGGCGTAGTACCATGAAATGCATCATTCACCATCCCAACATATACATTCCCCCCATCATACGTTGTTGGTTGATCTACATTAGCATAATGACTATTCGTTCCTCCTGATCCCCCAACCACATCATAATCTTCACCATGTTCAGACCATACATAATATCCGGGCATAAATCCCCTACTATGCAAATGCTTCGAAATTGTATTTCCTTGCAAAAATTTAGAATTTTGACATTTTACACAAGGACAGTAAAACCTACCTCCACTGCTTTGCGCTAGTGGTTGGCTATTAGCAAAATTCATGAACTGCTCCACCCCCGCCAAGAATTCACTAGAGATATGATTTGTGTGTGGATCGATTCTATTATACATCCACTCTCTTGATGAATTCCACATTGTATTTTTTTGGATATGGGTTTTTTTTTTGGATTTGGATCTGGGTTTTTTTTTGGATTTGGATCTGGGTTTTTTTTTTATTCTGGTTTTTTATTTTGGATTTGGATCTGGATTTTTTTTTTTTGACTCTGGTTTTTTTTGTACGTAGGTTTGAATGAATGATTTGTGTCAATGGGGAGGAGGGGAACGAGCGTTATATAGGCAAAGTAGTTTGTCACTGATTTACGACTACTACCAAGTAGTCGCAAATGTACAACTATTTTGACACTATTTTCTGATTAATTTGGGACTACTATAAGTAGTCGCAAATGGTAGGTGTACCAACTAACTCCTACATTTTCCACGTTTTCTACCTACCTTTACCGACTAATGTCCAAATCAGTTGCAAATTTGAGACGATTAATTTATGTTGCAAAACAGTCGCAAATGTGAGACTATATTTCCAGACTAATACTAATAGTCGCAAATTAGAGACTACTATTGCGACTACGTTTCCCGTCAAACAAAACAGTCGAAAATTAGTCTCAAAGTCAGACCATTTTGCGACTAAATGAATGTAGTCTAGTATTAGTTGGATATCAGTCGCTTATTAGCGATTAATTTCCTACTAATAATTTTGGTCGTTAATTTGCGACTATTGTGCCTCTGCGACTTAAGTAGTCGCTCATTAGTCGCAAATAAGTCATAAAAGGGTCACTCAGTTTTGCGACTAAAAAAGTAGTCGCAAATTGTAGTCACAAAAACTGTGTTTTCTTGTAGTGATCTTTACCTCGCTTTGATATCAGCTGGAGGTTACGACGAAGCTCAAACTCGCGGGCAACAAAGCTTTTGTTGTAGTTGTCAGCAAGATACAACCATACATCGTGAGATGTGGCTAGACAATGAACTGTGCCCAGAAATTCTTTTGTGAGAGTTCCAAACATCCAAGAGATGATAAGTTGATCAGTACAGGTCCACGCTTCAAACTGTGGATTTGCCGTCTGAACAGCGACGTTGTTGACTATAGCCGTGACTGTTTCGGCTGGTGGAGCTATCTGGCCAGTGACAAAGCCCAGAAGCCTTTGACTACGAAGAAGAGACTCCATTTGAGTCTTCCATAGAAGATAGTTACTGTCATTCAACTGGAAACATGAACAGTAGAGGGAAAGGGGTAAGGATCAATTCTCTCAGCCATTACAGCACCTGTTAGGGTTTATGAGAGCTCTGATACCATGTGAATTTAACGAAAGAAGAGTTTCTCACTGAAATTTTCAATGTATTTTTCCTTAACATCCTTCTCCCAATTACAAGCACCATATTTATATAACTTGGGAGCAATCTAGACTAAGTTCCTTTTATGAAGGATCTCTCTGCAGTTGTCACACATCTATGAATTTTCATTCTAGTGATGAGAGAGAGTTGTTGGTTTGATGCAGGTTTTTCAACGACGTTGCAGGTTTTGAGGATGAACACAAAAGTCAATGTTTTGTTGCAGGTTGATCGTGAATCAGAGATTGGGCTTGAATCAGAGATTGGTCTTGGCCCACAACTTTCGTATTGGGCCTGCTGCTTCTTAATACTTTCTGATGATGTGTTCGTAATCGAAGAGGAGACCATCGTTTACAAAATCCGAATTCAGAGGCTCTGCGAACAGTTTGAATCTGTGCGATTTTGTCTCGGAAGAGAGAGGAAAATATGAGGGGAGTCGGAGGACCGTTGCTATCAACCGGAGATCTTCTCGCCGATCTTGTTGAAGAAACTTGTGGATCCTAAAATCCACACTCAATAATTTGGAGTGATTTGTAAATAAAGGGAAGATGGGCAAGAATCTCGTATGAACACAACGATGTAAGCAAGGCGAGATTCGACGAAATGGATTTTATTCGTATATCGAATAAAATAGAAGGATCTCGGACGAGATGGGAATGGTGGTTGCACTCGTGGTCGAGCTGCCTACGTACCCGTTTACGGGATCAAACCTATACGTAGTTCAATTATACAGTGATCTCGAATGAGATGTGTTCGTGAGTGAATAGCGAGCTCGAAGAGCATACGGCTAAACTCGGTCGATCTCCTCGAGCAGATTATCGTCGTTAAGGAATGGTTCTCGCAATCAAATACAGAGATGTATTTGACAAGAGAGTTGTCGAGTCATTTGTGATAAGAGAATTGTTATTCTCTTTTCTTTTGTTGTTTATGTGTGTAGCTCTTGTCGAGCGTAAGTTCTTTTTTTTTTGTGAAGACCACCTTTTGTTCCTTTTATAAGAGTTGATCTTCACGTTCTTTTGCTGTTGCCCATATCCCACATATTTCTCTTTGACTTATTCTCTCCTCCTCACGTGTCTGAGATATGAGGGAGATCAAAGACCAAATCCTTTGGTTTGATCCTAGTCAAAGATCTCATGTTGACTTGGTTAATGGTACCAAGTGGGTTTTATTGGCCAAGTTACGTGACATTATGTCTAATATCATATGGGCCTAATTGGATTGAACCGGATATATTCGTTAATTATCCGGTTTTTAGGCGGGTCGGATTTGGTGTTAAATCCGGTACCAACAATTGCCCCCCAGTTCTTTGAACGAGGTGACGAGGTCGGAGAACCGTAAAGCTTTGAATGTCGAGGTCTGCTCGACTTGTACGTTGTGAACTAGATTGTTCAAACGACTTTTATAAGATGCTGCTCGCTCTCGCGCGAGGTTAACTAGTCTTGTGCTTACACGAGATTAACTCGACATGTGCTCATGCGAGGTTAACTCGACTTCATGAGTTTCTTGTAAGCACGATGATGTTGGTCTTTTAAGATCGAACCGTATTGAGTTGGATTCGTAGAGTTATCGGGTTTGCGATAATTGCGATGATGCAATCTATGAAAGATTTCGATCGTTTTGAGGTCGTATTTTGAGATTAAACTCGGCTAGAATTTGGACCGTTTTGAGGTCGTATGAAAGTTTTAGACCGTTTCAAGGTCGTATGAAAGNTAACTAGTCTTGTGCTTACACGAGATTAACTCGACATGTGCTCATGCGAGGTTAACTCGACTTCATGAGTTTCTTGTAAGCACGATGATGTTGGTCTTTTAAGATCGAACCGTATTGAGTTGGAGTTGTAAAATTATCGGGCTCGCGATGATTGCAATCTTTGAAAGTTTTCGACCGTTTCGAGGTCGTATTTTGAGATTAAACTCGGTTAGAGTTTGAACCGTTTTGAGGTCGTTAATTTGAAAGTTTAGACCGTTTCAAGGTCGTGTTCCGAAAGTTTAGACCGTTTCAAGGTCGTGCTTTGAAAGTTTAGACCGTTGGAAGGTCGTACGAAAGTTGACCGTTTTGAGGTCGTACGATGAAAGTTTAGACCGTTTTGAGGTCGTAAGTTTGAAAGTTTAGACCATTTCGAGGTCGTACGAAAGTTTAGACCATTTCGAGGTCGTACGAAAGTTTAGACCATTTCGAGGTCGTACGAAAGTTTAGACCGTTTCGAGGTCGTACGAAAGTTTAGACCGTTTCAAGGTCGTACGAAAGTTTAGACCGTTTCAAGGTCGTTTCGAGGCAGTATAATGAACGTCGAGACCGTTTCAAGGTCGTTTGAAAGTTTATGCCATTTCAAGGCCGTACAACAAACGCTGAGACTGTTTCGAGGTCGAGTGAAAGTTTGGGCCATTTCAAGGCCGTATGAAAGTTGACCGTTGTTACCAATCTTGAACTCGCTCGGGAGAGCGAGGCGAATCCTGGGATCTTTGCGGATGGACTCGTTGTTTGAGTGCAAATGTGAAAGCGACTTAGTGAAAGTGCTTTATGAGGTGTTCTCTTTTGTGGAACCTCGGTTAAGCTATCGTGCTAGTGAAAGCTGTCGCAAACCGCGTTGGTGACCCGATAAATGCCTTCCCGATAGTTCGTTATTCTTCGGTATAATATTATTTCGTGTGTAGAACACTTGAAGTATAATCGATTCTTTTGCGTTGAACCCTTAGGTTCGTCTTTAAAGAAGAAAACACTGGGAATGTAGGCTTGTATAAGCATTATTTTCTCGTGAAGCCGTTTGGGGGCGAAGCCTGCATCGACTAAGGCTTATGTGAGAGCGTTAACGAGCTCGAGCGGGATCTGTGAGCTTACGAATAGACGAGTCCCGGCGTAGTTCGCGGGATGGCGACCTCATGAGGAATGCATGAGCTGATTAGCTCATCGGATTAGAGCTGGGTTTTGAGAACCCGTTCTCGTATAATTGAGTTGAGTTAGAACTCGAGCTGCGATGGGGTCTTGGAATGGATATGAAGACAAGCTCAGTTCCTTCTTTTTATGGCATGTACTCACATGCTCTAGCTCTCGAATTATGATCGGATTCCTTGGAATGTTGTTATGCAGTTCGTTTAGGTTTAACGTTTGCTTTCCTACAACATTATTGTGAGGTTAACTCCTCTTAAGGAGTTTGTACTCTCAAGTCGATTTTTGACTCTTTGTTGATGATCGTTTTGTCGAGCCGATCAGGGTGCGGGAAGTCTAGAGCTTCCCGTGATAGAGATCGTACGTTTGGGGGTACGGTCTTACCAACCCGCGAACGGTATGTTGTTTGCCTGAGCAAGAGCTCGCATGTTTTAAAGGGCAAGCATAGATGCGATGACCGATTCGTCGAAACGCTTCAAGGCTGAGATCCTCGAACATGAGGTTATCGTTTTAGTCGGCGAGTTCAAGCATAAGTTGTGGACTTTGTTTTTTGAACTAAAACAAAGCTGGAGAGCTCGTTTAAGAGTCGACAAACAGAGGCCTTAGTTGCGAGCTCATTTGTGGATTGAGCAAGGCTCTAGCGTTTGTTCATGTACTGAATTATGAGCTATGTTAGCTCGAGTGACGAGCTGGTGAGCTGACGAGCTCGGAGATTTGTCAGTTATCGAGCTAACTGTGAGTTGTTGAGGCGGTGAGCTCGATGATCTGTGAGTTGTCGCAGTAATGAGCTCAGAGATATGTGAACTGAAGAGTTCAGAGATTTGTGAGCCATCGAGGTGACGAGCTGAAAGATTTGTGAGCTATCAAGTTCAGAGTTATGCGATCTGTCAGGGTGACGGGCTCGGAGACGTGAGCGACGTCGCGATAATCGATCTTTAAGTCTATGAATTGACGAACTAACGAACTCAGAGATCTGTGGGTTGTCAAGGTGACGAGCTCGGAGATTTGTGAGTTGGTAAGCCAACGAACTCAAAGATTTGTGAGCCATCGAGCTGACGAGCTCGAATGTATGTGAGCAGAAGAGGAGATTCTTCGAAGCCCATTAGTTGAAAGGCTCACTAGAAGAGTACGTCTGTCGAGCTTTCGGTGTTGACCATTATTCTGGACGGCTCGAATCCGCTTACATTGAACTGGATTATGAGAGCGTTGTCGTGTTGTTTTTCGAGGTGTAGAGTTTCGCTATCTCGAAAGTTGATCTCGTGATCGAGTTCTTCGAGGGTAGTTTGTGCTCGTGGTCTTGTCATGACTTTTCATTGGAACATCTTGGTAGAGTTCGCCGAGTCTTGGCAAAACTGTGAGACGCCACATATGAAGTGTATTGTTTTGGCGGTGGGCGGCTCTACTCCCCCCCCTCAAAAACAAGGTTTGCGCGAGCAAAATTTGATCGAATTTTTTTGGGAGTTGGTGGGGGCGAGATGGCCGATTTCAGTGATCCGCCGCATAGACTTAGGTCTTTGAACATGAGGTCAATGCGGTTATTCGGCGATGGGGCGGGGTGCCTTGTCCGTTGACCTTAACGGCTCGTTCCCCCTTTTTGGGAGACGGCTTTTTCTGATTGTTCTTTGAGGTTCATTTACATGTTGACCTCAGTAGTTTGACCTCGGTGACCTCGTCTGAAGTTTGTTCGAGGTCGTTTTGAGCTGTCAGGAGGTGAGCTCGAGTTCAGAATTCTTTTGTGGAATTTCCTTTTTGTTTGCGATGATCACAATACTTCGTCGGTCGTAGTCCTTGTTTTCTTCATTTGAGGAGGACTTCCGATAGTGTATGTGTGTTTTCCCGTGTTGGGGGTTCTCGTTTAGAGGTCTTTTTCGACGTCGTGTTCGCGTTAGCGATCTGTGTTCCTTCTAACTTCT
>PKML01058822.1:13063-60699 GCA_002933935.1 Eutrema yunnanense | reverse complement strand
TAAGTAATTAAACTATGTGTATTTGGTTATAATTATATTTTTGGGTTAAAGTATTTTTTTTTTGGTTAGATCTAATATTTTTATTTGTGTGGTGTGCTAGACCCAAAAATTAACATGTTTTGAGTCTGAGTGACTGGCTGGTTACACAATTTTAGAGGGTTTTTTTTTGCCAATTTTGCACGATTTACGCATGAATATTAATGAATAAAAATTAGCAAAAAAATATATATATATATTAATGAAAATTTAAACTATAAAATCACCATTCCCTTGGTTTTACATGTAATAAAGTATTTTCGTTTATTCTGTTCCGTCATTTCATTCCGCATGGTNAACCTAAGACTCACTAACTCTAAAATGGATGCAAACTATACCAAAAACAATGAAATGAATGCAATAAGTCACAAAATGCTAACTAAAATGGGCTAAATTATGTAACTATCACTATGGCTGATCGGAAGATGGTGGAGCTGGCAAGGCTTGGATGTCACATCGGTGGAGGAGGGGGAGGAGAGTCGGTGGTGGTGGCGGAGGCAGCGGTGAAGGGGCTGGCGATGGGGCTTGAGAAGATGGTGAAGGCCGCTGATTGTGTGAGGCTGAAAACGCTCAAGGGTATATTGGACATTTTGGCTCCAAAGCAGTGCGTTGAGTTTTTAGCATCGGCGGCTGTGTTTCAGGTTCAGTTACGCAGGTGGGGAAACGAAAGACATAATGCCACTCACTCCTATGGTTACTAACACACACTCAAGGGTAGTTTCGTCTTTTCTCATATACTTTAAAAAAAAAAACTTGTTAACTTCCATCAACTGCCTCTTTTCTTTTGTGTTAAACAAGTTTGGAACTAGAAAAGAAAAATGGGATATATATACATATATATGAATTTTTCACGATGTGAAGTTACAAGTTACGCAATGCAAACTGCATGGTGTCGCGGATACCGCTCGTTTGTCATTAAAGGAGTTAGATTGTAATCAGTGTCAAGTTTTCAAAGACCGGAAGCGACATCTAAAAAAATCATTCATATGGCTCGAACTTTTGATATGTATGTTGCATAACAACACCTACACCGATACACCAAATGAACTTCTTAGAAAATATGGCCGAAAATTTTATTTATTATTATCGGCCAGAAGCCGGTGCTTCTTCAGCTTCCTCTCAGGATCGGCCCTGATTGTAATATACATCTCGAGAACATTTGTTGGAAGCATTCACAAATGGCAAATATTGTTCACAAGGTTAGAATTCAGCTCAGTCGTTGAATTTTAACTTAGTCTCTAATCAGTAAGCAAAATTGACAAACTATGCGAAACCGATTTCTATCCTTCCTGCCGAAGTATAGCAACTCTTCTCTCCTTTTTCTTTTGGTTGTATCTTTCATTAGATATGAAACATTTTCAATCTTGTTTGGTTCCAATTATGGGTAAGAACACCATTAGTGGGAGTATCTCAACTTAACTCATGTCGTTTGAAAAACCCATGCCAGAATAACCAGCGACACCAACCACGGAAGATGTGGTGAATTATTAGGAGATAACTACGTATCTCGTAGTATCTCGAAGAATCAGGAAAATATCCTTTTGTAAATAAGGAATATATCCTATTGTGTTAGGATTCATAGAACCATCGTAATGTATAAATACTCTTGTATTGTTATTCAATAAAGACAAAGCTAGTTTGATATCCAATTCTACATGGTATCAGAGCAAGAATCGATCTAAATTTTTCTTTTCCAAAATCGTTTTTTGCTTTGGTTCAAAGTTTGAACCTGTTCTTTGTTTAGTTCATCGTTTGCACTAACCAATCGTTGTTCACATGGCTTCGGATACTTCTGTGGAGAAATCCGGAGACGACTCAAGTAAGCTCGCGGTGGAGACGATGAATCCTTCGCCGTATGCTTTGTACGAATCCGATAATCCGGGTTCGATGATTACTCCGGTGATGTTGAACGGAGATAATTATAATCAGTGGGCCAACGAGATGCTTAATGCTCTCCAAGCCAAACGAAAGACAAGTTTCATCAATGGTACTTTGAAGAAACCTCTTGTTGGAAGTTCCGATTACGATTCATGGGTAGCTGTGAATTCAATGGTGATAGGTTGGATTCGCGCGTCCATTGAACCGAAGGTGAAATCGTCTGTGACGTTCGTCTCGGAGGCAAGTCAGTTATGGTCAGAATTGAAGCTGCGTTTCTCGGTGGGAAACAAGGTGCGTCTTCACCAGATTAAGGCACAACTTGCGGCTTGTCAACAAGACGGGCAATCCGTTATGGATTACTATGGGAAGCTGTGCTCACTTTGGGAAGAATTCGCAATCTATAGGCCGCTACCGATGTGTACGTGTGGAGCGGCTAAAGAGATCGTTCAGGAACGAGATGAAGAGAAAGTCCATCAATTTATTTTGGGCCTCGATGATTCTCGTTACGGTGGCTTGTGTACGACTCTCATCGGGATGGATCCTTTGCCATCCATCGGAGAGGTTTATTCTAGGATGGTTCGCGAAGAACAAAGATTGTCTTCGGCTCGAGCACGTGACCAACATCATGAGGCAGTGGGCTTCGCGACTCGTCAGCTCGAGTTCTCTTCTCGCAGCGATGACCAGAGTGGAGCCAGACCTGATTTGTCGATTTTGAAGAAATCGACCCAATGCTCAAATTGTGGTCGCAATGGGCATGACAAGAAAGATTGCTGGCAAATCGTGGGATTTCCAGAATGGTACACTGAACGTCACAGCGGTGGTCGTGGATCTGGAGCTCGCGGTCGCGGTGGTCGCGGTGGAAGTGGTGGTCGTGGAAGAGGACAAGTCACAGCTGCACATGCTACCTCCTCTAACGCTTCTGTTTTTCCCGAATTCACTGATGATCAATGAAGAGTTCTCACACAGATAATTAACGAAAAATCAGGCAATAGAGGTTCCGATAAATTGTCTGGTAAGGCTAAGTTTGGCGATATTATTCTCGACACAGGTGCCTCTCATCATATGACAGGCGATGTGTCCCTTTTGGTGGATATTGTTTCTATATCACCTTGCTCGGTGGGTTTTGCGGATGGGAACAAGACGTTCTCTCTACACATGGGCGTGTTCCCATTATCGGACAAAATCTCGTTGATGAATGTCCTTTATGTGCCATCTTTGAATTGCACTTTGATCTCTGTTTCTAAAATTTTGAAACAGACAAACTGCTTTGCGACTTTTACTGATACACTTTGTGTTTTACATGACCGTTTCTCGAGGACTCTGATTGGAAGAGGTAAAGAGCGTGATGGGGTTTATTTTTTGACGGATGTCGCTACAGCAAAGATTCATACGGTCAAGGCTTCTCAAGACTCGGCTTTGTGGCATCAGCGTCTAGGACATCCTAGTTTTTCTGTGCTTTCAGCTTTACCTTTGTTTTCAAGTTCTACGACTTCAGTTAACTCTAGTCCATGTGACGTCTGTTTTAGAGCTAAACAAACAAGATAAGTTTTTCCAGATAGTAATAATAAATCATCCGATTGTTTTTCTTTGATTCACTGTGATGTCTGGGGACCATATCGTATTCCCTCTTCTTGTGGTGCAGTGTATTTTTTGACTATTGTGGATGACTTCTCCAGAGCAGTTTGGACTTATTTGATGCTTGCCAAATCCGAAGTCAGAACTGTGTTGACCAACTTCATCGCCTATGCAGAGAAACAATTTGTTAAAGCTGTCAAAATGATTCGAAGTGATAACGGCACCGAGTTTATGTGCTTATCCTCTTACTTTCGCGAACATGGCATTGTTCATCAGACGTCGTGTGTGGGAACTCCGCAGCAAAATGAACGTGTTGAACGCAAACACAGACACATTTTAAACGTCTCTCGTGCATTGTTGTTTCAAGCGAGTTTGCCTATTATGTTTTGGGGTGAAGCAGTGTTAACCGCAGCTTACTTGATAAATCGTACACCTACCACTGTCCTTCAGGGTCGTTCTCCGTATGAGGTTCTTCATGGCTCCAAACCCGACTATACTCAGCTTCGAGTTTTTGGTTCTGCATGCTACGCTCATCGCATCACTAGGGACAAAGACAAATTTGGCGAGCGGAGTCGGCTTTGTGTTTTTGTTGGGTATCCGTTTGGGAAAAAGGGTTGGAAGGTGTTCGATATCGAGAGAAAAGAGTTTGTCATCTCTCGTGATGTTATTTTTAGAGAGGATGTTTTCCCGTATGCAGAGAACACGCCATCTCTTGTTCCATCATCCTCTCCAATTGTTGTTAGTGACGATGATTGGATTTTTTGCCAACCTCGATAGTACGGGAGGGTGTAGGTGATGATGCCATCATACCATCTCCACCATTAGTTGTCTCTCGCGATGAAAGCCCATCTGAAGTTGTTACGATACCTGCTCCAGTCGAGCCTTCTACTGACACTGCGATTGAACATTCTCCGGTCGACACATCCGTGGAGTCTGCGCCGTTGGTTACGGTTACTGACTCACATTCTGTTGATGAAGTGGAAACTATAGCTGACGTTCAGCTTGGGAGAGGTCATAGGGAGCGTATTCCCTCTACTCGTTTGAAGAATTTTGTTAGCTACAACGCTACGTCTTCTTTGCTGGAAAATACCCATCACGCTATCCTCGACTCCACTTCATTGTCCTCATCTTCGGTCCAAGGTAATTCTTTGTACCCATTGACAAATTATATCTGTGATGATGATTTTTCTCCGCAGCATCAAGCCTTTTTGGCTGCTATCACTGCTTCCGTTGAGCCGAAACACTTCAAGGAAGTTGTTCTCATCGATGTATGGAATGACTCTATGAATACGGAGGTTGTCGCACTGGAGAAAAATCATACTTGGGACATTACTGATTTGCCACCAAATAAGGTTGCTATTGGGTGTCAATGGGTTTATAAGACGAAGTACAATGCGGATGGTACGATCGAAAGATACAAATCTCGTCTTGTTATACAAGGCAATCGGCAAGTCGAAGGTGAGGATTACGGTGAAACGTTTGCTCCGGTGATCAAACTTACGACAGTTCGTACTATTCTTCGGCTAGTTGCTGCGAATGACTGGGAGGTGTTTCAAATGGACGTTCATAACGCCTTTCTTCATGGTGAACTTCATGAGGAGGTTTACATGAAACTCCCTCCGGGTTTTCGTCATATACATCCTAATAAGGTTTGTCGTCTACGGAAGTCCTTGTATGGGCTTAAACAAGCACCAAGGTGTTGGTTCAAGAAATTATCTGATTCGTTACTCAAGTTTGGGTTTGTTCAGTCCTATGACGACTACTCGTTATTCTCTTACACTCGTAATGGGATTGAACTTCGCGTTTTAATCTATGTTGATGACTTTCTCATTTGTGGAAATGATAAGTATATGCTCGGCAAGTTTAAAGATTACTTGGGGAAGTGCTTCTCGATGAAGGATTTGGCCAAATTAAAATATTTTTTGGGGATCGAAGTTAGTCGAGGTCCCGAAGGAATTTTCTTGTCTCAACGAAAATATGCCTTGGATATAATTGACGATACGGGAAATCTTGGTTCGAAGCCTGCTTCGACGCCTTTGGAACAAAATCATCATCTTGCAACCGATGCTAGTCCTATTCTCACCGATCCCACGCCTTATCGTCGCCTTGTGGGACGCTTGATTTATCTCACTCATACAAGGCCTGAGTTGAGTTATTCGGTGCATTTGTTGTCTCAGTTTATGAAAGAACCGAGGGAAGCTCATTGGACTGCTGCTCATCGTGTGGTACGTTATCTCAAAGGCTCGCCGGGACAGGGCATTTTGCTTAAGGCTGACAAGGATCTTTCTCTTACAGTGTATTGTGATTCGGATTGGGCCTCCTGTCCGTTAACTCGTCGTTCGCTAAGTGCTTTTGTAGTATTACTTGGTGGTTCCCCTATTTCCTGGAAGACTAAGAAACAAGACACTGTCTCACACTCTTCCGCGGAAGCCGAATATCGGTCTATGGCAGCAGCCCTACGTGAGATCAAGTGGCTACGTCGTTTACTACAAGAATTGGGTGTTGAACATTCTGCGCCAACTCGCTTGTTTTGTGATAGTAAAGCTGCCATTCAAATCGCTGCTAATTCTGTCTTTCATGAACGTACTAAGCATATCGAGTCTGATTGTCATTCCGTTCGTGACGCCGTCCGTGATGGTATCATTACTACTGAACACATTCGTACCAATGACCAGCCAGCGGACATTTTGACAAAAGCACTTGGTTGTATTCAGTTTCAAACCTTATTGTCCAAGTTGGGCGTTCAGGACCTTCACGCTCCAGCGTGAAGGAGGGTATTAGGAGATAACTACGTATCTCGTAGTATCTCGAAGAATCAGGAAAATATCCTTTTGTAAATAAGGAATATATCCTATTGTGTTAGGATTCATAGAACCATCGTAATGTATAAATACTCTTGTATTGTTATTCAATAAAGACAAAGCTAGTTTGATATCCAATTCTACATGAATAGATGTTGCCGGGAAATGTCGCTGGTCGCTGGAAGAGAGAAAAGCAGTGCAAATTTACTGTCGATGAAGGTGTCGTTGGTGGCACTCAAAAGTTACAATCCAAGTTAACGAATACTTAAGTTACAAGTTTTCTACATCAAAGAGTAAAAAACAAGTGAAACCTAATTATGTTATACGTGATTGGTCTTTAGTATATATAGACATATATACTATGCATCGTTATACAAACACATATCGGAACTCGTATATATCAAATCCATCGAGAAGCAAACACTAATCAAAACAAAATGAATGTGAAGAAGAATCAAGAACCAAAAGCTCGTATAAGAAAAAACTGATCCAAGAAACCAAACGAAAAACAAATTCGGTACAACGTATACGGTATAGAGAGAGAGCATTAAATGAATAAGAGACCACCTCTGATCGGCTTAGCGGGTTGGATTGAGGGAAAACCTCTGGTTTGGTCAAGTTGCTTCAGAGGACAAGATCTCAAGCTCTGCCCACCAAAGAGGAGAGGATCTTGGAGTAGCTTTTTCAGGAGTTATGTTAATAACTTCTTTTAGTTGCTCTGCTACAGCTTTCATTGAAGGTCGATGTCTCTGCTCTGTTTTCAGACATTCTCGTATCACATCACAGATCACTTCAAGCTCTTCTTCTTTGAATGTCTTTAACGATGGATCTATCATCTCTCCTAAATCGTTGTTTTCCAGATATTTTGATGCCTGAAACATTGTCAAGACCGTTATTATACGTACAATATCCTCTGTTTTTTATTTGTTTTCCAAATAGAAGGCGGTTTTAATGCGTACCCATTGTTCGATAGATCCGTATTCGTCAGAAAATGAGAGCTTCCCGGAGATTATTTCAAGCATTAAGAGTCCGAAGCTATGGACGTTAGTCTCTGGTTCCGGAGGTAGTAGCAATGATGCTTGCTCTAAGTCACCACTCACTTGTTTTTTCGGATTCAATCTCGCCTCTAAGTTGAAAGGAATCTCCGAGACCTGCAAATTCGGTTAAGCAAAAATCTTTTTAGCAGCTTCAAGACAACATATTTAAAACAATTTCAGAGGTTTCTTGATCTTTAAAACATATTCAGGGGTTCTTGAGCAAATTCAGCTTAAAAACGACAACTTTTAAAGCAGTTTCAGAGTTTATTGAGCACATTCATCTTAGAAACATGTAATAAAGTTTCAGAGATTCTTGAGAAAATGCAGCTTAATAACAACACCTTCAAAAACAGTTTCAGAGATTTAAGAGCAAACCTTGGCTGCGTAGTCATCGGTTAGGTAGATTTCAGATGAGTTGAAGTCCGAATGTGCCATGGGCGGGTTCATCTCGTGCATATGTTGCAGACAATAAGCAGTTCCCATTATTATTCTCATCCGTGCGCTCCAATCGAGATGCTCCATCTCCTTATCTGATAGGCGGAAAACGTTGTTAACCGAGAGAGTGAAGCCAAGAGAACATCATGAGACCGAGACCAATGTTTTTACCGTGCAAATGTTCGAAAAGGGTTCCATTTGGAGCATATTCGAAGACCATCATCCTATTAAAAGGGTCATCTTCTTCACAGTATCCAATCAGATTCACAAAGTTCTTATGATTTATCCGCGACAGTGTATCAATCTACAAAAACACATACACTAACTCCAATTCAAAAAATAATGGCAAGACCTCTAAGATGATATTTTTCTTTCTTTCAAGTTTGAGTAATTAACCTTTCTACGGTATGCCATTTCCATGGCTCTTGTCCATTCTTTAGATTCAGAAATCGCGGTTGAAGCCACAGCTATCTCAACACCACTCGACAAAGTTCCTTTATATACAGTGTAACCGTCAAACGCCTCGATAATATTGCTGAAATCCTCACACGCTGTTTCTAGCTCAGACCGATTCAGCTTCGGTACCCCTATGAAATTTCATCATGTTCTCAGTTTCAATGTTAATGTTCCTAACAGAAACAGAGTAAATTAAAAACAAAGAGAAGAAGATTTTACCGGTAACAAAAGCTTTCTGCAATTGTCCACTAAGACCAGTTTTCCAAGGACCTATGCTCTTTACAGCTCTATTCCGGCAAAAGAATATAACCGCGACTATAATCAGTAAACCGACGAAAGAAGCAACCGCGATAACCACATACAGCCACACATGTTTCGATCCTTTTGACTCTTTGTTATCTTGTGGCTGGTTCTTAGAAGAATCGGGATTACTGTCCTCATCAGGAGAAGGTAAAGGAGGGTTTAAAGGCGGTATTCTCTTCTTTGCATTAGTTACTGCAGGGAAAGACCCGCTGCTTCGAGGGGAAGCTTCAGTTATAATCCCGGGAGAAGGACTAGGAGAGGGAGGAGCAGGCTCAGCCGCCAAATTACTTGTCTCCTCGAGTAACTCACGTCGTTTGAAGATATCAGTTTCTTCCAAAAAACCTGCAAGAATCAGATTAAAGCCTTCAAGTACTAATCTTTAGTTTCTGCGCTAAAAATGCTAAATCTGAATTGTTTTTGGCTTACTTGGGAATGCTTTCAAGAAACGTCTGGAGGTTGCTTTGATCCGGAATACAATAGCTTCTACCTTTTTTACTCGAATGAAGCGGTTTCTTGAAACACTGCCAAGAGAGGTAACGGTGACGATGAATAACAAAAACAAAACACTCCTGAGTAGAATCTCTATTTTAGAAGATCCTATATGGTGTTAGATGAATCAGAATATTACGGAGCTTACCAATGTCCAAGTTTTCTATTTGCACAGCCAAGAACAGCAAAAGGAGAATACTTTGGATTCTTGTTCAACCGGACTTCATACAGCGATTGAAGTCTCAGGACCTTTATTCTCATATCACCCGAAAACTTGTTACCAGAAAGCAACCTGGATCAGTTCATATCAAACGGAACTAATTAAGTTACATTCTTTCCAATACATTTTGTTAAGCACTGAACATTAATAAACTCACAAGTGTTTTAGCGAAAAGTCATTGCTTAGCTCGGGTGGAACTTGTCCGCTCAAGTCATTGTCTCTCAAATCCAAGACTTCCAGATTTGAGAAACTCCCATACTCCTTTGGAATTCCACCGGAGAAGTGGTTCCTGGAGAGTATTCTGCAAGAACAAGAAAATGTTTAGTCCATAAATCAACCGAAAGTCGAAAAAAGCGAAGTTGAATCATCAAGGAGAAGCTGTAGATATCCCTTACAGAGATCTTAGGTTACTCAATTGGCTAAGCTCAGGAGCTAACGTTCCTTCCAAAGAACATCCTCTAAGATCCCTACAGAAACACATTAAGATCACCAAAAAAAAATCAGAATATAGAGACACTAATGATCTCATCTTCATAGCTTAGTGTAACAGAGGAACTTACAGAATCTGCAATTCACCGTCAACACAAGTTACCCCTGACCAAGAACAGAGATCATCACCAGAAACATTCCAATTTGCAAGAGTTCCATGAGGATCCGAGTTCACTCTTTCCCGGAATTCCAACAATGCGAATCCTAAATTCATCAAAAACTAAGATCCAAAACCCTAAACAAACAATTAAAAAAAAAAAAAAAGAAGATTGGATTAAAGAAATGTAACCTTCTTGGGAATTGATAGACAATGAGAGAGGAGCTTGAAGGCTAATGATCAAGAAGAGGAAGCAAGAGTAGTGGAATCCACAACCCATTATAAGGTTTTTTTACAACAAACACTATGCTAAAAAAATTTCCTAATTACAAATCAAAATCCAAAAAAAACAAAAAAAAACCATTTCTCATAAACCAAACAAACAAACGAACAAAAACTTTTTTATCTTCTATATATTACAATTTACAGAAAAGCAGAAAATCCTCGGATATCAGGGTCCTTCATCATTTTCCAGGTTTGAAAATTTAATTTCACAAAACCCTTTTTATCACAGTGTTCATCTCTGGGATCTATACAGCTCGTTTGTTTCTTAATATCTGACAATATACAAACAAAACACAAAATTTAGATGAAAATTATAAACAATAATTACGAAAAAAGGAAGGGATGCCTTTCAGAATAAGCAATGTATAGAATACCCCCAAAAAATCATTTTTTTCCTCTTTAAATGAGGAACATTGTGAATTACGTAAAGGAATCAAACAAATGATTGGAGAAACAAAAAAAACTTACTGTAAAAAGGAATTCCTTATAAATCAAAATATCCCCAGAAATCGATAACAATTATATAAAACAAATCCAAATTTTCTTTATTTTTTTTTAAAAAAATCGATTTCTTGTTTTTGCAGGATGATGATTGATGATCTCAGAGTTTTCTCTCTTCGACCATCTTTGGTCTCTCCAGGGCCAAAGGGTGGTGCCTTCTCTCTCCTCCCTCTCCCTTTTCTTCCCCCTCTCTCTCTCTCCAGTTTTTTTTTAAAATTATTTCGAAACAAAATAAAATCCAATTTTTCTTTTATTTTGCATAATTATAGATGCTTAATTCTACAAATTAAATTATAGTTGATGCTTATTGTAGTACTAAGAAGACACGTCACCTTACTGTTGTAAATATTTTAAATTAAAGCATTAGAATTTAGAATAAAGAGATAATAAAAAACATTAATTTTCAAATTTTGGTCATTCAAAACATAAACTATCGGCGTGGATAGTTTAAATCATCAATTTTGTTAATTTTAATTTTAAATCATAAACTTATGTTGATTGAACCAAATTAGACACAAAGTTAAGTCGATAAACGGAAGATATATGAGGTTAAACAATTGTTGTAAATCTCGGTTAAATGATACGATGTCGTTTTTTTTTTTTAAAACCCCAAATCACGAAAAATCTCAACCATTTTTTTGAGGGTTTTAAGAAGAAAAAAAAAATGATGCCATATCAATTAACCGTGATTTACAACGGTTTTTTAATTTCTTTTATCTGTTTCGTTTATCGACTTAATGTCATGCTTAATTTGACTTAATCGAAGTTTGTGATTTAAATTTAAAATCAACAAAAATTGATGATTTAAACTTTACATGTGATAATTCATGTTTTGAATGATCAAATTTTAAAATTTGATGCCTTTTTTTTTACAATTTTCCCCTATAATAAATGATTATGTGTATTCTAATTTTTAAAGAAGTTCGGATTTCGACAGTGTTAGTGGAACCCACGGGACGTGCCTGCATGATACTTTACTACATTAGTAGGGCCGGCAATAAAATAGTAAATGTCTCTCACCGTTGGATCTCATTATTCTAACGGTATCCAACGGTTTTTAAATCGTTATGTATGATGAGCACTGCCACACAGGATAAATGCTTTTTTTTCAATTGATGTTGCATGAACATCATCACTACATGCCTCCCATCAGTTATCTTTTTTTCCGTCAAGATCAAATGTGTTAAGCCAAACAAAAAGTCAAATATATATATATCAATATGTATGTATCTGAGACGAGTGTATAACTCTAATTTCAATATTGTGATTTTGATTATTCTTAAGCGATATAGATCTCGGTTTAATTGGATAAAACCGAGAATTTCCTTTAATTATTGAGTAAATATTATGAAGCAGTCTGGTTATGTTGTATAATTGTCCCGGCCTAAACCGGGTAAGTCAGAACTGGTTCGCCACAGAAACCATATTTTATCAAACTTCAATTACAAAATACGTGGTCGGAAAAACACAAGCCACAATTATAACAGACGAAAAAAAAATGTGAGAAAAAAAAAGCAAAATCAATCTCGGGTAAAATCGTGTTGCCTGCAAGAAAAATAAGAGGCAATTTTTAAAACTATTTATTAATTTAATTTTACTGTAAAAACAGTAGTTCTGGTTTATGTATTTTGCTGGCGACATGGATGAACAATCAGCTCCTGCATGGAAATTCACAAAGGAGAATATATATAAATTAAATGCTAATAATACAAAATGTATTTCTTTAAAATTGAACCAAATATGTTCAAAGGGTATTTAATACCTGAGAATAACGAACGTGGTCGTTATGAACATACGATGTTTTAACGATTGTTTCCCATTTCGTAGATTCAAGAATTTCTTGATTCATTTTCTTGGAATCAACTTGACCTAAAACGACGCCGTACGGTCTCGGGCTCGCAGGCGGGAGGAGTGTTCTTCGGAGCCACGGCCGAGACGGGGTTTCTGGTAATGGCGGCGGAGAAATCGCCGCCGTATATTCTGACGATGTTTTCAGAAGATTCCCTGACCTGTTGCTGCTGCCACTTCTTCTCCTGTTTACTTCCTCCACAAGAAACCTCGAGTCGTGAATCGTCGTCCGTTGGATCCTCGAAGGAGTTGAGATCGAGTTTCTAAACGTTCTGATTTCTCCAGAATTTGAATAGTTAGGAAGAATCTCTCTTCTTGTTCTTGTTGGATACAGTTCTTGAGACTTGCTTATTCCTCTGTTTAGCCTTTTGAAGCTCTCTGGTTTCTCTGGGGCTCCGAGAAAACCGGTTTCCGAACAAGAGGTTCGGTAGGGAGAGATAAAACCGGAAAGACGCCTAGTTGACCAGTTTGGTAACCCGGTTTGATCACCCGAATGTTTGAGAGCTCGGTTTAATCCTGAATCCAAAGGAACCGGATTTAGAAACTTGAATGAGCTCTTAGCACAAAGCCTTGGCAAGAATCCACAAGCTTTCTTGATAGTAACTTTTGGGTAGATTCGGTGATCATCGTGACCATCATCATCCTCCTCCTCATCGTCGTCATCATCATCATCGATGTTTAGATCATCATAAAGACTCTGAATAATGGCGAAATG
The DNA here is from genome assembly GCA_002933935.1 of Eutrema yunnanense. Taxonomy (NCBI): domain Eukaryota; kingdom Viridiplantae; phylum Streptophyta; class Magnoliopsida; order Brassicales; family Brassicaceae; genus Eutrema; species Eutrema yunnanense. Next base: position 47,534 of record PKML01058822.1, on the reverse strand, counting down.
TTCATGTTCTGCGACTAATTGACTTCTCTGGCGAGTTACAAGAGCTTCTCTGTTCTGTATGATTTGCTTCTGCTCTGAAGAGTTAAAGGCAGAAGAAGACTGATGTTTCTGATGTGTGAAAGCCATTGCTTTAGCAGCTGGTAAGAATCTCGACATCATTAGATCGAGACTTTCTCTAGACGACGACACATCGTCAGATTTCTCACCGTTCTCGACTCCACTTGTGCTGCAATTAACAGAGAAGCTTCCATTTGAAGAAACCGTATCCAAATCTCCATCTTCTTCTTCATCAGTTTCTAGTAAGCCTGATTCTTGAATCAATGTAGCCATGTCATCTTTCGGTTTTCCAGGGATTTGTTCCCACACAAAAGGAACTGAAGCTGGCTCTGAGAGATGATCGAAGCTCTGGTCTGGTAATACAAAAACCGGCGTTTCTTGTTCTTTGCTCGGACATGATCGAAGCTCCGGTCTTGTAATCGTCGTCTTCTTGCTCTGCTCTGATTGACTTAAATGCTCTGTTTTACTTGAAATTCGCCTTATTGATGGTAATGGAGCATACAAATTCAACTTCCTCCCCTCCATTCTTGAAAAACCAAAAAAATAAGAAGAAGAAGAAGAATAAAGAAACAGAGTTATAAAAAAAGAATAAAAGAAACAGAGTCTTTGTGTTGTCTTCGTTACAGATCGAACAATTAAAGAACTAAAGTGAGAAAATAAAAGATCATAAAATATGGAAACGAACATGAAAAAGAGACCAGTCTATGATCAGACAGAAGCCACTAAAAGACCTACAGTTAGTCGAATCAAGAATCAGAGACTAATGATCTCTTCTTCTGCTGTGTTTGAGATTGTAGTTGTTCTTATTAAAGTAGCAGATTAAAAATAAAGTAGAAAAATAAAAGATATTGTGTATATATCGGCGATATCGCCGAATGTTTGGGGCCGAGATTGAAGGCTTGAGTTTAGGGAAATAGCAGATGAATGTAGATAAAGAATTGTCAATAAAAGAGACTTTTCTCTTTAGTTTTTTTTTTTTTTTTCTTTCTTAAATCAATTTCTCAATTTTGTGTAGATCTTATGTTTTTCATTTCATATGAGTCGTAATCAACAATAAGAGCTCCTAAATATATCCCATCACCGCAAGATTTGATTGAAAATAAATGATGAGATCAACAACTACTTTTGTTTTGCTGTTGGAACTTTAAGTGAGGTGCATAAGACGGTAGACATTAGAATACAAGAAGATCACTGACAAAAAAAACCTATACTATTAAAACATAAATACTTTTTGAATCTATTTTCAAATATTTCTTATTTTTTTTAAATAAATTAAATTTGTTACTAAACCGGTATTCTATAACCAAACATTTATTAAATCTATTATAAACTTAAAAATTACAAATTAAACATATTTCAATCAATACTATTTAAATTAATTATTATTTTTTATTGTACATAAAAAACTTTATTTCACGTGGATACACGAGTTTAGAATCAAGTTTGGCATTAATGTAAATGATTTATCAGGCAAAACGTGAAGAGTAGTTGTGTTTCAAGTTTCAACTATTCTTCCAAAAGCAATAAAACAAATAAAATATAAAGTAAAAATGAGAAAAAGACTTTTATGGGAGCCAAATAAGCACTAACTGAAGTGGACCGACTTCATTGGTAATGTAACACATGTTGTTCTGTCCTCTTCCGAGCCACGCAACGTTTCATCATGGTGCACTAATCTTCATCCTTTTTCTCCGAAGGCACTTATTGATGGATAGAAAAAATGAAAAGGATTGACTTCTAATTACTGATTATCTAGCAACAAAACACTCTTTAAACGTCCGATAAATACCATTTTCTATATATTGAGAATAACAAACATATTAACATTTGACAAAACTTTCTCATTTTATAGGTAGTAGTCTAGTAGACTAGTAGCCTAATAATATTTTTAAGGAAAAACGCTACTCCACAGCTTCTACTATAGCTCTAAAACTTAAAGCTCTTAATTTATCAACTGATATGTACTAATCTAGAGACATTCTTTTATCACAACAACTCAGCACAGTTCTATAATACTCTATTTTCTATACAAGCTTTGACCGTGTGGAAATCTTTCTCATTCGGTACGTTTTTCATTAGCTTATGGAAAAAGAGAAATGTAAGGAGACATGGCGAAATTCCTCTATTCGACAAGCAAGGCTGAAACCGATTATTTTCTATCCGAGCATTAGGAGATAGCAAATACGAGAAAAACTTTGGAATGTGGTTCTCTACAAGAAGCTAAAAATTTGTATTAATCAATCACTATCAAACTCTCAAATTAAAAAAAAAAACACTTGAGGTAAAAAAAAGTTTTGTTGGGATTAAATAGATTTTAACATTCAATGTCAAAACAAAAAAAAATAGATTTTAACATTCAATTAAGAAAAAAAAATTCTATTTTATCAAAATTGTCATTGTAAAAAGAAACTCGAACCATAGCATAAATCAACATAACAAATCTTCAACCATTATACTTTGGTTGTTAACTATTTTCTTTGTTTCATAATATAAGATGTTTTGGCTAAAAACACAAAAATTAAAAAATTTATATTTTTTCAAAAAGTATTATTTAATATATATAAATTAAAAGCAATTCAATCAATCATAAAAAAAAACTTCATAATATAATTGGTCACACAATCTCCAAAAAAAATAAAATTTATATAAAAATGTGAGAACATCTAATATTTTAAAACAAAAACAAAAAATCTTCTAAAACATCTTATAATATAAAACGGATGAATTATTAAAGAACTGGCATGGCAATCATTTATCCTAATTTTATAACTTAAGAAGAGGAGGAGAAACCGATGACAGTAGTCGAGAACTCGAGAAATACATTACAAACAAAAAAATCGATTTAATTTATGAATCTCTTCTCCCTTTTTTTTTTTGTGAAAGAGAAAAGTGAAATTAGGTTAGTTGACCAAAAATCCCTAAAATTGCGGGAAATGAAAAGGACAAGAGAATAAGTATCCTTCACGTGGCAACCACTCACCCTGCCCCACCAATACACCGAAGCTTTGAAAAAGCCTTCTAGCCCATTATCATTACGGCCCATTTTTGACCATCCACCGAAAACACTAACAAATTTTAATCTCCACCATTAAATCAACTAAACTCTCTCATTTTTCTTTTCACCAACTTTGTAACGAAATTGTTAATATTTTTGGATTTCTTATTTGACATAAAAGAGGCTAAGAGTAACCAATTATGGCTTTAACTATGCCACATTACAGGAAAAAGAAAGAGAGAAGGCTAAAGCAACGTATAGTTTTTATTTTTTTTGGTGTACAAAGCAACGTATAGTTTGTTTGATAAATGCAAAGATATAAGCTCTGGTCACTACTCATTTATAATGGAATGATGTAATTTATCTAAAATAATAATTCAGAATAAAATAAATTAAAAAATTTAACCAAAACCAAATAAAAAACTCGCTGCTGATATCAAATTTAAATTTCGTCATTCACTGATTCATATGATTAATTAAAAAAAAACAATGGAGTTATATCATTCCGTTTTTTCAAAAATCACTAATCAAAGCAATGTTCAACAATCTTTTATTTATTTTTTACGTAAAAAACACAAGAAAAAGATATTTATAACAATGAAAATCTTTGGTCAATAAAAAGAAGACATTTATAAACAAGGACGTAAGAAACTAACGAAACCATTTATTTTAACACTAAAACGTACTAATCCAACGATTTGTAATTATATATAACAATTCTAAACTAATCATAAAGATATTGTTCCATCATCTTCTTGGTAAGCTTAGCAAGTGATGCAAGATTATGCTGAGTAATGATATTAACAAACAGTATCGCATCTTCCTCGCTATTTCCTCCCGGCACATCCACCACGTAACTCTCCACCACCACCGTCTTTTATTTTTCATCCTTCTCCGGCGACGATGCAACCACCGTCGTCAAAAATCACTAATCAAAACAATGTTCAACAACCTTTTGTTTATTTTTTACGTGTTTTTTTTTATAAAACTAAAAACACAAGAGAAAGACATTTATAAACAATGAAAGCTTTTTGCACAAAAGTTGCACACAAAAAAAAAACGATGAAATCCTTTGTTAAAAAAAAACATTTATAAACAAAGACGTAAGAAACCAACGAAACCCTTTATTTTAACACTAAAACGTACTAAACCAACGATTTGTAATTATATATAACCACTCTAAATTAATCACCAGGAGACTGTTCCATCATCTTCTTGGTAAGCTTAGCAAGTGATGCAAGATTATACTGAGTAATGGTATCAACAAACATTATCGTATCTTCCTTGCTATTTCCTTCTGGCACATCCACCACGTAACTCTCCACCACCACCGTCTTCTCTTTCTCATCCTCCTGTGACGACGATGCAACCACCATCGTCTTCGATATGTAATTGACAAGCCTTTGGTTACCACCGATGATACTAACCACCATCACGTGAGACTCATCGTCTAGCTTGTCGAGCCTTTCCGTGCTGAAATCTCCCGGAACACCGGAGACCAACGTCACGTCCCGAATGGAGCCTTCTTCTCCATCGCTGTCGTAACGAATGGTGCAACTCTTCACGAAACGTTTGTAAGCTTGTGGTTTGTCGAAACGACGTAGTATTGACCACACTAGTGGTAGTGGTGCTTCGATGGTTTGGATTACAGTAGAACGGCATCGTTTTTGCTCAGAATTTTCCATTTTCTGTTTTTAATAGTTTTCTCTTTACCGACTTCTATATATTTTCGTGTATAGCTTTAGAATTTTCGTATGGTTTGTTAGTTTCGAAAGCGTATCGAAGGAACTACATATAAATGAAGGCAAACACCGACAATAATTTTTTTTACATATTTATTTTTATTGTTTAATTACGAATTCGTCATGTTATGTGGAACTTTTGTGTTCCATTTGGATTCCTCTTACTATGTAGTATGTACTAACAAAAAATATAGTGTAACCCTACGTACTGAGTAACATTGCATGCGGATAAATAGATCGTTACATCCTAAATGATTGGTAATTTGTCAAATTTGTTATACTGAATATATTGTACGTCTTCACTAACTGCGATTTAAAAAACAACACATGAACAATGAATTTAAAAAATAACAAGGCTGTTGTTAACGTACTTTACGGGATATGTAATTTGTTATTTTTTATATGTACGTTTAATTTGACAAAAAAATAGAGGTTTTATACGAATTAACTCGTAGTATAATATAAATATTGCAGAATATGAGATTTTTACATTGCATTCTGTTTTCTGTGTAGATATCTAATTAATCAAATAGATTTATATTTTCGTCATATAAGTCTATAATATATTATCTTAGTACCGTATCTTAGTACTGTAAAAATACGAGTGAAAATGTATAAATTTTGTAAAGGAATTTAAATAAAAATACGAGTGAAAATATTCAAATAAATTAAAATACATTCGTATTTTCACTCGTATTTTTATTTAAATTCCTTTACAAAATTTATACATTTTCACTCGTATTTTTACCGATACATTTTTACTATTTTATGATAGCATCTCTAACTACTGCCATTTACCATAAATAAATATTCATTTTTTCATAATTATCAAATTCATCAATTTTGTTAAATTTTTTTATCAGATTCATCATATATATCCGAGTGCGTCTTTTAATTTGTCGAATCCAATTATAAACTTTTTGGAGGACGCATCAAAAAATATGAGCTCAAATTTCGACATATATATGTTTTTTTTTTCGGTCTAGTAAAACTTATAGTCCGATATTTTTTTAATCCCTTATATATTAATAATTGAAAAGTATTGTTAAAAATAAACTTTGCTTTGACAATACTGTTATGTTGATGTGTGTCATCATAACTTGATAAGAGAGTTTTTAAAACTAATATAAAATAAACCTAAATATTTAGAATATTTACATTTTATGCCATTCATATTAATTTGATTAGAAAATAGTTTATACCAATTAGTTATTTAATATTCACCAATTAATTTATAAAGATATTTTTGATGTTTCATTTGTTACCAATATATTTATTGAAAATTTAGTATATCATATTTTTTTTCTTAAACACTATATTCTTTCTCTCATATTTTTGAAAAAAAAAACATTAAATCATCACATCATCTCTATAATAAAAAATCTACATTTTTCACACATGTTATAATTCGAATTTTTAAAAACTAATATAGATTATTCAAATGGTGAATAAATATATGTTTTTGAAAGTTTCATATCGGAATTGAAGATATGATGGTTAAAAAACCTATTATAAAAATGACTAAAAAAAAAAAAAATTAACCATAAAAATAAGAAACTTCACCTAACTTCAAAGTATTTCTTCGATTTAACATAATTTTTTGATTGAACTGTATAATTAAACCGGAAAAATAAATATTATAAATATTCATATATTCTAATGAAAAAATTAGGGTCATTTTTCACTCCCCACCATGTGCGTGTAATTACTTAGTAGTAAGGTATTTGGATGGGATGGACATATACCTTAAAGATTGATCATATTCATCGTACATATTTAATTTGTCGAATCCAATAATTTAATTTGTCGAATCCAATAAACTTTTTGGACGGCGCATAACAAAATCTGAGCTCAAACTTCGACATCTTTTTTTTTCTCTTTCTCGGTCTAAGAAAACTATCAGTCCGAAGCTATTTTTAATAGTAAGGTATTTGGATGGACATATACCGACATAGTGCCGAACTGCAATTTATACATTTATCATAGATGACATGATTTTGTTCATTTCTTGACATAAAGTTATGCAAACATGACATCATAAAAAGAACTATGCAAAGACATCCTCAAAATAAATTATGGAATACAAAGTTTACGACCAAAGATGCCAACTTTAAACTCACTACAAAAGAGAAAAATTATTAACAGATTTACTTTCTCTTATGCACTATATGATTATGTATCTAAATGTGTTCTTCCGTCGTATAACTGTATGAAAAACTGTGGGCTGAATTCAAAGGACAGCAGAGTCCTGTGGGTTTGGTTGGCTACAGAATTCAAAGGACAGCAGAATCCTGAATTAAAGTTTTTTTTTTGTTGTTGTTGGTTATTTGGTTAAAGCCTAAAGGTTTAGAAGTTGCACACGTATATGAATATTATTTATTTATGAACAATGCAGTATACACTACGATATTTTGTAAAATATTATAAAATCTTGTCCGTATATAGGAGGTTTCCTAGGGCTAAATATAGACCACGTTTACACCCAGATAGACGCAACCTTCATAGACAAATTAAAGATACAATTTATATATATATATATATATATATATATATATATATATAAATGTTTCTTCATGTTCAATCTTTCACAATAACATCATGAGTTTGCTTATTTTTTTTCACCATTTGTAGTGAAGATATGTTTCTTAATTACTCACCATCACATTCTTATTTTCTTATCAAGTTATTATAAAGAAAATTGACTTTCGCCTATCACGATTTTTTTACCATTATTTTGTTTTAATTGTTTCTAACTATTCTGCGATGTCTTACCGTTTCTAACTATTCAGTCATCTTTTATCGTTTCAACTTTCAACTATTCTCGTTTAAAAACTTTTACTGTTTAATATCACTAATCGTTACTAGTAAACTCGTTTTATAAGTAAAGTTAATCCCACGGTATTTGAAGTATCGTTGTATTAGGTTCTTAGAATATATGGAATGTTTTGTTAACCTTGTTTTTTTATACAAAGCTGATTTATGTATAAAAGACATTTCATCAATTTTACTCTCTTAAGTTAATAATATTTATTTAATAATTAAAGTATGCAGTCTCATGAGACCTAAACTAAAACTACTAAAAAACACTCCAAAACTACACAAACTCATCACGATATATATAGTTCGTAAATTTCATCAAGTGTAACAGATTATGTTTGTTTGTCAGAAAAATCAAATAGTATAGTATTAGCTAAACACGTGAACGGTTATAACTAATAAAAAACTAATCTGCAACTGAACAAACAAACAATAACCATAATTTAACGGAAAAGCTCTTCTAACAAACCATACTTTGATATCAATAAACAAAGCAAGATTCTAAATCATATCATACCTATGAATCATTCAACACGACACTCGAATAAACCGGATAAGCGATCAAGAATTTAAACCGATAATTTGTGGCGGTCGTTGGGCTATGTTTTTATTGGGCCAAAATTATAATTTTGAAATATCCAAGCGCTTTTTCATTGGCTCTTAACCAAAAGGAACGACCCACCATAACCGGAATCATGAATCTTGTGACAATTCAATAAAACGCTTGGCTTGGTATGTAATTTATTACAGTCAAACTATATTGTTAAAATTAATTTCATAAAAACCTAAATGATTTAGCTTATGAGGCGAATAAAATAAAATCGATACGGGAAAATTGATTAAAAATTGAAACGTGAAGAGAAATTGACTTTTGTTTGTTTTATAAGCAAAAATTGAAATAATGCGCCTAAAACCTTATGAGATTGTGCGGATATATTAATATATATTTTCTCACGCGTATATATAAATAGACGCCTCGCTCTCTCTCTCTCAAAACTTATGTCACTGATCTTAAGACTTGAGACGAAGAAAATCAAAATCTCTCTCACCGGGAAAGAAACCGTCGATTTCTTCCTTTCTCGNAAAAAAAAAAAGAGTTCAAAATATAATTTAGATCAGAGAAATATATATATCACAAGATTTTCATACATATATAACTTATAATTTCTAAAATGTAACCTTGTGTTAATTTTCTTTTTTCTCCAAAGTATTTGAATTAAGTTAGAGTAACTCATGTTTCGAATTAAGATTCAATAACACAAGATTTTTCATACAGAATTTTGGATCAACTATTGGATAGCTTTGATATATGTTTGGATTTCTATTTTATTGAATACCCTTTATTATATCTCTCTTCTCTTAGAAACCCTAATCCTCATGAAATCGTTTATGACATGATTCGAGGAAACCAAGAGATGGACGCAAGTAAAGCAGAGTTGATAGCAACTATGACAAATTATAAAAAAATCTTCCGGTTTGTATGAATCGGATTATTCGAAACTTCTGAATCTATTACTCCATATAATAGTAAGTGAAGTTTCACAAGGACTTGACACATCAAAAATCCATTCCATGATGATGAAATGGATTTTGAAGGCGGATGTTCTTGCTCTTGATTTCTTCCATTTAATAGTAAGCTTTTAGATTTGGATGAAGATCAGAAGAACATGAATGGTTAGAAATAATGTGATCGAGGAAAGTAATAAAGATAAGGAAATGAGATGATGGCCAATGGTGCTCGGTATGGCGAAGGCGGAGGATTCATAGCAAAAATGAAACAGTAATTAATTACGATTACAGTGGGGACAAGAAGCACGTCAGGGTTGGAATCAGAACCATCACTCTCATTTTTGAGAGTTCCTATGTTTTTGATGAATCAAAGTCCGATTCCTCATCGTTCGATAATTGTATAAAATGATTCCTTTTGTATTATTCGTTTTGGTGAGAGAAACCTATATAATTATGCATTAATTTGTGAGGGTTATATGGATTTGGAAGAGAATAAAAAGAAATTCTGATAATAATATGAATGGTTAGGAAAACCTTTTCATATTAATCTCAGTATTACAATGGTTCGATGATTATCCGTCAGACAAAGTTTTGTCAATATCGCGATAAGTTTATACTGTGAGTTTTTGTCGAGCAATCAATACTAATCACCATTTCTTTGAAAATTTCATAGGAGATTCACTCCTTGGGTTAGGAATTAGGATGGTTAGAAGATGTTAATGGCAGCGAGTATGCAATATATGGTCCCTATAAAGGTGTGCTTCTACAAGTCTTCGTTTTATGTTTTTGATTTTCATTTATACTCAATTTTCTTTGTTTACAGAATAAAAGTAGTTAGAGAAAATTGATAAACTTCACAGGAAGACAAATTTACGACATCATTTAAAAGTTACAACAAAACAATGGTTATTTCTTTATGTTTGAGCTATTGAATATAAGAATATTGTATTATGTTATTTCATACGATGGAATTACATAAATATATATAGTAGATGTACACAATCATATAATACATGTGAGAGAATCATAAAGAGAAAGTATATGAAATAATTTTAAGGAGTAATTATAGGAATCTTGATAGATGATTATCTTTAATACGTTTCCTCAAGTTCAAAATGGAGATGAAGTGAAGACGAAAACAATAACTTGAGATTGAATCTTTGACAAATTTGATAGGAAGGAAAAAGAAGCATTGCTCTTGAACCATTGAATCTTTGACATATTTGATAGGAAGAAAAGATAAGTATTGCACTTGAATCATACGGTTGGACGGTTTATCGTGATGGGAACATTTCAAAGAACATGTATGTGGAGGTTGAAAGAAGCATATAACTTAAGAGAAGTCATTATCGACTTAAGCAAATGATATGCTTATTAGACAACATTGATCGTGTGGAAACATATAGCTTGATGAAGTCGTAAACAACTTACCGCATATCATCTTTAGAATGGGCGGCATATAGTGGAAAGATTCGTAAAGTTTTTTTTATATAAGTGAAAAATGTTGTAAACGAGACAAAAATGATGAAAAATAAATTAAAATATAAAGAATGGAAGAAGTGCTATGGCTTAGGTTTTGAATCTTGATAGCTTAAGAACTGAAAAAGGAGGAGAACAAAACTCTAAAAGAAAATGAAGAAAAATATGTTTTGAAAAAACAATAGGAGTATGAATGGAATTTGATCGGTGGATCAAAACTCACACAAATAACCTGTTGCTCTGTTGCTCTGATACCATATTGAATATAAGAATATTGTATTATGTTATTTCATATGATGAGAATTACATAACTATATATAGTGAAGTTACATAATCATATAATAAATGATAGAATCAATGTGAGACACAATTATTTAACTTCACACATCCATAGGGCTTGATTGGAAAGAGCTTTAGAGGCTGCACACAGCCATATTTATTTTTACAACTAATTTTTTTTCCAATCATGATTTCTACAGATTTTTAAAAGCTAATTTTTTTTCCAATCATGATTTTTACATATTTTTAAACCTACAGCCTTTTGTATCTTTTTTTGGCTGTAGATAGCTATATTTTCACATCCCATATTTCATGTCTTTCACTTTTTAAAAAGCCACAGTCAAAATCTTACAGCTAAAAAATCTACAGCCAAAAAACCACAGCATAAAACCGAAAGGTACAGCTGTTACCAATCAGGTCCTATAATTATTGATTCTCTCATTATATGAATCTTGATATATGATTATCCTTAATATAAGAATTATAGTTTATATTATTTGTGTAATTACATGTAATTTGACATAATTAAAAAAAAAAAAAAAGCACTGTCAAACGGATAATGATTTGAAAGACACAATGATAAGATGGGTAATTTGAGATGGTTACGGGTCGGATCAGAAAACTTGTCCTGAAAATGGACAAACCTAAAAATATCACACATAATTCGTCTATACAAATTATCCATTTAAACTAAACTTATCTCTATCATGAATTAGAATATAAATACACACAAATATATGTATATGAAAACCCCCTGCATATATACATCTAGTAACATATACAGAAACAGGGCAATTTAAAATTATATAATAAACAAGCTTATCTTAATCATCCGAGCTAGTATTCCTAGCAGAAGCCAACATTATTAAATACTATTGTCTATGTCTCATATATAGCTGCTACTTACATATATACATTAATTTAGGTATGGCTAAACTTCGTATTTTGTGACAAATACATGTACAAATTAATTTGTATGCGTGTCACGTGTGCATATATACATAGAAGTAATGTTTAATTACGTATACATGTAAGAAATTAATATTATTTACCTACTTTGTGTATGATAATACATCATGATGCATGCAACGTACATAAATGTTTATGTCATTAAAATACATTCACAGTTGGGACACACTCTAATAGCTAATAACAAATAAAAAACTACATTTTTCTGATATTCTCTCCCTTCATATGTGATTTTGAATACCAAATTAGTATAAAATATACATTCACACGCATGTATATATTGGTTATTCCAAGAACTCAAGATTAGGGTTAATAATGACAGTAGAAAACCAGGACAATTTCATGGAACCAATCACTATTATTAAACCGATATTTTGATGGTCTACTAAGTTATTCAGAGAGAATAATTCCAACTAAAAAAGATCTTATGAAACTTTAATTAAATAAAATTAAAAGAGAATTTAAAAATTGATTACCTATATTGGAAATTTTAATATGATTAATAATCAAGTGGACGGCTGATTATGAGTCGAAGAGTTTGCAACATCACCCTTCTTGACAGCAACGCCGTCGTTTTTAAGCTTCCTCCTCTTCTTCTTCCTGTATGGAATCCCACGAGCCTTGGCTTGAGATTCTCTCACTTCCCTCAAGTGAACCCGGATCGACCCGTTTGCAAACGGGTTAGCATCCGGTGATCCGCCACCGTGTTCTTCGTAAGCAGCTCTCAACCGTCCGATCAAAGCATCTAAGCTTCCCCAAGCTTGTTTGAGAGGACACGTGCACGGTCCTGGTGGATCGGGTTGTCCGAAGAAGACACAAGCTTGGTGATGTACTTTGGTTTTACCGAACTGATCTAAGTACCTGAGGAAACTTAGCACGTGCGTATAATCGAATTGAGACATCATCAACGGTGGATTCTGCGATTTTAGGTATTGGATGAACGTGTTCCAGTCGCGGCGTTTCTGCGACTCGTAGCGGCTGAGCGGTTGCTGCGGTTGCGGTTGAGGAGGAAGCGGTTGCTTGTGGTGGTTGGAGGAAGAAGATGGATGATCCGGCGGATCTTTCGTCGGTGCGTGATGATCCGTAGACATTATTAATTAGGCGAATTCGGATATATTTGTTGTTGTTGTTTTGGTATTATATTTTTGGTTTATGAAGCAAATTGAAGGTTTATAAGCGACAATAAAGTTAGAGAAATTAAGAAAGAGAGATGCGAGAAATAGTGGAACGAGGAGATAATTATTGAAGTATTTACGAAAAAAACGATTACTATATAGTAGTATTAAGATGTTATATACACATAAAGTGACAATAAATGTTTATCATTTCATGCGAATATGAAAATCATGATCTTATTTTATTTGAAAACCATGCATGATATCACTAACTTATTCAATCAGAATATATATATTTTCAAGCAATGATGAAAGCAATTGAAGAAAATTTTCATGCATATATATATTTTCAAAAATTAACTAAGACTTTAGTTTTCTAATGTTAATTTTTGAAAGCAATCATTGTAAAGCAGAAAATTGTAAATTTGAGATTTATATCTTACTAATTTCTGAGATAATGTGAAACAAATATTTATATATCTTAATGACCAATCTATCTAGTTTGACAATTGAAGAAAATTTCATGAGATTTTATCCCTTTTTCATATACTAGTAGTTTCTACTTTCTAGAGATTGTATTTTGTTATTGTTATGTTCACACGTTACTTTCTATGACTTTCTTTGTCATCATCCTAGAAAAAAATAGTTTAGCAACGTACACAAAACAATTTAAATATCGACTTTGTAATAATATATATACGAATTAGTACACATTATTATTATTATATTAAACAAAAAGAGAGAATATATTTCAATGGATGGGACCCGTGAGAAGGTGCTCTCGGTCCTTTATTTTTATTTTAAATATGAAAATTTGTTATTTTATTTGGTTTGTTAATTATCTTTTTGGTCACTGATGTGGATATTTACGCATTGTTATGATATACTCCTCTTTTAAATTTCCTTAAGAATTATTTGTTAAAGCTATCCATTGTACGACTTAGCAACCCAAATCAATCATTATTAGTTTTAATATACTTAATTATTTAATTAATTTCTCCAACTTGCTTAGTTTAGTGGCTATTGTTGAATTATATAGTCTATATTATATCTATAACTTTATGCATAAGAAATAGATATCAAAATAATGATAATAATTACAATAATAAAGTTGATGGATGATGATGACCGTCATCATCCTACTCGTAGCAATAAGCAATAACAATATATTAGTGATTAGTGAGTATCAAACCTATTCATTTTTGTTTTTCAAAAATTTTCAAAGATATTCCAAATTGTGATATGATTTATATAAAAGTGCTTCTCTGCCTTTTCATATTCGTGAAGCAAATGTTTCCTGAAGAAAAAATCAAACATATATGAAGTAAATAGTGACTCCGTATTCATCATATATTAAAACAGAAACTAAAATAGCATAATTTTTACGATGCAATGAGTACTGTTGCATCGTAAAAATTATGCCAAGAGGCTCGTGGTCTAGTGGTACTTCTGCTATTGTGAGTGAGAAGTCCTAGGTTCGAGTTTCTTGGTAGGAAAAATATTTAAAATATTTTTCTAGTCCACACGGGCATGGGCGAGTGATCGATCAGAGGATGACGGCTAGATAAAGGGTACACTCCCACCCGAGTTCGATTCTCCTATGGTGCAAATACTCGAAACAAGGTCACAAACGTGTGTTGAAGCTGACATTGGGTTTCGATCCAGTTGAAAACCCGTGAGGAAACTTTGTCAGTTGGGCCAACTCACTCTAGGCAATAGTCGGAAGGCGCGAAGTCTTACTGGTTTGGCATGTGATAACCAGTCCCTATCTCTCCTGTTGGATGTCGACCGGACAGCCTAGATCATTAAAAAATAAAATAAAAAATGAGTGACTATGTAAACACAATTGTGTCTGAAAGTGGACGTCTAATAAAAAATTGGTTTCCATTATCTTACCTATGAATAAAAAAGGACAAAAACAAATCTCTGGTGTTTCCTTTTGATATTACTTTATTATTATTGTTATAAGGTAGAATTCATCGTCACTATTACATGTATATACATGCTCATGAAATGAACTTTTGAAATAAATTAGTAAAATTGATTCAAAAGTCAATTAATACGTGTTGGTGATTGATGTATATATAATACATGCTTTAATTGGAAAATGCTACTAAAAATGTGGTATTGCAACAAAAAAAAAACCCTATTATATATCGTGTTAGCATATTACTATAAGTTGCTCATGGACAAGAAGTACAAGTTCATGGAATAATTTCGAAGACAGAAATAACTAAAAAGCATGAAAATAAGGAAATAAAAGAGAAGACATAATAATTAAAGACAAGCATATTATTTGATACACACGTATAGTACGTACCCTTTGTCGGGAATAATAAACTGGCAGCCAGTGAAATACCAGATTCCGGTGACCGGAGAACAGGTATCCGACGAGAGAAACCCTAAAAAGCATTGTTGGACAAGATTTTGTAGGAGAAGATCTTGTGTGGGGCAATATATCTTTCGATATACTTTTGTACGCAACATCAACAAAAATCCACTCGATACAGAAACAAAATAAAAAGAAAAAGACAAAAATAAAAATATTCACGTGGGACTTGGGTCCATATGTTTTTTTTTCACCTGGGATCATATTTATGATATTATTTTGCAACTGTAATATTTTTGTTTGTTTGTTGTTAAACGGTATTCGATTTAAAAGCATGAGAAACAAAAAAAAATTGATCAAAAAGCCCAGCCCATGCATGTTTTAATAATAACTAGCACTTAATCCACATTAATTATAGAAGAATTATAGTACGTGATAATTTGACAAAAAAAAAAAAAGTACGTGATAATTTGTTTTAAATAAATTGTTTTGAAATGTTTTCGCTAGACAGTAGCCTAAACGGCTAAAACACTTCATTTTAAAAAAATTATTTTTATTTGAATTTTATAATATAACTAACTAATGATTATAGATAAAACTATCAATTCGTAATAATTTGTCTATTTAATCCGTTTTGTAGTGAATTAAAATATTATTTATATTAACCCGCAAAACCTATAATCTTGAAAATATAACTTTAATATGCACCGTTTAATAACTCTGGTTTTTGTGGTTAGTCCACGAACTCTTAAAAAAATTAATTTTTTTGTGTCTAACTCTTTTAATTTAGTAAAATATTTTTCACCTTTTGTTTTGATATATATTCAAATAAATTATAGTAGGATTTCAAATATTTTTTTTTTTTGAATATATATGGATTGATTATAATTTTAAAATATATAACATTAAAAATAATTAAGAAATTATAATAAATAACATCTTTAATGGCAACAAATATTTTTCATATTCTCTTCAACAGTTTTATAAGATAAATATATCATTTTCTATTTCAATTAGTTTTTTGTTATTTGTAATAATGATATAATATGAGATGTTTTAAGTTTTAACCAATATTGTCGAAACAACTGTATTCAGGGCCGATACTGAGCCCAAGCAAAGCAAGTATGAGCTTGCGGCCCTCGTTTTTATATAAAATTTCCGGCCTTCAAATTCTTAAAAATCTTCTATGACTAATGGTAAGTATGGGCTTGCGGCCCTTGTTTTTATATAAAATTTTCGGCCTTCAAATTCTTAAAAATCTTCTATGACTAATGGTAAAGTGTAAGTATTTGTGATCTATTTTTTTCTCTAACTTGTGGTTCCTTAAAACTCAGAACAATCCTGACAGTATTTTTAAAGGGATGGTGACAGGTTCTTTCGACGAAAACCATCCTAATGTAAACACATCTTGTCGAAACAACTGTATTTTGTTCGACGTTCATTAACAAACCATGCCTATTTATATGAAAAATTACAACAATGTCTTTAGATTGAATTTCTCCTTTAAAGTGATTCGAAAATGATGCCGCGACTCGTGACTAATCATATTTAAGTTAATGGAACTTTTAAGTTTTGTTTGGGTAAAGAAAAAAACAATTGAAATGAATATATGCGATTCCACTGTAAAGGATTATTAATTTGTTATTATTAATAATAAACAATTTTGGAGCGGGAATTTCGGATGTGCTTTGCAAGTTTTTAACTGAGATTAATTCTGAGATGATGAAAGGTGATTTTAGCCAAACAACGTGAGAACGCTTGGAGCAATGATGTTTATTGAGATTCTTGGAGCGGGAATTTCGGAACGCTTGGAGCAATTTTTTGGTTCATGTATGTGAAAAAAAATGTTGAAATACAGAGACATAACGAAAACGTTTATTCGGATTGAGGTTAACGAATCTACATCATTCTAGTATGATGTCTGGATTGATTGATGTTTCGGATATTAGATGGTGCATTGACATGTAGATCTAGGTTCACGCATCGGTGAAACAAGTCCTACAAACACATATAGAAGAAGACGACACAGAGTGGATGTCCTGAATAGAATAGAGGATGAAATAGAGGCACAAAAACGGAAGAATAATCCGTACGGAGAAGATGTTGGTTTTATGGAGATGTGGAAATAAGTTCAAAAAGAAATTTCATTCGAAAGAGACATGGAAGTAGATCAGAGAAGATCAGCCTGCAAAAGATTGGTATACGGGTTTTCATACGCCACTCCAAAATACTCGTTCGTAGCATTGCTTGCAACCCATGACCGCCTCACGACTGGTGACCGAGTTATCCGATGCGAATACTATGTGTATTCTCTGTCAATACAACCTCGAAACAAGGAACCATCCGTTCTTCGAATGTCAATACATTGAGTAGATTTGGTCAAGACTAACACGAAACTTCCTCGGCTCCAAATAAATTATAGAAATATATATATATATATTAATATATGTTTGTATACAAAATACTCTCCTATTTTAATAGTATAGATTGGTAAAATCACCTTGTGAGTAGCATTTGGAATGATTTGTATTAAAATCACAAATTATATGTTACTCAAACATGAATTTTAAAAAGTTTTTTAATATCCTATGTTATTGAACTAGTGATTTGTAAATGAACATTCAAATCCATTGTTATTGGAAATATTTTAAGTAGTGTATTTTATGAGACTTTTAGTGATTTGATGATGTTTTGGTAGAGTTTTTTAGTTTAAAAAAATAAAAAATTCAAATCTGATGGTTTTAAGTGATATTTCATAAAATTTTAAAAACAAATCATAACAACTTATCTAATTCACTTTTTTTTTCCGACTAAGAACTTTATTAATTTTGTAAATCATAATCTCTGTTTACAAGCGGATATAAGAAAGTTGGACAACAATGGTACAAAGACCAAGGAGTTACATCTTGTATTGATTTCCTAGCTAACATATCAGCACATTTATTCGACTCTCGATGTCTAAAAGAAAATTTAACTTGTTCAAACATATTCCTCCATCTGTTAATTCACTTAAATCACTTATCTAATTCACTTAAATCATATAAAACTCACTAAAAATCAAATCTTTCCAAATACTCATAAATTCAAATTTTCATATTTAGAAGAGTAGTAGTGATAACTCAGCCCAGTTGCTAATAGTCTCATCACGCCTCGAAACTGTAAGCCCAATTAAGGCCTATATGTATCTTTATCTCAGGCCCATGCAGATTTACAGATGTTTATGTTTTGTTTGGAGACAAAATATAAAACACAAAAGGGGTTTAGTGTTTAACGATAAAGATGAGAATTATCTGGAAAAGCTGAATCAAACTCATACACACATGAACATAAGAATCTAACTTTAGCCTTCTCTAATTATTACTTCATCAGAGCTTTAATTAAATCATAAAATAAAGAAGAGTCAAAACTGTCAAAGTCATTTTATTTAATTGATTTAATTTCAGTTTCGTTTCCTGCGGGAGAGAGAAAGAGAAAGAGAGAGAGAGAGAGAAAGCGACAATGCCGTTGGTGAGGTTCAAGATACGGAACGAGCTAAGCTTGGGTGGGCCGGAGCTCAACCGTAGCGCCGCCGTGGAATATGAGGAACCGAAGGCGATTCTCGGCGCTGTTGAAGTGGCCGGACTCGTCGGGATCCTTCGTCAGTTAGGCGATCTCGCCGAGTAAGCTCTCGTTTTCTCCTTTCGACTGTATACACACAATCAAAGAAGATTGAGTTCGGATGTTTGTAGCTATTTTTTTCTGTAGGTTTCGAAGCTGTTTTCTCTTGATTAGGATTGAGGCTATTGAGCTCATCAATTTCGAGTAATAAGTAGCAATCTATATTTGATTTTCGTCAGGGCTTGCTTAGGGCTTTTTTCGCAAATAGTTTTTGATTAGAACTAATTAGTTGTCTCTGAGTGTTAATCAGTGAATGTTACCTCAACTTGAGTGTACGACGTTTACTTTGACATATATGTGGACATCTAATCTATTGATGATGCAGAAATTGATGTTTCTTAATTGGAACATGGAATAAAGAGGTTTTGGTTCTTAATTTGCATTGTAGCTTTAATCTCCTATAATCAAAATCCATTTTGTAACACAAATTTGCTATGTAAACTGATAGAGAGTTCTTTAACCAGGTGGCATTTCTTACATGTAGATTTTCCGCAGAAGTATTTACTGGCATACAAGAAGAAGTGACTGTTACGGCATCCAGGTGTCAGAAACTGACAAGCCGTGTTAAACGGATAGAGTCAGCACTGTCACCTCTTGAAAAGGCTGTGCTGTCACAGACAAGCCACATACATTTTGCATACACAGCAGGTATGGCTTTACTCTCATCTATAGTTTCCTCATCTTAATTTTGATCTTCTTATTAAGAGGTCTATATATCTTCAGCTTTTGTCGTGTAACACTCTTGCTGTCGTTATTCTGCACCTTACTTGTGTAAGAGGGATGAAAGCTTATATGAACACATATCCTCCACTATTTTGTGTGATATTTAGCTGTGATCTTTTTGTACAGATAAATTCTTAGTCTTTCGTTTTTGTTTCTGCTGTAGGCTGTGAGTGGCATCCTCGTATAAGGAATGGACAAAGACATTTTGTTCAGAGTGATTTGCCACTGTGTGTTATGGAATCATATGAACAATGTAGAGATCCTCCTCCTTTACATTTGCTTGACAGGTAAGGGACAAGCTTTTAGTTTCATCCACATATATACAGAGCATTGGATCTTTATTCTGAAGTGGCTGATTTTTTCCCGCCTTGCAGATTTGATGTAGGTGGTCCTGGATCGTGTCTGAGAAAATACTCAGACCCAACATTCTTTAGAAAGGAATTAAGCAACACCAGTAAAGCAGATGATGTCAAGGTCCAGAGAGATCAAGCTCACCGCAAAAGAAAGGTTCGTTAATAATACCTTATCGGGTGTAGGTTATACTGGATGAACCATTCTAGGAGTTTGTTTTCTGCTTATGAACTTGTTTCGACTTCTTACAACTGTACCTCACACCATAATTGACTTGTCAAAGAACCTTGTGACTTCAAGAAAATAAGATTTGTTAAACATCTCAACTGCTATGGTTATTATTCTTTCGCTTTTTAGCTGTATTTGTATCTGATTTGTGCTTTGCTGAAATGACAGAAAAAGAAGTTACCACAAAGAAACATTTGCAGATCACGTGCAGTGTCTACGTCCGATGAAACTAATGGGTGGGTGCTTTTAAAATATAGACGTAGTAGATCTCGTCCATTCGTGTTCTATATTTGCAGTGAAGTTGATCTTGACAATTTTATTTGTTAACCTGAATTTTTGTGCAGGGCTCGTCTCAGTTCTCTAACTGATGACAGACAAACAACTTCCCAGAGTACATCCACAGTTGACATGCCACGTAGCTCTAATATGCAGGATTTATCTGATATTATAGACCAATCTCATCTGCAAGGGCAGTCAGATTCCCAAGAAAAAAGTGAAGCACAAGTACAATCAGATTTCCAAGAGTCATCAAAACCTCGTGATTCTATAACTGGTTCAGGTTATATCGAGTATGTCATCAATCAAAGCCCTGTGAATAAGCCTGATGTGAAGCTATTTGAGGGATTTCTGTCCTCCTTACAAACTGCTGATAGAATAAGTTCAGCTGTTCCCGAAGGCTGCGTTGAAGTTGTAGATGATAATATTCTATATAGCCCCTCAGAAGACATTCCTGTGCCTTGTGCTACTATTGTTTGTGATGAGAAGAAAGAAACACTTGAATCGTGGGTTGAGAAAAGTAACGAAGATGAAGAAGCGTCAGAGATTCATGAGTCAAAGTTTGGTCCAGGAACACCAGACAGGGTGAGGCAAAATCAAAGGGACTTTGATAGGACATATATTTTCTTCGATGAGGTAGATACTGTGGGAGAAAAACAAAGTAAGAGCCAGGCTAACAGTATTGATGGAAAGCCAGGAATTGAGAATGAAGGAGAAAATAAGAGTGAACAAGGGAGTGAAGCAGATGAGTTTGTGGATGCACGTAATACAATTGAATCTGAATCAGAGAGTGAGCTTGATGGAGTACCAAAACCGAAACTGGAGCATTATTTTGGGGATATTAGCACTTATTGTTCAGAAGATGCTTACAGTGACAACAATGATGGATCAGAGGATACACCATATGAACAAATGGCAGCCGATCCACGCCATGAGGATTCCCTAGATGAATCTTGTTCAGGTTCCTACCTTCCTGAAGATGCAAATGTTTCCTGTTACCTGTCAGATCCAGTGTGTGGAAAAACTCTGTCTCAGGATGAGACTTTTCAAAAGCCAGGGGAATTTTTTGCCATGTGCCCTTCGTTATTGGCTGAAGAAGCCTTTCCGGATGTAGCAGTTTTGGGTGAAGAACCTGTTGCCGCAAATATCTTGACGGCAGAAGACTGTGCTAATGAAAAGATCTCATCAGACCCGTCTCCAAAAGATGCTATTCCTGCTGAAAAGTTCTTGCCAGAAGAACATTTGGCCAACTATCCATCTCTTGTGGAAGCTGTTCCCCATGAAAAGATCTTGCCAGGAGAGTCTGTTGCCGAATATCCCTCTTTTACCGAAATTTTCCCCTACGAAAAGATCTTGCCCGAAATATCTCTTCCCGAATTTCCGTCTTTGGCAAAAGCTGTGCCTGACAATATGACCCCGGCAGATGCTGCTCATCCATCTTTCCCCAAAGCTGTTCAAGAAAATAAAATTTCACCAGAAGTTCTTGATTCGAAAAATTTGCCTGTGCCAGAAGCTGTTTCACAAGAGCAAATCTCACTTGGCCTATATCCATGTTTGGCAGAAGCTGCTGCTTATGAAAAGTTCTTGACAGAAGAACCAAAGGAACCTGCCACCACATGTCTGCCTTTGACAAAAACGATGCCTATCGAAAAATTACTGCCAGAAAAACCTTTGGAAGTGAATTATTGTTTGGCAGAATCGCCTAAAGAAAGGATCCTGCAAGAAAAATATGTTGATTCTACACATTCATCTAGTGCCAAAGCTGCTCCAGAAGAAAATTTATCATTAAAAGTTATTGATTCCACAAATTTGTCTATGGCAGAAGCTGTTTCACAAGAGCAAATTGGACTTGAAGAATTTGTTGGCATAGATCCGTGTTTAACAGAAGCTGTTCCTGATGAAAGGGTTTTGCCAGAAGAACCTGTCACCACATGCCTGTCTTTGTCAAAAATCGTGGTCATTGAAAAGGCCTTGCCAGAAGAGCTTTTGGAAATATATCCTTTTTTGCCGGAAGAAAAGATTTCGCTTGAAGAATCTGATAATGCCACACATCCATCTGAAGTTAGTGATGTAAAAATCTCACCAGAAGTTTATGGTTACACAAATTTGTCTCTGGAAGATGCTCTTCCACAAGAGAAAATCTCACTTGAAGAATTTGTTGGCATAAATCCGTGTTTGGCAGAACTTGTTCCTGATGAAAGGTTCTTGCCAGAAGAGCCTGTCACCAGATGTATCTCTTTGACAAAAGCTGCTACAGTTGAAGGAGTCTTGCCAGAAAAACCTTTGGTACCGTATCCTTCTTTCGGCGAATTGCCTGACGAGAAGATTTTGCATGAAGAAGCTGATGATGCCACACATTCTGAAGCTGTTAGTGATGAACAAATCTCACCAGAAGTTCTTGATTCCACAAATTTGCCTGTGGCAGCAGCTGTTCCACAAGAGCAAATCGCACTTGAAGAATTTGTTGGTATAGATCCATGTATGGCAGAAACTGTTGCTGATAAGAGGGTTTTGCCAGAAGAACCTGTCACCACATGTATGTCTTTAACAAAAGCAGTGGCTATCGAAGAAGTCTTGCCAGAAGAACCTTTGGAAGCGTATGCTTCTTTGGAAAAATCGTCTAACAACAAGATCTCACAAGAAAAATCTGATGATGCCACACATCCATCTTGTGCCAAAGCTGAAAGTGATGAAAACGTCTCACCAGAAGTTCTTGATTCCACAAATTTATCTGTGGCAGAAGCTATCCCACAAGAGCAAATCGCTCTTGAAGAATTTGTTGGCATAGATCCGTGTTTGGCAGAAGCTGTTCCATATGAAAGGGTTTTGCCAGAAGAACCTGTCACCACATGTCTGTCTTTGACAAAAGCCGTGCCCATCAAAGAAATCTTGCCAGGCGAACCTTTGGAAGTGCATCATTATTTGGAAGAATTACCTGAAGAAAGGATCTCGGAAGAAGAAGAACCCGATGATGCCACAAATACATATATTTCTGAAACTGTTGGTGATGAAAAGATCTCACCACTAGAAGGTTCTGGTTCCACATATCCATCTTTGGAAGAATCTGTTCCACATGAGAAAACCTCACTTGAAGAACTTGTTGGCACAAATCCGTTTATGGAATTAGCTGTTTCCAACGAAAGGAGTTTTCTAGATGAACCCTTACCTACATATATGTCTTTGGCAGAAGCCGTACATGATGAAAATATCTCTCTAGAAGAACCTGATGCCACATGTCCACCTTCTGCAGAAGCTGTTTTTGATGAAAAGATCTCAGGCTCAGAAGCTCCTGGTTACACAACAGAAGCTTCTCCACACAACAAAACCTTCCCTGAAGAACCTGTTGCCACGTATCTGTCATTGAACGAAGCTATTTTTGATGAAAAGATCCCCGGCTTAGAAGCTCCTGGTTCCACTACAGAAACTGGTCCACATAACAAAACACTCCCTGAAGAACCTGTTGCTACGTATCTGTCCTTGGCAGAACCTGTTCCCGAGGAAAGTATTCTGCGAAAAGAATCTGCTGCTGCATATCTGGATTTGGCAGAAGGTATTCCCGACCAAAAAGTATTTTTGGACGATGCTGCATTTTTATCTTTTGCAGAAGCTATTTTCGATCAAAAGTTCTCACCAGAAGTTCCAGATTCCACGTATCCTCCTTTCACAGAACCAGAAATGCCTGTTTCCCAACCATCTTTGGTAACCGATCTTCCTGCTAAAAACATTTTGGTCAAAGAAGCTGAAGCATATGATGAACCCTCTACAGCATCTGATGTTTCTATGAATCAGAAGAGTGGTTTCTTGGAACCAGAATCTGGTGATAGAACAATTCCATCGAGTGGTGGTACTGTCACGATTTCTCCAGATACTCAGGAATCTCTGTCAAATGGTACAATTGTTGAATCAGTAAGTATATGGAGCAATGGGGGACTCCTTGGACTTGCGCCATCGAAACCTCCAGTGTTTGCTGAGCCTAATTCTGTAAGCGAACATATACAGAACGAGATCAGCGAAGCTAGTGCTCTTGCTACAAAGAAGCAGGAATCATCGAGCAGATTAGTTACAGCTACTGAGAAGAGCTCGCTTTCGTTAGTTGTTTCAGATCCCACCTCTCAACAACACAGCAACATGTTGAGTCATTCTAATGGATCTCACTCGCACCTGCAAAGCACTGCAACATCATTCAAAGTCTTTGGCTTAAGTCATAGATTACTCATGGCTGGCTTTCGTGGAAACTCTTCTTCAACTTGCAAATTTGAATCCATACCTACTACTAGCTATGATACCAAAGTAGCAGCTATCGAAGTGAAGGCTCAACAAACTCCCCGTGGCTCAAGCTTTGAGGAGCAATTGGATTATGAATCGTCTCTATTTGGCTCCCCTACTTCATCACCACCGGTTCAACATATGAAAATATCATTCAACCCAATTAATCCCTCTCCAGTTTCCAAATTGAAACTGAGAATCCCTTGCCAACCTCAGTACAATGGTGAAAATACGGATATGTTCCCTTCATTTCAGTTGGTTCCAGAGGCTAGCAACTCTGATGATGAAGACAACAGCGATATCTTTTGTCAGTCATCTCCTTGTGTTTCAGACAGTTGCTTGTCGGATTCTGAGCTGTGGGAATCTGATGAAAGCCCTAGAAGATCTGCATCAAGCTTGAAAGAAGCTGGAGAGAGAAGTACACATGGCGATATGGGTTCCTTTTCTGGTTCGTTTCTTGATCTTCCATGTTTCGACTCTGTAGATCATCAATCCACATCGCCAAGACTAGAGCACGAGCAAGTTCTAGAATATTATAAACCATCTGTTTCAGAGATCATCCGTGATTGGCCACCAAACCAACCAAAAGGCAGCCCCAGTAATGAAGCAAACGCAAACGCTGTTCTGAAGAAAACGCAAAATCAATCCGTCGGGTACTTGTAGCAAAATTCTCTCCTTATTTCATTTATCATTTGCATTAGTCACAGATCATTAGCCTCATGAGACTAACAAAACCAAATGTTCACTGTTATTTAGGCTTGTAGCTACAGATGACGACGGTGAACGATAAAAGAAAAGGAATCTAATTGATTCCTTGTACATTCGTCTCTGTGATTTCAAATTTCATGTAATACAAATACTATTATGTAAAAATTAATTTAATGCTCAGAAAAGATAGTAAATTATTTTAATTACCGCATTTTTTGTATTTTATGAAATTACATTTTTGTTTTGGGTATATATATATAATAAACAAACAATAGAGATGACAGTTAAATAACGATCTTTGAGGTAGAAGGCGTCATCATGATTAGAAGGTGACGTCAGGAACGATCCCGAGCTCCTTAAAAGCGGCGGGACAGTCAGCTAACGGCGTCTTAACCATGAAACCGAGAGGGTTAACGATACGTGTCTCGTGAGAGACGATTCCGTCATTTGCCGTCAGGCTGATCTTAGCTGCGTTACGTAGGTAAGCCTCTTTGCTGACGTCACTGCAGCCACTCTCTGGTGACTGGACGAGCACGAGCTCGCAGACCTCCTCCTCGTGGTCACCGGTCACTTCCATTCTGTAGCTCCCTGATTTGTCCGTTACGGCTTCGTTTGTCAACGTTACGGTTCCGTTTGCTCTGCTCCTGCACTCTAGCTTCACTTTCGCTCCTTCACCCACCAAAAATATTAAAAATATGACACACGAATAGAGTAGCTGATAACTTTACGAATGATATAATATAGTACGTTTTCAAACGTGAAAAAGTATTTCGATCACCCATATGTTATTTTTGACTAATAATGATAAAATTAGTGTTCTCACTTAGTGTGTCTCCATATGCCCTCATCTTCTTTGCTATTGCTAAAGTTCTTACGAAACCCTAAACCCAAAAAAAATGAGACTATTTAACGACTACATTTACCGACTAATAAGAGTCCAACACTCGTGGTCTTAAAATGTTTGCGACTACAGTGTAAGTCGCAAATTAGTCACTAATTTACGATTGTTAAAGTTACACTTTAGTCGCTTTTTTGCAACTAATTTGCAACATAACGTAGTCGCAATATCCATTTTTGCGACTCTATTGCGACTATTCTTGTTGTCCCAAAATCGATGTTTTCTTGTAGTGACACCCACAACATGATGAATAAATATGAAACTTAACCAAGAGGTTGTAGTGGAATGGTTCCCATTCGAGGTGAGTTTCGGCCCTGTTGGTCCAGGCCGGGGATCGAATCCCCCCGGATGCAGAATTATCACACTAACTCTTGGCCAAGTGGGGCATCATAAGTGGGCTGTGTCACTCCCGCTCGGGAGATTAGTCTGGGCCCGTTAAGAGCCTGGGATTACTTACGAGTCTAATTAAAAAAAAAAGAATAAATATGAAACTTACAATCCATTTTTTTTTTTTTATAATCTTAAGAGTGTAATGGCTCGGATGATGAATCAGTCGGATCAAAAGTAAATGATTTGGACATTTTCAAGTGTTGCATCCAAGATTAACCAGTCAGGTCGAACGAGTAAAACTTGAAAATTATATGTTCCATCATACCCATAGACTAGTTACTTTTTACAAATAAACAGCTGATGACACGGACCAAGAGAATGCCATGCTTTTGGTGTTTATTTTGCAATTGAACAAGTGACAAGAGCAATTAAAAAGGGTAGAAACATGAAAAAACTCAGATGGACAAGCTTGGAGGATTTCTCAACAGAATGAAAAAGAAATATTTTCTCAACAGAGTAAAAATATGTTCGGCAAAATGTTAACTTTTTTAAAAATTATTTATTTTTAAAACTTCTAAAATTGTGACCCGAAACATCAAATACACCATAGTATTTAAGAAAGTGGACTAAATGATCGTTTAAGTGGTATCTAAACTTTTATTTCATTTAAAACTATACAAAATTTTATTTTAGAATTAGGCTGTAATTTTGTTTTAAAAATGAAATTTATTTTATGATGAGCTTTAGAAGAAAAAAACGTGAGAACAAAAAAAAAAACTGGCCTGCAAAATATTTTAGTAGTTGTGAATGGATNAACTTTTTATAAAATTAGTAAAAAAATTTTGAGCTTTTGTTTTTGACATATATTCAAATAAAATATAATAAATTATAGTAAAAAAGTTAGCAAGATTTTGAATATTTTTTTTTTCTTTGAATTCATTTATAATAGCAAAATTTTGAATATGAATTGATTATTATTTTAAAATATATAGTATTAAAATAATTACGAAATTAAATAATAAATAACCTCTTTAATGCAAAATATATATTTTCCATATTCTAATCAATAATTTTAAAAGACTATTATATCATTTCATATTTCAATTATTCTTTGTTATTTGTAATGGCATTTCATGTAATAACTTACAAAATAAAGTACAAAATAAAGTTTATTTTAAAAAATANTAACTATAAACTTTTATTTCATTTAAAACTATACAAAATTTTATTTTAAAATTAGGCTGTAATTTTTTTTTTTTTAATTATTTTATTATGAGCTTTAGAAGAAAAAAACGTAAGAACAAAAAACAAACCTGGCCTGCAAAATATTTTAGTTGTTGTGAATGGATTTTTTTTTTTATCGAGTGAATAATTTTAAAACAGTGAAAATTAGTTCGGCAAAATGTTAACTTTTTTTAAAAATTATTTATTTTTAAAACTTCTAAAATTGTGACCCGAAACATCAAATACACCATAGTATTTAAGAAAGTGGACTAAATGATCGTTTAAGTGGTATCTAAATGCTATACATATTTTTATTATAAAATGAAAATTTAGTATTTTTTTATGGATTGTCGGCGCTAAACAAGTTTATAATAATTTACATTAAAATCATTTATATTTTAGATTTTAAAGATTGATAAAATCCGATATTTAAATATTTATTTTAGTTAAATAAATATATAATATGTTTTTTTTAATTTCTAAAATTTTAATATCCGAAACATTAAAGAGGAAATTTGATTTAATATTCCAAAAATTTTAAATATTTTGAAAACTAACCCATGTTTTAAAACATTTGAAAACTAACTTTTTATTAGGTAAAAAGACAATTATACCAACATAAATTTTGAGAATTTACAAATACAACAAAATATTTATTTTGGATTCTTAATTTTCAGAATAAAATCAATTTCTTAATTATAATCTATGTATTAAATCAATCTACAAGATTCCCTTGGATATCATAGAATAAACGGTTATAGTTTTGGTTGATTCTTTGAGCTCCACACATGATATTCTTGCAATCTTCATGCCAAATCTTGGGCTTAAACCCACTCAACTTCAAATGAGGGTCTTTTATATCAATGTTACTGTATATCTCTCTTGTAGGTAAAACATGTTTGTGCCAATAATCATGTTAGTGAATATACCAGAAGATATAATAACATCGATTATGTTTAAAGTGGTGGTGAATCACAACCGCTCATCGATTATGTTTAAACCAAATCTCTCGACATTAAATACACCATAATATTTAAGAAAGTTGACTAAATAATAGTTTACGTGGCATCTAAACGATAAACGGATTTATAGTATGCCAATTACAATGGAAAAAGCCTTTGAGCGGCCTCTCTCTCCTCTTTCCCTTCTCTCTAGATTTTCACCGACTAAAAGTTCTTTCGCCTCTCCAGCGGTTTGCTTTGTCGGAGAGGGCTCCCCCTTGTTTTTCTTTATTTTTTGCTTTAGGCTAATGTTTCATCTGCGGTTCTGTGTTCTTCTCGGCAGAGTTGGTGGTGGATCTGGGTTTCTCCGGGAAGATGCGGTGGCTCGGCTGGAGATCGGTGACGGTGATGCTTTGAGAATCCTAGATCTGATGAGGACAAGATCGGGTGAAGGTTCCTCAAGCGCCTCTTCCGGCGTATCTCGGTCGAGCTCTCCTCTTGTGGTCTTTAAGGGTGATCCCGGTGGTGCGGTGGTGGCTGTAGCGGGGGTTAGGGTTTAGATGCGGCGGTTCGGGGTTTGGGAACTTGAACCATCAGAGATCTCATGAGTAAGGCTGTTTGTTTAGAGGGCACAGATGGTTCATGAAAAGAGTTCTCCGGTGGCGGCTGACCTACGGCGACAGAGGCTTCTCGGAGGTCGTTAGGCGTGGTATGGGTATCTCCTCCCACTGGTTGTTTTCGGGGTTGCCTTCGGATCGGCTCTCCTGATGTGTTGCGTTTTTGACGTTTTCTAATTCTCGTTTTCTGTACATAATCGAGTCTTTTTCGAGTGTTTTAGTCTTTTAGGAGTCATTTCAGGTGTAAAGGCATTACGGGACGGAATCCGGAGGCTTAGAGCGGAAAAACGGCAAAACCGAGCAAAAAAGAATAGGATCGATCGATCCCCTCCTTGGGATCGATCGATCCCCTCTTTGGGATCGATCGATCCCCTTTGCCGTAAAATGTTGGATCGAGCTTTCATCGACGCCGATCGATCGATCTTGAAAAATAATGGGATCGATCGATCCTCCTAGCTGGATCGATCGATCCCCCCTGTACAATTAGTGTTAAAAACGTGTTTGTTACTATTTCACCTAATTTCCTTCTCTAAAAAACGCCTAAACTCGTTTATAAGCAAGAAGAACTTCATATGTAATATATCTACTTGTCTCTCTACTGCTTTCTTTGATCTTGGTGATTTGTAAGCTTGGAAATCAAGCCTTTGAATCTACAAAATTGGAGAAGTTTTCTTAATCTCTTCTATTTTCTGTTTTTGTTAATCATGTGTTCTTCATCATCTCTCTGTATTTGTTCTGGAATTATGAGTGAGTAGTTTCTTAGTTAAGCTAAGGGTGTTAAGGGATTTCATGATTTAACGGTTTAGGATAGATTAAACGGGGATTTAATCGGTGGATTCTTCGTCTAGGGTGTTCTTATTGCTTGAATTGAATTGATCACTTAGTTCATGATCTTGGGTTATCTAGCGCACGGGAGTGTTTGTCTAGATGCCGGAATTATCCTAGATGAGCAAAGCGTCCTTATCCAACGGGAGTTGATGTTAAGGCGTTCTTGTGAACTTATCAAATCGAACTAGAAAAGCATGCTTAGAACCTTTGAATTCAACGGGAGTTAGTATTCATAGTTTTAAGCATAGGGATTAATACTCTGGGAGGAGGTTAATCTATTATTAGGTTTGAGTTCTAGACGATTCTTAATGCAATCCCCTGTTTAAGATGCATTAACCGTTATTCGTGATTTCCCGCAACGTCACCCGAGGCTTAACGCTTTCCTAATTTGAATTTACACCGTTTTAGTTGTCGTCTTTAGTTTCGAAAACATAAAACCAAAAATCTGTCATTCGTCTTAGCTTTAATTTCATCCTGCATTCTCATAGCCGTAACATTGATCTCTGTGGATACGATCCTAAAGTGCTACAACCGACTACCGTTATGATTGCGGTATACTGTGCACTCTAGTTATTAATTGACTTGGTGAAACCACAGCCAAATCAATTTGGCGCCGTTGCCGGGGACCAATTGTTGCCTATGAGTCTTGGACGAAAGTTCAGACTAAGAATTTCTTTTTGTCGTTACTAAATCGTTTTATTGTTGCTTTCTTTCGTACATCTCAGGTACATGACCAGGAGCCAAGGCTCTGAAAATCTGCTTGAGTTGAGTAACGAAGATTTGGCAAGAGTGGAACGAGAAAACAACAGAGCTAGATTGCAAAGAAGAGAAATGGCTAATTTACCGGACGATCAAAATCTGCCTGTTGATGGAGACGAACATCACGAGTATGGCGAGGAAGGGAACCTCTTGAACCCTCCTCCTCTTGCTCATGATGGTGATGGCGACCTAAACGCCAATGCAAACCAAGCAGCTGCTGCTGCTGACGTCCATAGACGAGCTGAAGCTCGGAGGCAAGCTGCTGCTGCTCAGCACCATTTAAATCAAAGACAGCATCCACGCAGACCCATCGGAGCCATTGATACTCCTCACCAATTTTACCAGGACAGAACCGCTATTCGTCCACCGCCTATTCAGAGGCAGAACTTCGAGATCAAACCTCAGATCATTGCTCTTGTCGAGAGACATCTTTTCTATGGGAAAGCTTTGGAGAATCCCATGGATCACATTGAAATGTTCGAAGAGATTTGCAGCACTACGAGCTCAAATGGAGTCCCTGCGGACTATTTGAAGTGCAAGCTTTTCTCCTTCTCTTTAGCTGATCGAGCAGCGAGATGGTTCAAATCTCTAGAGCCGGGTTCTTTGACTTCTTGGGACGCGACCAGGTCAGCCTTCTTGGATCAGTTCTACACCAAATCCAAGACCGCTTCTCTCAGGATAAAGATTACTCAATTCCAACAAAACAGCGGTGAATCTTTCAATGAAGCATGGGAGCGGTTTAGAGAATATCTAAGGGAATGCCCTCATCATGGCTATTCCGACGAACAAGTGCTGAACATTTTCTACGATGGAGTAGATTGGGACTCCAAGAATTGTCTAAATGCGGCCAGCAATGGCAACTTCATGACAAAGACTAAAGAGGAAGCGTATGAGCTTATTGAAAACCTTTCCGCGAGTTCAAGTCATCGCAATCCCGAGTATGATAGAACGCGACGTGTGAGTGGTGTTGAAGCACAAAGGCTGGATGAGCTTTTCGCAAAGGTTAATGGCATTGCTGCACTACTTAAGGGAAATCAAAAAGCTGTCAACTCTTGTGAAGACATCAGAGAAGAAAGACTCTACAAAGAGAATGCTGAGCAAGATGAGGTGAACTACGTACAAAATCAGGGGATTAGCATATTCTCCAAGGGTTTCCAAGGACAGCAAGGGGTGCAAAATCAGGAACGGAAACCATATGCACAAGGTGGTTTTCAGCAGAAACAGTTTGTTCCTAACCAAGGCGGTTATCAACCAAGACAACAGTTCGGGCAAGACCGAGGACAGAATAGTTTCCAAAACCAAGGCGGTTTTCAGCAGAGACAACAATTCGACAATCCTCAACCCAGCCAAGAGTCTAAACTTGAGGCGATGATGCAACAATTGATGGTTAATCAGCAGAAAACGGCTAATGAGATTAACGTCAAGGTGGATGGAATGTATCAGGATCTGAACAGCAAATTCGAGGCCATTCAAACTCATGTGAAGAAACTTGAGACTCAAGTAGCTCAAACGGCGGAAGCGATCAAAGGACCTAGAGGAGTTCTTCCTGGAAAGGTTGAACAAAATCCTAGAGAGCATTGCAATGTAATCCTTGGCCACAAAGAAATGGAGATTGCACTTGAGTTGAGAAATGAGATAGAAGCTCATGATGCGGTAATGGAGGAGGAACATACTTCTGTCCCTTTGCGACAATATGTTCCTAAGGTGCCATACCCTAAACCCTCCAAACTTCTGATGAATCCTATTAGTGCAGAGAAACTGCGTGGTTTTGATAAAATGGTAAGGAGGATTCCCCATGAGACCTCATTTGAAGAAGCTTTGGAATACAAACCTTTGCTTGGTTTCTTCAAGAATTGCAGAGAAGATCTTGAAGAGGTTAAGGCGCTTTTCATCAAAGCAAGGAGCACACCACCACCAATAAAGCAATTGACTAAGATTGAAGACCCTGGGAAGTTTTCTGTTCCATGCTCCATCTCTGGAGTTGAGTTCCAAGGTTCTCTTGTTGATACCGGGTCTAGTGTGAATCTCATGTCAAAGGCTGTTGCAGAGAAGTTGGGAATTGCAGATATGAGACCTCCTCAGATGACTCTCACATTTGCGAACTCTTCCACCGCGATTCCATATGGTACCATCTCTGATTTGCTTGTTAAAGTAGAAAATTGTCTGGTACCTACCGATTTTCAGATAGTGGAGATGAGCGAAGATTCTGATATGCCTTTGATTCTTGGAAGACCATTCATGGCCACAGTGGGTGCAATTGTAGACATGCCCTATAAGAGAATCTCATTCTCTAACATTGACAAAATGGTCTTCTATAAAGCCATTCCAACAATGGGGGTTCCCAAACACGTCTCCTGCATTACTGTTATCACAAGAGAAAAGCTGGATATTGATCCTAGGAGAGAGCCTCTTGATGGAAATCAAGTCAAGAAAGTCTTCGATGATCCTTTTATCATCACCACGAGCGACATCATAAAGGCTAAGGCTAAGGAAAAAGGAAAGAGCAAAAGAATCAAGGGAGATGCCTATATTACTTTGACTCCTCAGAAGTGTGATGGAGATTCAGTTGAGTATGAGGTAAAATGCAGAGGAACCTCGAAGCCATTCTCTAAGGTTAGAGCTATTCTATCTTCGGAACTGAAAGAGAAAGGAAAAGATGCTGTGAAAGGTTTGTTGAGCAAAGTTATGAAGCTGAAGATGTTGAAATGTGGAACTTGTTTCGGGGCAAGTTCTTATGCTCCTCCTCTCGCCTAAACGGCCCCGCAGTCAAGCTAATGACTAAAAACGAGCGCTTGGTGGGAGGCAACCCACCGGTAAGTGTATATAATTTTCTTTTTCCATTTGTTTTCACTAATATTTCTAATTTTTGGTTTTGATTTAAACTTTCAAAAAAAAAAAAAAAAAAAAATTTAGGGTGCGGATGCAGACAGAGCTGATGACGGTGATCCTGTTGTTGCTGGACACATGACCTCAGAGCACGTTAAACGCGCCATTGGGGACTCCCCCAATTCTATCCTTTGTATATATGTGTATTTGTTTGTTTTGAGTGTGATTTTAATATTTGTTTTAGTGTGTTTTGATTTTGCAGGGCGCTAGAGGGTAGCAGAAAATTATCGGGATCCTGACCGATAAAGATTGACCGATCTCGGCAATTCTGGAATATATGAAAGTTGTTTAATCGGGGTCTTGACCGATAAAACCCACACCCTCAACTCCAAGGTACGTAACTGCACCTCTTGTACATACTTTTTATTTTGCATTTTTACTCTCTTTTTGGATTCATTTCACACCGAGACGGTGTGATTTAAGTCCGGGGGAGAGGTCTTTGTCATCTAACATTGTTTTCTTTGTCTTATTTTGTTTGTCTTTGAGTC
>PKML01058822.1:0-12785 GCA_002933935.1 Eutrema yunnanense | reverse complement strand
TGATGTGTTGCGTTTTTGACGTTTTCTAATTCTCGTTTTCTGTACATAATCGAGTCTTTTTCGAGTGTTTTAGTCTTTTAGGAGTCATTTCAGGTGTAAAGGCATTACGGGACGGAATCCGGAGGCTTAGAGCGGAAAAACGGCAAAACCGAGCAAAAAAGAATAGGATCGATCGATCCCCTCCTTGGGATCGATCGATCCCCTCTTTGGGATCGATCGATCCCCTTTGCCGTAAAATGTTGGATCGAGCTTTCATCGACGCCGATCGATCGATCTTGAAAAATAATGGGATCGATCGATCCTCCTAGCTGGATCGATCGATCCCCCCTGTACAATTAGTGTTAAAAACGTGTTTGTTACTATTTCACCTAATTTCCTTCTCTAAAAAACGCCTAAACTCGTTTATAAGCAAGAAGAACTTCATATGTAATATATCTACTTGTCTCTCTACTGCTTTCTTTGATCTTGGTGATTTGTAAACTTGGAAATCAAGCCTTTGAATCTACAAAATTGGAGAAGTTTTCTTAATCTCTTCTATTTTCTGTTTTTGTTAATCATGTGTTCTTCATCATCTCTCTGTATTTGTTCTGGAATTATGAGTGAGTAGTTTCTTAGTTAAGCTAAGGGTGTTAAGGGATTTCATGATTTAACGGTTTAGGATAGATTAAACGGGGATTTAATCGGTGGATTCTTCGTCTAGGGTGTTCTTATTGCTTGAATTGAATTGATCACTTAGTTCATGATCTTGGGTTATCTAGCGCACGGGAGTGTTTGTCTAGATGCCGGAATTATCCTAGATGAGCAAAGCGTCCTTATCCAACGGGAGTTGATGTTAAGACGTTCTTGTGAACTTATCAAATCGAACTAGAAAAGCATGCTTAGAACCTTTGAATTCAACGGGAGTTAGTATTCATAGTTTTAAGCATAGGGATTAATACTCCGGGAGGAGGTTAATCTATTATTAGGTTTGAGTTCTAGACGATTCTTAATGCAATCCCCTGTTTAAGATGCATTAACCGTTATTCGTGATTTCCCGCAACGTCACCCGAGGCTTAACGCTTTCCTAATTTGAATTTACACCGTTTTAGTTGTCGTCTTTAGTTTCGAAAACATAAAACCAAAAATCTGTCATTCGTCTTAGCTTTAATTTCATCCTGCATTCTCATAGCCGTAACATTGATCTCTGTGGATACGATCCTAAAGTGCTACAACCGACTACCGTTATGATTGCGGTATACTGTGCACTCTAGTTATTAATTGACTTGGTGAAACCACAGCCAAATCAATCCTCTCCATTCCTAGTTGTCTTGCTTCTTCTCTCGGAT
This sequence comes from Eutrema yunnanense, assembly GCA_002933935.1. Taxonomy (NCBI): domain Eukaryota; kingdom Viridiplantae; phylum Streptophyta; class Magnoliopsida; order Brassicales; family Brassicaceae; genus Eutrema; species Eutrema yunnanense. Next base: position 11,460 of record PKML01058822.1, on the reverse strand, counting down.
GTTCACCGCGAAGTGGCGGCGTTTTCAGGTCCCAGTTCCAGGTCTTCCCGGTGATCGGTTTTTCAACGGCGGAGGTGGCTATGAATAAGTCGTTTCCGCTCTAGGGTTTCGGTGTCTCCGGTCTAAACCGGTTTTGTGGCTTCTCTGGTTTAGGTACTGTATTTAACTGAGCCTATTAAGGGTTTAAATGGGTTTTGTTTTTTTTGTTTTTTTTGTTTTTGTTTATATTTTTTTATGTTATAAATTTCAAAAAATTTAAAAATCTATAAAAATGAAAGCTTTTTAACAAAAAAAAGAAGTATGCCAATTACAACTTAAGCTATAAATTTAGAAAAGAATAAAAATTTAGTATTTTTTTGGGAATGTCGACGCTAAACAATGGTTTACATTTTTTCGGCGCTAAACTATTTAAGTATTATCGATTATGTATCTACATAATAAAATATGTATTGTTATTATTTGATGTTTTATTTGAGCATAAAAATTGTGATAAAACTTAAATAGTTTTATTCATATCTTGTAATTTTTTTTTCAATAAAGATAACTCACAATCATTATGAAATTTTTTTATTATAGTAAATAGTACATATTTTATCTAAAACATTATGGGCCCATTACTCTTATGAAAATTGAATTTCATTGAATTATATTTTTGATTATATTTTTAATAAAAGACAACTGTATATCTTTTTTTGTAACATCAAAGACAACTGTATATCTTATCTAGACTATGATGTGGCGATATGTAATGTCCAAAAATAGATAAAATAAAATTTCTGTATATATATTTCTCGTTTTTATAGAATATATCTTTACAGAACAACTCATAAAACGTCATAAAATCTTTGACAGATTGCAGTGCAATGTAACAGCTAAATGATGATACTGCATTTACAATAGCATGAATTTTATGCCCAATAGAAAATTTACTTATAATTATATAAAAAATCTGAAAATGGATAATTTTAATTTATACAAATTATAATGCTTTAAAAGACATATTTACTTACAATGGCTTAAAATGTTAAATTTTCATACGTAATACACACTATAAATATAAAGAACATATTTTATTTCTAAAACAATCAATTATTTTTTTGTTCATTAAAAAATTTAGAGAAAATGGTGAGAAATGGCAGAGGTCGTAAAAAAATAGAGATGATAAAAATGAAAAAGAAGAGCAATCTTCAAGTCACTTTCTCTAAAAGAAGATTTGGTCTTTTCAAAAAAGCTAGTGAACTTTGTACCTTATGTGCTGCAAAAGTTTTGATGATTGTGTTTTCTCCGGGTGGAAAAGTCTTTTCATTTGGGCATCCAAATGTTAAAGATTTAGTTTACCGTTTTTTAAATCAAAACGATAATTCTCTCTCTCTCCACCAATACAACAACAACACTCTCCAACTCGTTGAAAGTCGTCCGGATGAAAATATTCAACGTCTCAACGAGAAATTTACTGAAGTAAATATAAAATTTCTTTTAAGAAAAATAAAAAAAAAGATCTACGTACTTTTAAAATTGTACGTAAATCGTATACTATATGCTAGTATTTTCTATGATGCATATAAGCAATAGTTGGTGTAGTTAATCATGAATTACATACAAAAACATTGAACTACACTAATATATGCTAATTAATGATACATGCATAGACATATAAAACATTGAACTACACTTATATATGCTACTGGTACATGCATGGATATATCATTGATATGAAACTTGTAGGTACGTAGGAAATACAGTTATTGTCAATTGGTTTTGAATTTAAAATGATTTCAATGAAACCGTGATAAATATTTACAAATATGAGGTATCAAATCAAATCAAATTGGTACGATCGTATATACAGTTAGATTGTATTTTTTATATTTAAATGTTATGTTCTTACATATCAACTGAACCATGCCTCGTTGTTCCCCTCAATGAAAGAACTGATAAATAGTTCTAATTTTTGTTTAGAGATACAATAATTGATTGCTTAATTTAATCAGGCAAAATGAATTTTATTGCAGGTGCTGGCAATACAGGAAAGTGAGAAAAACAAGAGAAAGTTTTTTGATGGTTTAAGAGAAACCAGAGAGGAAAAAAGGGAATGATATGAAAATGATGTGAAAGAACTCGACATGAATCAAACAAACCATCTAATAGATGCTCTTCTTGATGTGAAAAAGAAATTGGTAAGTGAGATGTCCCAATATCCTCAAATGAATGTTCCTCAAAATTACTTGGGCGAAAGTTCTGGCAATATCACTCCAGGTATTATTGGTGGTCGCGGTATTGATGCTGGCCTTGATCATTTTGATCAAAGAAGAATGTTGGATTTGAATGCATTCAACCATAATCCAAACATGATTTCTCCTAACTATGAACCCTCTTTCGGATACTATAATAATAATGGAGTTATCATTCCGGGATACAATATGAACTATATGTGAAGTTACAACTTCAACCAGAGCTAGAGTCTGAAGCTAGAAGAACATGCTTTGTGATATGAAAATCATCCTCCATCTTTGCATTATTTTAGATATGGTTATTGTAAGGATTTTGGTTGCATGTTGTGTGACTTTAATCTTTTAATTTGTTTCAGTCTGTTTGTTTTCGTTATTTGTTTTCTTTGTAATTTGGATATTTTGGGGACCATGAATTTATTTAATAATATTTTATTTGGTCCTCCATGATAAATTTATTTATAGAATTTTTGTTTTAATTTGTTTTTATAACAAATTTAAAGTATTTTTCTGAAATAACTTCCACAGAATTATAAATGTATTAGCGTGATAGTTTGACGCACATAGAAACAGGTAATGGCGTTTTGGCTTAAAAGGTTATTTCGCCAGCTTTTTTTTTCCATTTAAATGGCCATATTTTGCGTTACTTCTGTTTTTATTAAAAACGTCACAAAATCACATCGTTTCAGTAATTGATGAATTTTAATTTTCAACCAATTGATGGATTTTAATTTTCAACCAATTGATGGATTTTAATTTTCAACCAATTGATGGAAATGGTTTTTATCAAAAAAAATTCCCCCAAATCACATTTTGCCAGTAATTGATGGATTTTTTAAACTCTTAATACAAATATTTCTCTCTGTGTCTGTGTGTCTTCAAACCATAGTTAATTTGTGACTTATCTTTCGGATCCGGAATTCAATAAAACAAATAAAAATTTCAATTATAGCACAATACATGTATATATATATATTTTTTTTTAATAAAAATATTCAGATTTCTTATTTTTGAATTAGTCAATAATAACATATATAATAATCAAAGAATGACTAAGAGAAGAGTAATGGTTGGCAACATCCAGAAGCAAGCCTAATCCTTTGGTGATGTTCATCAACTTTATACTCAACAATCTCTTTAAAAAGCTGTGAATCCAATACGCAATCCTCTCGTCCGTACACTCCAGATTGTACTCCAACCACAAGCTTTGCGATCTCACGGCCAGAGAATCCTTCCGTCTTCTTCGCAGCCTCAGAAATCACTTTATCAGTCAAGTCTGCTTCAACGGTAATCTTCTGTGACAGCTTCTTAAACAAATGACTCCATTTTGGTTTTCTTTCTTTCTTGTCTTCACTCTTCTTTAAGTATTTGTTGAGATAGAGATTGAGAAGCTAGAAACGTTCTTCTTCACTTGGAAGTGGGAACTCAATGACTTCATCGATCCTGTCTGTAACCGCACTATCCAGATCTCCAGGTCTGTTTGTAGCTAAGACAAGAACAATGTCTCGGGATTGATCACCAGTTCGAAACAGCACTACGCTGAGCCTCGCTCATGTATGTGCTGTTGCGCCTGCATAAGAAAAAAAGGAATCATCTTTCTTTAAACTCAGAGAAAAAGTTGCAATCTTTTTGCCATCTAACTGTTGTAGAAAAGAAGAGAGAGAGAGGTCTTACTCGCATAGAAAAGCATCCGCTTCATCTATGAAAAGAAGTAGACCTTTGTTCGATTTCTTAGCCCAATCAAATATCTGATGGATTTTAGTAACAGCTTGTGATCCCAAGGGAGCACCATCTCCTCCTGTCATCATAGCATAATCCAGACCCTGCAGCAAATAATTGTGTCTAAGAGCTCATAAAGACGGCATTAACATAGCTAGTACCATAGTTTTGATAATAACTTACTGATTTCCGAGCTATTTTCCTTGCCACCATAGTTTTACCGGTACCAGGAGGTCCATAAAACATCATGTTGCGGAATGGTGCTTGATGGGATTTAGTATTCGTTGTAGCTCTAGCGAGATGTTCGATTCGCTTCTTTAAAGAAGGATGGAGAATTACATTATCAAGTGTCAGATACTTGAATAAAGTAGCGGATCTTGTAATCGAGCTATGCGCAAGAGGATTAACTCCTACTGTGGCTACATATGGAGCTCTTATCACGGGCTGGTGCAATATTGGAATGATGGATAAAGCCTATGTTACGTGTTTAATTTGAGGAAGAGGATTAACTCCTACTGTTGCTACATATGGAGCTCTTATCACGGGATGGTGCAATATTGGAATGATGGATAAAGCCTATGCTACGTGTTTAACTCCTAATGTCGGTGCGCTAGTCCGGGAGGCTCATAAGACTTGTTTACTGACCCTGCAATCACCACATGATCTTTCCCCGTGTTTTGTCCTCACTCGCACGAAACCGCAAATCACTTCCCGTAGGTCACCCATCCTTAAATTTTTCCAGCTCAAGCACGCTTAACTCTGGAGTTCTCTCTAGACAATTGACCGAAAAGATAAGTGCACTTTGGTGACATAGGTAGCCAAATCAATTCTTATAAGCCTCTCCGCATATACCAGAAATCGGGATGTTACAAAAGGCATCGCCGTAAATGTGAATATTTGCAGCAAGATTGCAACAAGTTTGTTTCGGCTTGACATGATTGACGAGGCTTGTTTGCTATTGCAGAAGATTGTGGATTTTGATCTTCTTCTTCCCGGTTATCGGAGCTTTCAAGAGTTTCTTAAGCCCGGTGCTACTACGTGTCTTGAAACACAAACAATCGCTGGCTTTTATTCCAGACGAATACACATACACTATCTTAATCCATGGATGTGCTATTGATGGTGACATAAATGAAGCGTTTAAACTGAGGGATGAGATGTCTGTAAAAGGTATTATTTATAAAAAGGAAATATAAAGACATGGAGAGGAGCTTCAAAGATTTAGGATTTCTTGTCAAGTCGTGTGGTGTCTAATGATTGTTGTGGTGATAAATAATATGTAGAAATTATTTAGCGACTACATTTAGCCGTCAAGCGAGAGAAAAAAGAGAGAGGAGATTTTCCTCTGTGGATCCAGGCCGATTGGCCGGAGGTTTCTATAGCTCCGACATCGGTTTGAGAAAAGATCTGGTTCAGTTGAGCCGTTTTGAAGAGGTAATTGACAGTAGAAGCGGATGGTGGCAACGGTTCTTCCCGGCTTCAATCGCTGATGGTTATTCATTCGGTGTTGGTGGGTTTCTCGTCGCAAACCACGGTTACTCCGGAATGCAGCTTGATTGTAGACTCCACTCAGCGTTAAAAAAAAAATTAACCAGTAAGGTCGAACGAGTAAAACTTGAAAATTATATGTTCCATCATACCCAAAGACTAGTTACTACAAGAGCAATTAAAAAAGGAAGTTACTACAAGAGCAATTAAAAAGGGTAGAAACATGAAAAAACCAATCTCACCAATAATAATAAACGAAAGTTATTATAGATGATAAATAGAAACGATGATGATTGACCATATTGCAGGAAACGAAAGAATCTAACGTTCATCTCTTTCTTTTCCTTTTGCGCGGTTTGTTGAGTTGCACAGAACTTGGGAGATAAGAAGGTGAGCACACAAGTGGGGGAGAATAAAATTGCGGAGTAGCTGGGAAATAGTCAGGTTTGGGTATCGAGAGTTTGGGAGCTTCTCCAAGAGGCACAGTTTTATAGTATCCGTCGTCTCCAATGATAAAAGCTGTGTGGTAATGAGCAGTCTTGGTGAGTTCATCTCCGTATTCATTTCCCTCGTCTATATCGAAAACCACAGCGACTTTCTCTTCCTCGTCAATGAAGAAGCTCCCATATTTATCGTCAAACCAAACGCCAAGATCACTAATTAGTGGTCTCATATCCACGTTCATAAACTTGCTCCAGGTCAATGCATTGGGCTCCATCTTAGTCGTAATCCAAATCTCTAATGTCTCAATTTTTACAAAGCCTATCTGATGTAGCAGGGCGAGCTTTTCGTCTCTAACAGATGAGACGGTCACATTGTTTTCGGAGTTCCTTTCACGGGGTTTCTGTGTCTTTATGTTTTAAATCATTTTCTGAGATTATGAGGATTTTCTCATTCTATACACACAAAATTTATTGTAAATGTTCTGCAGAAGAGAAGAAACCAGATCAAAAACTATGATTATAATTAAAACCTTCTTTACCTGTTACACAGGGTTACAGTTCAAAAGAGAGAAAAGGTGCTCTGTTTGATGAGTGGGAATTTTCAGAAGCAGGTGTGGCTGAGCATTCTGAGGTACTTCTATCTGACCTATGTATATGAGTCTTGTCGTTTCTCATTCAACACTCTTGAAACTGAGAAAATTCACCAAGAGAAAAGAAAAAGGATCAAATGGTTTAGAATTAAGAGCTAGATAACCAGTTACATATAGCTTTAAAATATCTACTAGATCATTTCAAACGGTCTAACTTGTATGCTTACTCTGCCTTTTATTTGAAAAATATATATTCTTGAAATTTGATGCCAAAATATCTGAAAGTTGTCATATAACTATGTGGGGGTACTTCCAAGATATTGTATATATACCTCACAACTAGTAATAAACTTATCACTTATAACTTCTATTTATCATTTTTGTTTCCTTTTGATTAGCCCATGGATCAGAAACATGTTTCATCAGATCAAGATCAAAGCTCGATGCTGAAAGTTATCTGCAGCCAAAGAGATCGGTTCCGAGCACGGTCGAGGGAAACAGAAGAGGTAACAGTAGTGCACCGGAAGATCCTCTCTTCCTTTGTTTTTAGTTCCTTTCTCTGGTTAAAATTTATTTGAGCTGAATATCCTGGGATATCTCAGGAAGTAAGGCGATTAAAAGAGAAGATAGGCTTTCTTACAGATGAATTGGAGAAGACCAAAGCTGACAACGTTAAACTCTGGCAAAATCCGTTACGTCCAAGACTATAACCACGATAATGTTGTTTCCCGAGGATCAAAAAAGGTATTTTCTTTTCAACATTATCTCTCTATTGCTTCTGATAATACTCGTACTTGTTCTGAGAATGATTGTGTACTTATCACATATACTCTTTCTTTTATGATTTGCTTAGGCGGTTTCTGCGAGAGTGGCTGAAGAGATGGGAGTGAATCTTGGGGATGAAGTTGGCTACACAATTCGATTTGAAGATCATACAACTTCCGTGAGACTCTTTCCTTAACACTCTTGTGCTCTTTTGTTATCGTATGCAGTATTATGATTATGTTACAACAGGGTGTGACTAGTGTGAAATTTCTCACAGATGGGGTACTAATCCGAGATATGATGGAGGATCCTGTCTTGACAAAAGTACATGTAATGATTCTTTTTCAAGGTTCGAATTATGATTTAGGTCACGAGAGATCTTTCATTCTCTTAAAAAAGTTAGCATTAGATTATTACTCTTAAACCTTTTTCAGTTTTTTTTTTAATCATCTGGATAAATAAAATATCGGATTTACAAATGGGTTTGCCAACATGCCCGTTAACAATTTGAAAATTTGAAATTTGAAATTTGAATTTAAATAAAAATTAAAAAAATAATTAAAAACAATTCTTAGATCTAGATCTAGATCTATTATAAAAAGAGTGTAAAGGCTAAAGTGCAAAGCAGTAAATCTGAAAAAAACCTTCTTCTCTCAAAACATGAATTTCTTAGCCGAACATGATCTTCTCACCGGAGTTCTGCTCGTTGACGCTGCAACCAACGCCGCGATACATCGCCGATTTATCGGTAATGAGATTATCATCGTATTCGAAAATCTCCATCTGTTTCCGCCACCTGTCAACGCTGTACTGATCCCACCTATCACTCTCGGAGTGTTCCGTGTAGATACAGTCGGAATTGTTGATACCAATGTTTGAGAGATAACTTCTCAGCGAATTCGGCTAAACAGCGAGGATACTGTGATAACCGTCCGCAGAGCTTATGGTTGGCAGAGGGAGGTGTATGAAGACGGAAGTGAAGAAATATTGCGCCTCAAAAGGCAGATCTACCGTCTTTCTGTGGCCGGAGGGATTCCGATTCCCGGTCCGCCAATTTCAATTGTTCAATACATAATCGCTGCATGTTTATTCCTTTAATCCCATTCTAAAGGTGTGTTGGTTCGACTTGGTTCGATGTTTGGTTTAGTTTCTTAATAATTTCATCAAATAAGTATGTAAGTTTTACAATATTCAGTATATTTTTATTCTAAAGATCTGTTGGTTCGATGTTTGGTTTAATTTCGTCGATTAAGTATGTAAGTTCTACAATTCTTAATATATTCAGTATATTTTTAAGCCGAAAATTATACCATAAGTAAAATGTTTCAAAATATTTCCTATATATTATGGTGTTGACATCATACTAATTATGCTATAATATTTTTATATATAGATGATTGTTGGACTATGACTGTAGGTGGGATATTGGAATTTGTTTACAATATGAAAATTAAAGCAATTCTTGAATGTAAATTTTTGGCTTAGGGTTTTATGAGGTGGTCTATAGAGAATGGAGAAAAATGGGCTTAGATTATCCGGAGAATGAGAATGATAAATACACACTTTGATCATTGTGGGTTATGGTATGACATTGTGTTTTAATTTATTGCACAAATTTTGTGCGAGTCAAACTTGGAATTCAACATTTATTCAATTATTATTAATGCAAACACTTGCTCTATAACTCATCTGAACAAAGACAGAAGCGGTTTGTGTAAGATTGATAACACCATATTTTACATCTTTTTAAGGTTTAGTTTCATAGGTTTTTAGTTCCACTTTGTATAGTTTTGGGATATTTTCATGCATTTTAGTCACATTTGCATTGCATTGCATTTTAGATGTCCTAAGTTGTCTTTGCATTTGGTCGACCAAAGTCACCAAAAGTTAGGTGGAATAGTTAAAAACACGTTTTACACTGTTTTCGGAGGCTGATTTTCGGTTTGATACGTCTTTACTAAATCAGCCATAACTCTTAAACCACATATCGGGATGACTTGAAACCACATCCATTGGAAAGCTAACTCAAATATCTACAACTTTCATGAAGACCGCTGAAGCTAAATCCGAATGCAAACCGTTCTTCTGAGTCGATCTTTGAAGCACTTCGGGTGATTTCGGCCCAGAATTTGGTCAACGGTGGGGATCAATCGATCCAGTGATGTGGATCGATCGATCCCTTTTTTCGAGATCGATCTGCCTCAGTCACAGCTCGATCCAGAATTTTACGTTTTTGTGGACCGATCGATCCAATTCATGAGATCGATCGATCTGGTCACGTTTCTCCACTCGCTCCTCTTGCTCGCCAGACTGGACCGTCGTCACGAAAATTGGCATAACTTCTGATCGCACCGTTGGAATTCCTCAAACCACTTCCAAATGAAATCTAATCCATTGTTCTATCTTGTGTTAAAATCTGAGATCAATCCATCGGTGGGAAGTTTTTCATCCAATGCCAAACGTATGACGTCTCAACCTGATCATGCATCTCTGAATTCTGCAATGACTTTTTTTATGGCTATCTTCACTCCTCCAACTCCTCTGACTCCAAAAACACCTAATAATGGCTCAAACAAGCCAAAAAAGGTGCAAATCTTTAAGAACCATTATATGCTTCCTCTGCACGGTAGTACAAATCTTCAAGTCTTATGAAATCATTGTCAAAGCTTTGCAGATTTGAAAGAGAAGGCGAGCAATCGCAGCTAAGAAGTAGAAAGTAAACCCTAGAAATCAATTTGATATTGCAGAAGAAAAGGGAAAATTAGAGAATTACTTAGACTAGGATCGAATTTAGCCGGACGAGTAGACGTTTCCGCCGGAGGATCTTCGGGTTGGGATTGAGAATCTTTGTATGTGTCAAGTGTCAGTGCTTGAAAATAACTATTCAAGTGTTACAGTTAATACGCTTTCTCGGTTTTGTGCTTTGGATTATCTGAAATTTCTCATATGTTTGTAGAACTTGTCAAGTATGGGAGACGCTAGAGACAACGAAGCCTACGAGGAGGAGCTTCTGGACTATGAGGAAGAGGACGAGAAGGTCCTAGATTCTGCAAGTAAAGTTAACGGCGAAGCTGTCAAGAAGTGAGTTATTTTTTTTGTTTTCATGAGAACACTGGCTGATTAAATTTAAGGTTGTTTTGAGATTACCAAGGCTTCATTAGTCGTGTAGTAATTGTTTATGCAAAACTTATCGAGTTTCGTGATTATCTTTCTCAGGTTTCTCGATCTTGTTGGTTGCTTAAACATCTGTAACTATGGCGGCAGAGCCGAAAGCGACGACTGAGGAAGTAAAGATGGATCTGTTCGAGGACGACGATGAGTTCGTCGATCGATTAAAAAAAAAAGAAGGTGAAAAAATTTGATTGCTTCTTTGATTTAATTCATTCATAATAAATTTTATATGATTTCTTATCACTCTGAAATAAGAGAGAATCAGATTCTGATATTAACAGATTCCGCTTTGCAAGTTAAGATGTTTCTTCAGATTTATAACTTATAGCTGTATTGGAAGAATTTGATAAAGATAGTCTATGTTGTATGAGTTTGGGTAGTTCTGATGTAGAGTGGATCTATTTGGTTTCCTGATTTCTTTTGGACTGAGTTGGGTAGTTGTAATGTGGAATGGATCTTCATATTTTTTTTGGTTTTGGTTCTGCATCGTAACTCGTTCCATTGAGAAATAGAAAGAGAGACTCTGATTCTTAATCTTAACAGATTTATCTTTACAAGTTTCAGTTTCAACTTATATTGTATTGGAAGAATTGATAAACATAGTCTCTTGTCGTATGATTTGAGTAGTTCTGGTGTGGAATGTAACAATCTTTTTTCCATTTGGTAGGTTTGATTGACTCAAAAACTTTTGAAAGCCAAATTTGATGGTTCTTATTATATATAACTGGACAAAAACGCATATGGATACACAACGACCGCAACAACTACTACTTTGTGACTACAAATAAGATACAAATAAGATAGTCACTAAGTAGTCATAAAACTTTGCGACTAACTTGTGACTACATGATGTTTTGAAAGATTATTGTGCCAAAAAACGGACCAAGAGAATGCCATGCTTTTGGTGTTTATTTTGCAATTGAACAAGTGACAAAGAGCAATTAAAAATGGTAGAAACATGAAAAAACAAATCTCACAAATAATAATAAACGAAACTGATAATTGACAATGCAAGAAACAAATAACTCAGAAGGAAGGAAACTTAAACATGAAAAA
>PKML01058821.1:297492-380023 GCA_002933935.1 Eutrema yunnanense | reverse complement strand
TTTTTTTTTTTTTTTTAAATTTTCTGTAATTAATTAATTTAATAAATAAAATTATTTTGTTTTTAATTTTTTTTTTGTTTTTTTTTTAATTTTTTTTTTAATAAATAGTCACAAAATCAGTCTTTAAATTAAGACTGATATGTTAGTCACATATTAGTCGCAAAAGAACGATTATTTTGCGACCATTCAATTTAGCGACCAAATATTAACGACTAATTTTTTTAGTCTCAAAATAGTCGCAAATGACTCATTTGCGACTATTTTGGGACTATTTTGGTAGTCGCAAAAACTGTGTTTTCTTGTAGTGATAGAGAATTCATCCAACATTCAACCTGACTCGACTTAAATCCGCAAAATCCCTAAATCGAATTCAAACTCTCCCTCTAAGAACCGGTGAAGATCCATTTGCAGCCAACGATGGTGGTTGTCGGTGTAGGCGGAGGAACGAGATCCCAACTGTGATTGACAACATGAGCATTGATTTTGGATGTCACGGCTTTACGCCATCTTTCATCTTGAAGAGCTTAAAGAGCTGTGCGTGGTTCATGACGAGAGAGGGGAGCGAAGGAAGTGGTGAGTAAATATTTGGTGTTTGGTTTCGTTTTGCTTTGAGTGATGGTACATATGGTGATGAGTATGACCGGTCTACAAGAACCACAAGTGACTTCGAGGAGCAACAACGAACCAAAGCCATGATGGCTCTCAATGAGAAGTTAGATAAGCAAGCCACCATGATTGACAAGCTTCTCAATGCTTCCAAAAGATCAGTTCACTTTGTTAGTGACTTTGAGGGAAATCAAAGATCCCATGAGGAAATGGTGAATTTGAGCAACAAAGAAGAAATGCATTATGTTGGGAAAAATGGTGGCTACCAAAGGGGTTTCAACAACAACTATGGCAACCAAGGTGGTTCTCAACAAAGCTTTGTCCCACAAACTCAAGGCAACAACTCCATGCCTCAAGACCTTGATGTGAAAAATATTCTTCAACAACTTCTTCAAGGTCAAGCAAATGGAGCATTGGATATAAGCAAGAAGATGGAGAAAATCAATACCAAAGTAGCTTGCTCATACAATGATCTCCACAAGAAGCTTGAGGCATTGAGTTCAAAAGTGCAAGAAATGGAGACAAAGGGAGCCAATGGAAACAAAGTGCAACAAAGTTCTTCAAATGGGAAAGCAATACAAGCCACCAAGGAGTATTGCAATGCCATCTTCTCAAAGGAGCAACGTCCCATTCATGATCATGAAGCCACCACTAAGGAGATCGAACTTCTACTATATGGATCACAAGCCGTTGCACCTCCCCCTCGAGAAGCTCCCTTGAAGCTCAATGAGGACATTGAGGAACAAGGTGGGGGAGTGACCCTTGAGAAAGATGAAGACGTGACCACGGTCCAAGAACCAAAGGGTAGTATTTCTTGCATTGATTTACCAAGCACAACTAGGATCGAGCCTAAGTCTCTCCCCAAGCTTGGTAATCCCGGTAAATTCTCTATAGCTTGCTCTCTTGGAGATTTGGAGATTGAGGATTCTTTGTGTGATTCCGGTTCAAGTGTGAATGTCATGTCCCATGAGATGTTCAAGAGTATAGGGATAAGAAACCTCACCTATCACCCATCACCTATCACTTTTGGAGATGCTTCTTCAAGGAAGCCACTTGGCCTCCTCGAAGACTATCCACTTAAAGTTGGGGATTGCATAGTCCCAACGGACTTCGTTGTCATGGAAATGAAGAAGACCAACAAGCTCCCACTACTCCTTGGAACCCCATTCCTACTTACTACCGGTGCTAGAATGGATTTCAAAAATCAAAAGGTAGTTCTCTTGAATGTGGATGATAAGGTATACTACCCAATGAGGACTTCTCCCAACAAGCTTTGTAGCACAATAATCATTGAAGACGATGGGTTTTGTGTTGAGGAAGTGAAGTATGCGGGTCGTTGTGAGATGGTTGTTGAAGCTCCGCCTCAAAGGGGTTATGAAAAGAAAGAGAAGTTGCTTGAGAGAAAGGATTTGGGTTATGGTAATGACATGGAAGCTTCAGAAGTTGATATCGCTTGTTTAGAACCGCTTCCTCCCACCACAATGGAGAATGTCGTTGAGGGTAGCAAGGGTGATAAGAAGAATACAAAGGCCAAAGCTAAGATGGGAAACGAATCAAAGAGAAAGGGGAAGCCGGTCTTAAGGAAGTCATGAGCAAGGTCCTCAAACTTGAGCTCCAAGACCCACCTTGGAGTGTTCAAACTCCTCTCTCACCCGCCTAAAATGGGTAACCAAAGTCAAACTTAGTGACTTTAAACAAAGTGCTCTTGGGAGACACCCCAAGCTTATCATTGTACATACTTTCTTCATATGTCTCTCTATGTTTTCTTGTCCTTTTTGATGGGTTTGCTTAGTGTGCATAGGTTCTTGATGATCTAATGGTCATGGACTTAAGGACTAAGGTGCGTAGGATGTGGTGATGGAGTATGGCATCCCTTAATCCCTCTCGTCCCCTCCATCAATTCCCAAGGTAACACTCCAAACTTTGTACATAACATTTAGGATCATATCTCTTCCTCTATTTCATGCATTGTTTAACTCTTCCTTAAGCTTCTATTACACAAGGGACTTTGTAATTTAAGTTTAAGGGAGGGTTTGTGCGTTATCTAACATCTTTTTGGTGTTCTTGTTTTGCTTTTTTGCATCTTGAGTCTCATGCATATCATGCATTTTCAATAAATTTGAAAATTTTTGGAAATTTTTGCACTTCATGTAGGATTGAGTCTAGATGCATAGCATGGAGATAATGCATTGCATGTGCATAGGGAACTAGGATAACTTCTCCTTGTAAATTGTCGTTTTAAGAGTTTAAGTCATATGCTTTAGATCCCGTGTGTGAAATCATGGTCGAACCATGTTTGGATTTCATGTCTCATTACTTAGGTCTTAGCCGAAGCAAGTTTCGATTTGAATCCAATCCTATCTAAGTGAGAACCTTAACTTTGACACATTAATTATCGTGTTCATGCATTTCATAATGAACTCATGGATTCCGCATACATACTTGGGTCATCTTATTCCTTTTTACCACTCTTGTTGGCCCAAGTAGCCAATTCCCATATTTGGAATGGTTCACCCCACCTTGAACCCAACCTTCTTTCAAGCCTACATGTTTAGTGAGCGTTGTGAGGCCTTGTTTTTGAATGGACTTAGCAAAAAGTGTTGGGTCTAGAGCGACAAGGAAAGGCTTTCATGTAGAACTAGCTCGCACATCAATGAGCTAGATTAGGCTAAGTTAGATAGGTTGGTAATTGGGGCGCGGGAAATGGATGATAAGGAAAGAACGAAGGATGTTGGGATTGGAAAAGTGGAGAGAAAGAAAGAGATTTGGGAGAATGATTGGGGGAAGCAATAAGTTTGATTTGGTTGGCAAGAATATATTTGGGTTAGCTCTAAGTTTAAAAAAAGATAGTCTCTAGCTTGAAAAAGAAAGAAAAGAAGCCAAAATGGCTAAGCTTAGACATGAAGAAAAATGAAAGAGAGTTAAGAAGCTAAAGGAGGAGCTAAACCAAGTAAAGTAATGGAAGTCAAACCATTGGTTGAAGAAGAAACCCCCTAGGCGCTTAAACAAAAAAGAAGGATGATGAAGAGATGAGACATAAAAAGGCAAAAATGCCTCGTGAAGGGTAGCTAGGATTGCTTCTTTGTGGGTTTAGAATTAGGGTCGATTTTGTAATGGGGCATTGGGTAGATGGAATTCTAGCCTTGTATGCATCAATTGCTCTTCACCCTTAGCATTTTGCCAAAGTTCATTCCTTTAATGAGAGATCCTTTGTTCGAAAACCGCCACATGTATTGAGATCATCTTTGTCTCAAAACCTTATCCTTAACCAAATGAGTTTGTTTGCATTGCATGAGAATGATCCACTAGAAACCGCTAATTGAATGTCAAAGGATTGGATGATAGGAAAGCTTGTGTAAGTTGAGGCTTGATTCATGTAAGGATGGACATGGCTAGCTCCTTTTGAGTAGACATGTTTGATCGTACCTTAGAGCTTGCACTTGGACTTGGATTCTTTTAATGATGTTTTTGCTTGAGGACAAGCAAATGAGTAAGTTTGGGGGAGTTGATATCCTCATATTTTACCCTTCTCATGCATTCATTTATCTTAGGTTTCATCTCATATGCATGGGGTTTCATAGCATTTCTTATTCGTTTTGTCTCATATAGAGTATTAAGTGTTTGCATTAGGTCCTCGTGAGTCTTTGCATGTTTTGGAGTGTTTTTCTAGGTAATTGGAGGCACTTGGTGACGTTTGGAGATTTGGGGCTAAAGAGAAGAGAGAATTCATCCGGAGCACCCAAATGAACTGGTCAGACGGAGGGACTCCCAGCCGATTCAGCCTCGATAACCTTCATGATAGTTGTAGCCCAGAGCGTTATCTGTTCACAGGAGTTTTAATTGGGTTATTTGGACGTATGAATAGGGAGATAAGATGGATTTACTGAAGGTATGTCTGTATGGCCGAGAGAAGATGACACCGTCCAAAGAACCGGAAAAACGAAGGCCTTCCGGTATGAATGAACTCAACCTCTCTTCATAAGAGTTGTAGAGGGACGAGTTCGCGGTTTACAGGAGTTGGATTCAGGTCATTCAAATGTCAGGTTCAGGAGTTATGGCTGATTCACTAAAGACATATCCGCCAGCCGAGACAGTTTCGCTCAATACCGAGTTGTTGTATCGAGGAGTGACATCGGTATTCACCAAAGCAGCAATACCGACGTCACAAGTCGGTACAACACGTCGTTATTGAAACAGGGGGGAAATCCCCTTAGTACCGACATGTTGTACCGAGGAGTGACGTCGGTATTGACCCTCATGACTGTTTCTCACCCAAAACCAGTCGAGCTCGCCCGAGGTGTCTGCAAGATCTTGCCGAAAGAGGGGTCTAAAATCCGAATTAGCCTCGGTGGTCTTCACGAAAGTTGTAGCCAAAAGAGTTATCTGACTAAAGGAGATGGTTACAGGTCATTCAGATATGTGGTTAGTTAGATACGGTTGTTTTACTGAGCGTATGTCCGTCTGGACGAAGCCCCCAGACATGCCTGAAAGAACTGGCTTAACAAAGGGTCTCCAATCCGAATTAGCCTATGTTGTCTTCACAAAAGTTGTAGCACAGTGTTTTAGCTGTCCACAGGAGGTGGTTGGAGGCCATTCGGACTTGTATTCCAGGAGATATCGTGGTTTTACCGAAGGTTCTACACCACCACCATCCGCATAAACCCAGGTCCAATACCGATGTTCAATACCGAGCAGTGACCTCGGTATTGAGCTATTCAAGACCAAATTTGACCCATTTTGAACCGGGTCGGTACCCGGTTTGTCCCGGGTCGACCCGGTTCGCCCTCTTTCACTATTTTAGCCAAAAAAACCCTATTTTCATGTTTTATCTCTTTTCTTATCTCCTTTCTAGGCTAAAAACCTTGTTCTTGTGATTTGTAAGAGGGATCATACACTTTTTATGCAAGTTTAAGTCTATATCTTTGTTTCTTTCTTTAATCTTTTACATTCCTATTCTCTAATCATGATTAACATCACCTCTTTCATGAGAATTGGTGTATTCTTCATGATTAGTGAGTAGTTCATTTTAGAGCTCATGGATGACGTAGATTAGGGGAATTTCGTGATAGATCTAGGATGTCTAGGGCTTAGTTTACATCTTCCCTCACTTATTTAGTATTCATAATGCTAGATTAGGCTTGAGAAAGCTAATCTAGACCATATGGCATTTCATGCACACAAGGTGTTCGATGAAATGCCTCAAGAACTAAATAAGGGATTTTGCTTGCTTAGCCTATGAGAGTAGTTGTCTAAGGAGTATTAGGGCCATTGGAACCTATGTTTAATGCTTGCTAATCATCTTATCACAAACGAGAGTTTGTTCTTGATTTGGTGATTAGCAAAGTGATTAAGACCATGAGAATGGCTTAAGCTTGTTTAGGTGTTCTAGGCTAAGGGAATTGCTTTTTTGTGTGTATTGACATCTAGATAGATCTTGAAAGGACCCAAAATCCATAACCTCATCCAAGAGCTTGCCTTTATATCTTTCTAATCTCGTTTAGCATTCGTTTACTTGTGTTATTGCTTTGAATTTGAATCATTAGGTTGTTAGAAAACTAAAACCACATTTGTTTGCTTAACTTAAGAAGATTTATGTATTCCTAGTGATTGAAACTTAACCCTTGGATTTGATACCTCTTATGCTACATAGGCATTTTGAGTAATTGATACACGGCAAAAACCTTGTATCAGTCATATTCGAATGACTCATCCGACGACGGGCTCAGTGGTGTTCGGCAGGAGTTAATTCGGCGCAATTCACGCGTGAATCCTGCTGTTCCCAGTAGTTCTCGGGCTGCCACTCAGGTTCCGGACGCCACGGATAAAGATGTCCGCGAGACAGATGCCCAAGTTCGGTTTTTTCAACGAACATCGTGTCGATGTGATCGATCTGGGTCGTACCGAAGGCGAGGAGGCTATTGCTCCATTGGCCGAGCTCGGAGAAGAAGAAGTTCATCATTACGAGGAAGTTATTCCGATTTTGACTCGCATGGTCATTACACCGGCTTGTGTGGGGCCGACCCGATCTCAAAGAAAGATTGTCCTGAGTACTTTGGAGCGATGTGGGGCTCCTAATGAGATTGTTTTCCGCATCCCTAACGCCGATCAAAGACCGTGGGATGCACCCGAAGGTTACATTTGCGTGTATGAGGACTACTTTAAAAGTTATGGTCTTGAGTTCCCTCTTCCCGAGCTTCTATACAACTACTGTAAACGCCGACGTGTCGCCATTTCTCAGCTCCAACCCGCCACGGTTATCAACCTTGTCGGGCTTCTGACCCTCGGGGAGGACTATGACATACCGATCAACGCGAAGGTCTTCGAGAGGTTGTTCCGGGGGAATATTATAAAGCAAAAGCCTTGGTTTTTATCAGCGAATGCGAAGCCGGAGTACGGCCTTGTCACGGGGAATAAGCCGAGCAAGGTCAATCATTGGGGGTCTCGTTATTTTTATGTCCGGATTGATGTGCTCTCCGTGTCACGGCCTGATGGGAATTACCGGATTCAATGGAGGATTCCTATTGGTAGACATCGGTTTGTTCTTTATTGCGTTCCTCGATTTCTTTCTTGACTGTTTTTCATCTCTTATTTCAGTTCGTCATACTCCGAGCTTTCTCACAACGATCCCGGCTTTACTTTTGAGCGCGTGAAGCAGTTTAGTTTTGCTGGAAAACATCGTTGGCTATAAGCGTATCAGGAAAATATCAATTTGAAAGCGAAGCGAGCGCTTAGAGGTTGGCTTCGGTATTTTTATCTCTCATATATATATATTTTATGTTTTATGATATCGAACTCCTTTTGTGCAGCTAACCCAAACAACCGAAGGAGGAAGATGAAGATCGACGATATTCCCGACCTCGATTACGGTCTCGACGAGCAACAAGATCTTGTCGATGTTTCTCAGGTTGAGATCGTCGATGGGGACCAGGCTTCGGGGGACCAACGCCATGTCGTAGAGGAGGATCAGGATCCGGTTGATGGAACAAATACTGGGGCCGAACTGGAGGCCGAGAGGTAGAAGAAAAGAAAAAGGAAGAACACGACCCGACGTTCATCAAAACGTGTCAACCGGGATCCGGTCGATGGTGCGAACATAACGGTTGTCCACGGAGATGATGGACAAGACGAGGGTGCCAATCTTCAGGTATCGGTGCGAACCGAGACTGCTGAGGGCAGCCGTTCAGGTCGGTCGGCTGCTTCGCAAAGGCAGCGACCCTCAGGCCCTTCTGCTCATTCTATCAAGTTTGACTATGACAAGGATGAGCCAGTTGTAAACGATGAGGTGGTGTGTGCCGAACTCTACCGCCAACGACCTTGTCGGTGCATACGTCCGTGAACTAAGTTCGACGCGTTGTGAAGCTCTTAGCATCGGCGCGGCTGCTAAAGTGTTGCAGGCCGAGCTTGCCCTTGAACAACTCGGTCAGATACTGCCGACCTAGCCGTGGCTGGGCTCAAGGAAGAAATTACCGCACTGAAGACGTCTAATACGGAGTTGACGGCGTCTAACACCAAGCTTGCTGCGGACAGAGACTCTGTTGTCATGAGGGAGCAAGCCTCTTGATTGCCATGTCGGCATTTTATCTCTTCCTTTGTTTTTTGTTTGTTCGGTGTTTTTGCCTGAGGGGCTTTATGTAATATTCCCTTTCGAACCTTTTATTATTTTGTTATGACGTATCATAATTCATATCGGTATTTTCTTCGTATGATTGATTTATTTTATCTATTTTTACTTCGAATTCGGTTGTTTGTGAGTTCGTAATATTATACGAACCTCTCGTTTTCACCATACAAGAATTGTGGCCGTACTTAGTACGGTCTTAGCCTGGTTGTAGAGGGTGAGATCGACTCCTCGACCTTTTCGTGGTCGGCAATCATTAGGAGATCGGCTTACTAAGTTGCGATTGTTGAGAAATCGCCTTATTAATCTGCGAATGTTGAGAAATCGGCTTATTAATCTGCGATTGTTGAGAAATCGGCTTCGCTTTGCGAGAGAAATCGTTCGGCTTTACCATGGAGCTTAGCATAAGAGTGCGTAGGGAGCTCGTCTTAAGATACTTCAGGTCTTCTTAGATCGAATCGGAGTGTGCGAGATGGACTCGGCTTATTTAGCTCGGATGATCTAAGAGCGTATTTGGTGCGAGACTGATCCCGGCTTTACATGGAAGGTGTGTTATCCATAGCACCATGAGGATGCATATGAGACGAAGCTCGGCTTATTTTAGTTTACCGATCATCTGGCCAGGACGTCGATGTGTGGATATGCGATGGTTCTTACGTGAATGAGAGTTTCTGTGTTCCGTTGAATGAGTTCGGTTATCATGGATATGATCCATTCGAGTTCGGATTTTATGGATATGATCCATGTGAGTTCGGATTTTATGGATACGATCCATTCGAGTTCGGATTTTATGGATATGATCCATGTGAGTTCGGATTGTCATGGATACGATCCATTCGAGTTTGT
Source organism: Eutrema yunnanense (assembly GCA_002933935.1). NCBI lineage: Eukaryota > Viridiplantae > Streptophyta > Magnoliopsida > Brassicales > Brassicaceae > Eutrema > Eutrema yunnanense. The sequence continues at coordinate 370,953 of PKML01058821.1, read as the reverse complement.
TTGAAAAAGTAATTTTATTGAAGTCACAGCTGAACCCGTTAAGGCTTCCTACGTACCTTCATAAGAAGGATCAAGCCATCCGTAGTTCAAATTACAACAGAGTCAAAAATGAGTTCAGCAAGGTCTTTTTTTTTTTTTTTTTTTTTTTTTTAAGCGCTGGGCTGTTAATAATAGTAACGTTTGAGGTTCATCGAATTCCACGATCTCGGGATTGGAGTTCCATCCATCTTCATGAGTTTGTATACACCAGGCTTGACGACCCGCATTATCTGGTAGGAACCCTCCCAATTAGTGTCGAGCTTGCCGGCATTCTTTTCTTCGGTGCCTTGGAAAACTTTTCGTAAGACAAAGTCGCCATCTTCAAAGTGCCGACCTCAAACTTTTTTATTATAGTATCGAGCCGCTAAATGTTTGTAATTTTGAATTCTGAGTAATGCATGTCCGCGATGTTCCTCGAGTGTGTCTAGGTTGTCGAACATCATTTCTTCGTTGAGGCCAGGGTTTGATACCAGCATCGTTCGGCGTATTGTCGGGACAACGAGTTTGGCTGGGCATAGAGCCTCCATGCCGTAGGCTAAGAAAAAGGGTGATTGTCTGGTGGATCTTCGGGGTGTAGTTCGGTGCGACCAGAGGACTTCATCGAGTTCGTCAACCCAAAGTCCTTTCTTCATATCCAATTGTTTCTTGAGTCCGTCGATAATGGTTTTATTAGTTGCCTCGGCTTGACCATTGCCTTGTGGGTATCTTGGTGTGGAAAAACTTAGTTGGATCTTTCATTTAGCGCAGAAATTGCCAAATAATGTCGAAATGAATTGTGGTCCGTTGTCCGTTACGATTTCGTATGGTATTCCATGTCGGCATATGATGAACTTCCAGACAAATTTTTGGACGTCGAGGGCGTGTATTTCGGCGTATGACTCTGCTTCAACCCATTTGGTGAAGTAAACAGTCATGACGAGGATAAACTGCTTCTGCGTCGTAGAGCGTCGGAATGGGCCGATGATGTCCATTGACCATCGCATGAAGGGGTAAGGTGCCGTTGAAGTTGTTAGGAGTTCGGTAGGTAAATTGATCATCGGACCATGTCGTTGGCATTTGTCGCATTTAGCCACGAATTTTTCACAGTCTGCTAACATGGTCGGCCAATAATAGCCGACTTTCTTTATTTTTAGGGCTAGAGATCGACCTCCGGCATGATTGCCGCCCGATCTTTCGTGTACCTTTTTCATGACCTCAACGGTATCGTTGCTTGGAACACAAATTAACAGGATTCCTGCGGCACTCCATCGGTATAAATCCCCCTTGTGAACAATGTAACAGGCAGCTCGCATTTTAAGTCGCTGAGCTTCCCATCTGTTTGGCGGGACTATTCCATCGTGAATGTACATTTTGAGCTCGATAGTCCAATCATTTGGCTCTTCTTCATCTTCGGCCTCAATGTCCATCGGTACGTGTAATCCCTCGGATTTTTCGTCATTGTCGGATGTATTCCGGAGTTCGGGATCATCTGCGATGTTCGGCTCATGCTCGATGTTGAGGTCGGTACTCTGTGTTGCATTTTTCTTTGTCCTCTGTGGTTCAGGAATGGTAGTTGGTTGTTCTTCATAGTCACGTTTACGTGTCGCTACGTTGCATGTTTCTGATGTTTCAATACTTGGTTTTATAATGCTCTCGACCGGGATGCATGGTTCATTTGAGATGGAGATCCGAGCTGGACGCAAGTGCGGCTAGTGCGTCGGCTGGTGTGTTATCGCCTCGTGGTATTTTCGTAAGGTTGAAAGTTTCAAACTTAGAGGCGAGTTTCTTGACGAGTTTGAGGTATGCGTCCATCCGTTCGTTTTTAGCGTCGTACTCTCCGCTGTACTGGCTTGTAATTAGCTGGGAATAGCAATATGCATGTTTGTGGGTTACTCCGATGACTCTGGCTAAGCGTAGAACGGCGAGCAATGCTTCGTATTTGGCCTCGTAGTTTGAAGCGTTGAATTCCAGGCGGAATGATTGTTCCAAAATGGAGGTTGGGGATTGGAGGCGTATGCCTACTCCTGACCCTCGATGCGATGACGATCCGTCTACGTGTAGGACCCATTTATCAATGGCTTGGGTATCAATATTTATCAACTTTAGGGGTAGTTCGATGAGGAAGTCGACCAGGACTTGTGATTTGGCACTCGTCCGATTTTCATATTCGATATCATATTCGCTTAGTTCAATTGCCCATTTGGCGAGTCTACCAGACTGATTGGGGCTATGCAAGATGGTTCGCAAGGGTTGGTCGGTAAGAACGGCAATTGAGTGCGATTGGAAGTATGGACGAAGCTTTCTGGTTGCAGTAATGATGGCAAAGGCGAGTTTCTCGAGTGTGGGGTATCTCGTTTCGGCTTCATCCAAAGACTTGCTAATATAGAAGATCGGTTTTGTTCACCTCGGTCTTCTCGAACGAGGACAGCGCTAATTGCAGAGTTCGAAACTGCGATGTATAGGTAAAGGGTTTCGCCGTCTTCCGGTTTTGCCAAGATTGGAGGAGTCGAAAGACATTCTTTAAGTCGTTTGAATGATTTTTCGCACTTTTCGTCCCATTCGAGGTTTTTGTTTCCCCGAAGAAGTTGGTAGAAAGGCAGACATTTATCGGTTGACCGAGAGATAACACAATTAAGGGCTGCAATGCGGGCGGTTAACCGCTGAACTTCGCGTTTTGTTTTTGGGGAAGGAAGGTCTATGATTGTCGAGATCTGTTTGGGGTTAGCTTCGATTCCTCTCTGTCTTACGATATAGCCGAGGAATTCTCCGGAAGTTACTCCAATCATGCATTTGGTAGGATTGAGTTTCATACCGTACTCGTTCAGAATATTGAAGCATGTGTTCAGATGACCGATGTGATCTCTGGCGATGAGTGACTTGACAAGCATGTCGTCGATGTATACTTCCATGGTTTTGCCGAGCTGGCTTGCGAACATTTGATTCACAAGGCGTTGGTAAGTTGCGCCAGCATTTTTCAATCCGAATGGCATGACTTTGTAGCAATAAATAAAGCAGTCGGTGATTAAGGATGTCTTATCGCGGTCGCTTTGATGCATGAGTATTTGGTTATATCCTGAAAAGGCATCCATGAAGGAAAGGAGTTCGTTCCCGGCAGAAGCTTCGACTAATCTATCGATATGGGGTAGCGGAAAGCTATCCTTTGGGCAGGCTTTGTTGAGATATGTGAAGTCAACACAAATTCTCCATTTACCGTTCTTATTTTTTACGACAATTGGGTTGGCTAACCAGTCCGAATACCGGAATTCTGTTATTGATCATGCGCTGAGCAGTCGTTCGACCTCATCGTTGATGGCTTGGGCCTTCTCTGGACCAAGCTTGCGTCTTTTTTGCTTAATTGGTTTGAAGGTCGGATCTATATTGAGGTCGTGACATGCTACATTCGGGTTGATTCCGGGCATGTCCTTAATTGACCAGGCGAAATTCGAGACATTTCTCTTGAGGAAGCGGATGAGATCGTTCTTGATTTCTTTGTCCAGTTCGGCTCCTATCCCTACGTATCTGTCAGGATTGAGCTCGTCAATGTTGATTTGGATGATGTTCTCATGCCTTGGTATGTCGGGGTTGAGTTTTTTGTTAAGTGGATCTTTTAGTGTTGTGTTAATAACACATGTTCGGGACGCTGTCCGGAGTTTGCATTCGTTGATATAGCAAGATCGGGACATCAGCTGATCGCCTTTCAGTGTAAATACTTTGGATGGTGTTGGGAACTTCAGACATTGGTGGTAGTTGGAAACGACGGCTATCATTGCATAGATCCAGGGTGTTCCGAGTATGACGTTGTAGATCGCTGGTCTGTCGAGGACCAAAAATTTGACCATTCTTATAAGTCTGCCGACGTAGATGGGTATCTTGATTGTTCCCACAGTCATTTTTTGCTCTCCTGTAAAGCCGGTAAGCGGTTCGATGTTTGTTTTGATCTCGGAGTCCGGGAAATCCATGTCTCTTAGTGTCTGTCTAAATATCACGTTAACCGAGCTGCCTGTGTCTACCAGGATTCTTCCGACTGCGACGTCTCCGATGAGTAAGTTAACGACTAGAGGGTCATTATGCGGCATATGGAGTCCCTCTGTATCGGCTTCGGAGAAGGTTACAGGCATTCCGCCCGTTGTGACTCTATTCTGACGTCGTGCGGCGATTACTTCTCTGCTGTGTTCTCTGATTGCTCGGACTAAATAATTGCAGGATTCTAGTGCCCCCATTATCATGTTTACCCGCTTCCGAACTTGAGCAAAATGTTACGGTTTTTGTTATCGTCTTCGCGGTCTCGTTTTGGTTGTTCGGCAGTATTGGTATTTGTTTGATCGGGATTCTTGGTGGGGTTGGTCGACGAGCTCCTTGGTTATCGTTTCGGCGAAACCAATTGCCGGGGTGGAATGCTCTTTCGAAGGGGATTTCGCCTTTCCTGAATTTTAACAAAAGGAAATCCTTAAGATGCATGCATTCTTCTGTGCTATGACCCTCTCTGTTGTGAAATTGACAGAAGGGTCCGTCGTTGCTGGTTGGTTCGCTCAAATTTTCGGGGGGATTCTCGGGTCGGATCCAGGTGTTCCACGTTTGTTGCGGCTGGATGCTACTAACTTGCTGAGCCGCAGGTCGTTTGTCGTAGTAATTTCGGGCCTCGCGATTGTCTTCTCTTGGTTTGTCTTTTGGAGCGATCGGTTTGAAGATGGCGTGATGTTTATCATTTGTGATTTCTTCTTCTTCTTCAAGGATATAGATATGTGACTTATGCAAGATATCCTTAAGAGTATTAGGCCAATTGCGCTTGATTTCTTTGTGGAAATCCGACTTATACCATGTTGCTTTGTATAAGGCTTCGATTGTGGCTTCGTCGTCGATGGTGCAATGAGACACCACTGCTTTGAACCGGTTCATGAAATCATGTAGTGGTTCGTCACTTTTCTGCTCATGCGCCCATAGATCGGCGTTTCGGGTTTTTTGCTTGATGAACATTGTGAAGCGCATGAGAAATTTAGTCGAGAGTTTGGTATAGCTATCGACCGAGTGAGCATATACCTGGGAGAACCAGTCGAGTGCGGTTCCGCAGAGATTTTCTACGAAGAGCTGGCATGTGGCGGCATCCTATTCTTCTTCGGTTTGAAATCGGAAACGATTCATCATTATGTCGAACGAGGTCATAAAGTGGCGTGGATCGGTATGTCCGTCATACGATGTGATTTTTATTTTATCCAAGCGCCGAACTGAAGTATTGATGATCTGATGAGTGAATGGTGTTTTTTGTGTCTCCTGGATTACGCGATCGATCTCGGGTGCCGAGCTTGTAGCTTGATGGAATTTAGATTTCATGTCCTGAAGTTGATTCCTGAAGTTGTCGAACTCCTGATCTAAAGACGCATGATCTGTTATGCGCGTTCTGTGACTACCGGTAGTTGGTATGATAGGGGGTTGATTCCTCGTGTTTCGAGATTGGTCTAATCTGGTGAAAAGATTCTGTTGAAGAGGGGGTGTCAGGTGCTCGAATCGTGGAGACCTTGGAGTTTGAACGAATTCGCCAAATTGGTTACGGAGCTCGGTTTGGTTCACCAATAAAGAATCGAATCTTTCATCGTTTTTCTTGGTAAGTTCGGCAAGCTGTGCTGCCATTGCTTGCATGAGTGCATATTGATCGGGCCGATCTGTTGTGGTGACTTCGGCCTCTATCGTAGCTGGAGGTGGTATGTCGTTGAGATCGTCAAGATCGTCATTTTGTTCGAGGTTACGGTTATCCATCTGATGGTCCTGTAATTCAGCCATTACCGAGCTGCTCACCGAAATCCGAACAAGTTAGGTTGCCTTTTTGTCCCCACAGACGGCGCCAATTATTGATTATAAAAATTACACAAGGGACAAAACAGTAACCTTGAATCGGGATCTCGTTTATTGATATCGAACTCGGTAAAAAGTACATGATTGTTTTAAGGTCAGTAAAAAGACTAAGGAAACAAAGATTGGTATGCTTGAGCTCTTTATTTCATCTGTCTCGCTTGTGGAAGATTGTGAATGAATGAGATGTGATCGTGGCCCTCTTATTTATAGGAATTGATGTCGGTTGCGAGCATGAAGGTTTCCTTTTCCTAATTCCTTCAGAAATCAGAAAGCCTCCTGATTTCTCTTCGAGATCAGGAAATATTCTGTAGATCTCGGAGGTCAGTTATTAATTTTAGACGAGTTGGGCCTTCTTTGGGCCCGGAAGTCGGTATCGCGACGTGTTGGGCCTTTACCAGGCTTGAATGCCGATTTGCGGTGAGTCATGGGCCGGGCTTCTTCTCGGTCTAAACCGATCTAAATCGGGGAGTGCTCAACTCACCACTAATAGTGCAGACCGGGATTTTGCTGAACATACGTGACGTTATTCGAGAAGTGCGGTCTTTCTTTTCCCATTCATCCCTTTTTGCTCGAGCTGCTCGCGGAGATCCGGCTATGTTTCTCACAGATGATGCCGAACGAATTCGGCACGTCATCGCACTTACTGTCAGAGCTCACGATGAAGGGATTTCTCTCCGCGTGAGAGATGTGCTTCATCTTTGCTCGGTGAAGCATAATATCGGGTTCCCGTGGACGTTTTATTTGTCTCCGAGGAATAATCGAAAGATCATCAATGAGATTCCGGGAAAAGATGATTGGCGGGACAAGACAATCTTGTTTCGGATCAACCCGGCCTCGATAGGGGACTTCGACATCTCCAGACTTCCAAGGCAGTGGGCCGTAGCAGTCAGTCAGAGATGAGCTCGCTGCCTTTGTTTACATTATGGATTAGCGTTTGCCTTTGTCTGCGTACTGACTCCTTCTTTGTGTTTTGCAGTTACTCTGAAGAGATCGCCCTACACAGACGAGCTTAGAATCCTCGTCACGGCGATGCGACGTGAAGGGACCGAGTGGGACTTATTCACGAGACGTAGTATCGAGCAGGCTCTATCACCAGGTCGTCAACGGGCTCGCGTTATCGGACCATCTCGACAGATTCCACCACTGATATGCTCAATTTAATACCCTAAAAAGTACTAAAGCAGTTGCTGCAGTAAATCAAGGGGTCGAACACAAGAACTCAAAGATCACTCAATAGATTCTATAGATCAGAAACAAGTTAAACCAGATGATGTAATTGAAAACAGGATTGCAAGTAAAACGTTTGTAAATTCAATTGGGGAGACGTAGGCTTAGGGTATTTCTTAGGAGATCAATGAATGCAGCTAAATTAACTAACAGGATTCGGATTAAGCACTGTTCTAGAACTCAAATCACTAAAATATAATTAACCAACTCTCGTTGCGAAAACTATCTAAATCTAAATCCTAGGAATTCCAAATCTCTTTGCGAATCCTAAATTCTAAATCAGCTTTAAAGTTCAAGTTTGATATGTTCACAAATATAATTAAACCAAATCTCTTTGCGGATAATTAATTTGCTCACCTAGGTTCTATCAGGTAATTCACTACAAGAAATATGTACATTGTTAGCACATTATAAACGCCATAATAGGTAATAGATAGCGTTTCCATAAACGCTAGGACATGAGGAGCTATCTTAGGGTGGTCCGATAATATAGCGTTTTTTATGGTTGCTATGGTATGTGTTATATACGATAGCGATAAGTTTTAATTGCTATGGTAGAATCTTGTTTTAATAGCATTTTCGTAGATGCTATTATAATTTGTGTTATAGCTTTTTTAAAATGCTAAAATGTATTTTTACATAACTAACTCTTTTCATACGCTGTTGTTGACAATGTTGTAGCTAAGTATATAAGTTGTCACGGTTTTGGTAGCAGTCTTACAAATTCTATATAAATTGGTGTAATGGCACTACTATATTTTGACCTGAATCCTATTCAGCTATTAGAACCTGTTTTTCAGAAACCTGATTAATGAAAATATTTAATACATTTCAACACAAGTCTCATACAAACCATGGTAGCCATAATACATAGTATTGATTCCAAAGCCAACAAAACAGCCAAAACAAAACACATACAGTCTCATTCCGGGTTGTAGGAGAACTACTTAAGCAACCCTATAAGTCTAACATAAGATCACCTTGTTCTTCGGCCACGCAATGGAAGTACCAATTGCATCTTGCATACACTCGATTTCAGAAGATGGCCTCCACACCGCTGCGCTATTCACCTTCACGATATCCACCCAAAGTATAACTGCATTAGGTCCTAAGGGAACAAAATGCACAGTCTGGTCTGGGTTGTCTGAAGACCAGCGTCCTTCAGCTACAACCTGCCTCTTTCAGCTAATAGACATCAACTTGCACTTTCTATTTTCTTTTATAACCTCATCTTGATTGTTACGCTGCAAAGTTTAAAAAATAAACCATCAAGTTATAATTAGAAGAAAAATAAACAACTAGCTAACAACTTCATACAATTTCTTAAACATAACATCTTCCCCTTATCGTCCTTGGTGTATGGTGACGACTCCAAAAGAGAGTCTACAAAAAAACAAGATTGAAACTTCAATATTCAAGAACCGATGAATTGTAGACCATCAAGATTGGTTCATATAAAGACAGTAGGAAAGAAACCAACCTATGTAGTGACACTAGGGTATGTACTAATTGAGTTTTCTCAGACCTGAAGTAAGAATTGTAGCACACAAACGTATTATATGTTTCTCTTCTCATTGATTAAGATAATCTGTTCAACTAAATAAGAATAGCCAATTAAAGAATTAATCTTCTTTCTATATTCAATAAATAAATCTGGAGCTTAATCATAAGAACAAAACAATACCTCTTGTAGCTTGTGTCATCTCTCTCTTAGTCTCCCTCATCGCTTATGCAATTTACCAAAAAATGAATCAATTCAGATTTTGAGAGTCATATGAATACGATTAATCTGAGCTCAAACCAAGATACACAAAAGAGAAACCTAAGGATAGTATTAGTACGCTACCTCTGTTAACCATTTGCAAGGGATTTTGCAAAATGTGCCCTACAAAGAAATACAACTCAGATAACAATACCCAAAGTGAAACCTTAGAGATCAATCACCAAGGAAAACCACTATCTTACCTGTGAATATTATTCTCTTCTTTTCCTTCTCGGTTTCACATCTGCTTTTCTCCAACTGTTCTAGTACGAAACCCTAATTCAGGTTAGCATAAAACTCCATCCATAAGGAAAAGAAATTATCAGCCAAACTAATCACATCAATTAGAAAGATTGAACCTTTCCGAATTCGGTAAAAAATAAAAAGTTTAGAAATCCAAAAGAAAAAAAAAGAGAAAGTCAAAAAGATTCGAAGCTGAGCAATAATATAAAGCACATACATCGAGCAAACATACAACTGTGGTAACAACAGTCGTCGTGAGATACGAGCGAGTGATAATCGGCATCTGTTTGTACCATTCTTCTACAACCTGAGCTATATTTTTTTCTCCGTAATCGTAGTCGATTCGATCAGTGGTGGTGAGCACCGGCAAATGCGGCCCCAGATTACCCAACCGCCACAGCCACCGTCAGTAGATCTAGATCTACAAAATCCACTATAAACAAACGGATCTAGATCTATCAAATCCACGAAAAAGAGAGAGCATAACGAAAGCAAATGAGATTCAAGGAGAAGGAGAGCGAGGAACAAAACCCTAAGATACTCATCATCGCTTGGTGAATGATCGATTCACCTTGGAGAATGATATCGAATCTGAGATAGAAAGAGAGAAGATGGCGGCGAGACTAAGAGAGGGAGATAGATCGGAGGCGGTGAGAAGAGACTGAGATCCTCCGATACTTGGCTGAGAGGAAGAGAAGATAAGAAAGAATAAGACAGAGAATAAGAGAAGAAGAAAAGGCTGAGAGATTTTTTTGATAATGTTTAGGTCTGAGAGATTTTTTCGATAAGTCACGGAGAAAAGGGGAAAATCACAAAGTTAAAGCGCCTAATTGAATTTTTTGGGCTAAGTGTTGGCGGAATAAGTGATTTTAGTTTCCCGCTTAATGAAATTGTATCTTAGCGTTGATTAAATGCTATTATATAGTTACCAAAATTATGAACTCATCTTTAATAACAGTTTGGTAAATCGTGCTATTACAATGTGCTATTAATGTGGACTTTTTTTGTAGTGATTAATCGCACTCTCGTGCCTAATCAATTATCCTAAGATCTAAGTTCTAGGTGATTAATCTAGAATTAGCATTGAGAACAACCTAAGGTGAAGAACTAACCAGATAGTGAATCCTAACAGAAAATCAACCTAGCATTCAAAGAAATCCCTATGAGAAAACCCTAAAGCTAACAAGTGATCTACTCAGACATGAATATTAAATCCATAAACATGTTGAATAAATACTCTTATATAAAATCAGAAAGAGAAACAAGGTTTTGAGATCTGATCTCGGACGAAGGGAAACCAGACTTGTCCCTCACCAAAATCTCTCTTAAACTAAAGCAAAATAAAGCATAGCCTAAACAATGGCTGTAAAATCCTATTTATAACCTAAATCACGATTTGGGGCCTTCTTGTAATTATCAAAGTCTTCTGGGCGCTTTTGCAATTCTCTAAGACTTCATAACAAGTCGCGGCCCATGAAATCTCGATGAGTGTCGATCGATACCAGGGGGTATCGATCGATGCTTGGTGCTCAGATCGGGCTCTTAGTCATCAGACTTCAGTCTCGCTCCAGAATGCTCCAGAAAAGCTCCAATAATTCCAATTAAGCTCCAAACGTGCTATAACCTGTGAAAGACTCTAAAAGACTCCAAAACACTAGAAAAGACTCTATAAAAGGACTTATATCATGGCTTAAACAGGGTAAAAACCATGATATATCAACCACTACGAAGTAAGTGTACTCCACGTATCTTGATTTTTATGATGTAAGTATAATACGTCGAGTTTGAGCCCGGAATGATTTTTATTGTTGTTTTTTCAGTTGAATCAGATAGAGTTCGGGCGGATCCGACTCCGATTGTTCAAAATACTCCGGATACAAGCTCATCCGCCAGCACTTCGCAACCGTTGATCATGTCGAGGAGAGCGAGCTACCGTAATCGAGTCTCCCAATTGCCGAGTACGGGTGCCACTCGAGTTCGTTCCGGCGACATCACCGCTGCTCTTAGTGACGCCTTGAACGCGCCGGTTCAAGTCGAGAGACCGAACCGTCCCTCTGCTGCAACGACGAGAGTGCCAAAGGAGTCGGGGAGCCGCGAGCCCGAGCAGGCTGCTGAGGGCAACGCGGCAGATCCTGCTGATGATCCCGTCCCCATTAGCTCGAAGTCAAACGGGTCGAGCGCCGCCACGACCTCGCGTCACCCGGAGATGCCGCGTCCTTTAGGGACATCGCATCCCTCGGGATTGTCCCGTCCTCAGGCGAAGCGACCTAAGAATGAGCGTGCGGGGTCCTGCGGTTCTGAGAAGCGACAAGGGTCCGATTCGGTTAACGGTTCTTCCGCGAGCCGACCGTTTCATTGGGCGTTTACACACGCCAAAGATTCCCCCATCACCGAAGATCCGGAAGGGATGCGACGATGTTCCGTCACTGCAAAGCTGCCGGATGTCATGTTCCTTCGCTCAGGAACATGTCTGAGAGGGAGGCCTATTTGGACATGTGCGCTGCAAACGGGAAGGTACGTCTTTCAGGGTCTTTGCCTTAGCAATTTTTTTGAATTTCTGATAACATGTTCGTTTTTACTTCATTCAGGCGCTGGCAGCTCAGAGCAGAGTGGTCGCTTTGTTTGAGCAGCGGGTCCGGGATGCCCCTAAACACGAAGAGGTTGAGAAGGCGAAGCAGGTGGTCGCGAACTTGAACGCCGAAGTTCAGGCTCAAGATGCTCATAGAGCCGCCGACCTAGCCTGAATTCTTGTCCTCGAGGCTCGGAATGCCGATCTCGAGGCTGCTTCGGTGTCACTGTCCTGGAAATTTCAAGCGACATAGAATCATTTGGCCGCGCTTCGGTCTGAAAGTTAGTCCGCGCTGGAGCAGGCTGCTCGATTGGCTCGAGAAAATCTGGAGCTGGTCGTGGCTCGGGACAAGGCAGTTCTTAGCCGGGAGGTTTTAATCCGTCGTTATGTTGGTTTTGCGAACTTTTGATTTTAGTAAAAAGCTTGGTCTGTTTTGGTTTATCGAGCTCGATGCCCAAGCGGGGGGTTTTACTCCGCCCTGATTTGCTAAGTCTTTTGCCTTAGCAATTTTTTTGGTTTTTGAAACTTAAGTTTCTTCGCACGGTGTTCGAGGCTCGAACGATCTCGGGATTGTTTGGATGTCGCTGTTCGCGAGATATTGCCGAGGTCGAAGTTCGCAAATTTTTTTTTATCGTGTTTGTTAATCGAGCTCGATGCCCTGACGGGGGGCTTTACTCCGTCCGAAAGTGCTAAGTCTTTTGCCTTAGCGATTTTTGTTTTGAAACCTAAGTTTTGTCGTACGGTTCTTGGAGAAGTATTTGGAGTTCGATCGACTGTAGAATTGTTTAGGTATTACTGTTCGCGAGTTATTTCCGAGGCCAAAACTCGTACTTTTGGAGTTAGGTCGTATCGTTATATCTTTTGGTTGCATTCGTTTGAACTTTTTATGAGAGAGGACGATCCGGTGGTCTTCGAGACGTTTTAAGTCGAGACTTTGTCCTGTAGTCCAGCTCGCAGATCGTTCTGGTTCTCGTATTGGTTAACATTAACCGGTTCGTGATGCAAGATCGCAAAAGTTTGGTGATACGAGAGCTAAGTAACGTGTTTGTTTGGGGACATGTGCGAAACGAATAACATAACATGAAGTTTTATCATTTATCGAGGAATACTACATAATTCGAAGCGAGCTCGAGGCGGATTCTGAGCGAGCTCCGAGGTACATGAATCAAGAAAATGATAGTTGGTAATATGGTGATATGGTGGCTGCACTCGCGGGTCGAGCTGCCTACGTACCCTGTCAAGGGATCAAGCATTTTCGTAGTTCGATTATTATGCGTACTCAGTCGTAATATCGTTTTAAGTTCATGGAATTCCATGATCTCTTTTCTGGTACGCCGTTTTTGACTTTCGCGAGCTTGTAGACGCCATTGCGAACTACTTCGATGACGCAGTAGGGACTTTCCCAGTTGGTCCATAGTTTTCTGGCACCTCGCTCTTTAGTATTTTCGTATACTTTTCGCATGACTAGGTCGCCTACCTCGAAACTCCTGTTTTTAACGTTGGAGTTATAGTAGCGGGCGGCGGCTTGCTGGTAGTTTTGGATTCTGATCAATGCTTGGTCTCGACGTTCGTCGTTGAAGTCCAATTGATCTCGTAACATTTATTCGTTGAAATCGTTGTTGGCAGGCCCAGAGAACCCCGGGGAGTTCGTCTGCCCATCTTTGTTTCTTCGAATCGAGTCTCTTTTTGAAGTTACTTAGGATTGTTTTATTTGCGGCTTCGGCATGACTGTTCCCCTGAGGGTACCTCGGGGTCGAGGTGGTCAGGCGTATTTTCCACTTGATGCAGAAAATTCTTAAGCTTCGAGATATTAACTGGGATCCGTTGTCGGTTACGATTTCGTACGGAATCCCATGTCGGCATACGATGTTTTTCAAGACGAAGTCTTTCACTTCGACCTGTGTGGTTTGTTGGAAAGCTCCTGCTTCAACTCATTTGGTGAAGTAGTCGGTAAAGACCAGTAGGACACAGAGTTTCTTTTGTCCGGATTCGACGAGTGGTCCCACGATATCCATGGACCATTACATAAACGGGTATGGGGCCGAGACCGAAGAGAGTGTTTCGGTCGGTTGATGAATGTGCGGGCGTGTCTTTGGCATTTATCGTATTTCTTCGAGTAGTTCTCGCAATCGGCGATAATGGTTGGCCAGAAGTAACCTTGCCGTTTTATTCTGACGGCGAGGGTGCGGCCTCCGGAGTGGCTTCCGTAGTGGTAGTCGTGCGTCTCGCCCATTATCGCGAGGGCTTCTATGTCGTGGACACATGTGAGGTATGGTTCGGAAAGACTCTGTTTGTATAAATTTTCATTCATTACACAGTATCTCGAACTCTGTGCCTTCAACTTTTGTGCTTTCCATTTTTCGGGTGGAACAATCCCATTTTAAATGTATTGGAGGATCGGGATTCTCCAGTCCGGTTTTCGGATGTATTCATCTTATTCCGAGTCACCGATGATTGTTGGGGAGACCTCGTCTAGCGAGTCGGGCTCGGCTGGTAAGTCGGGGCCGTGCTCGCCTTCGTCTTCGGGGTCACCTTCATCATCCGGGGGTTGAGTGACATCGGTTTTGTGCTCTTCCGCGTCGGAGAAGACATGATCAGTCGACATGTTTGCGGGGTCCGTAGTTATTTCGTTTATTGTGAGAGCTTTGAGGGTGATCTCGATACTTTGTTTCTCAATTCCTTCTACCGGGATTATTCTTTTAACTAACGGATCCGAGGTCGATGCCAAGGCTGCGAGCGCGTCAGCCAATGTGTTTTCTCCTCTCGGGATCCTGGTTAGTTCTAATTTGTCGAGTTGTTCTGATAATTCGCGAACAACTTTGAGGTATGCTTCCATACGTTCGTCTTTAGCCTCGTATTCGCCGTGGAATTGGCTCGTGACGAGTTGGGAGTCGCTGAAAGGATCGACTTCCCGAGCTCTGATCCCAAGCGCGAGCCTGAGACCGGCAATGATGGCTTTGTATTCTTCTTCGTTATTGGAAGTGACGAAGCCGAGTCTAAATAACTGTTTGATTACCTCGCCTGTCGGAGAGGATAGTTTGATGCCCACTCCGGATCCTTGTTTAGATGAGGATCCGTCAACGTAGAGTGTCCACTTTTTGGAGGGGTTATTTTCGTTGGCGACTTCGGGCGCTAGCTCGATCATAAAGTCTGCTAGGACTAAATTTAAACGTCCATATTAGGTAGAGTTTGTGTATTTTTAAGCTTTTTTCCCTAAATTTAACTTTGGGATCTAAGAGTTTTTTTTTGTGGGATCGTACAATATTTTTCAGTGATCTTAAAATCGAATCTGATTTATGGAATTTTAATTTAATTTTATTTTTTTGCGCAATTACCACCGATAGTGGAAGTCACATATTAGTCACAAAAGAGCGAATGTTTTGCGACCAATTTATTTAGCGACGAAATATTTGCGATTACTTTTTTTTTCTTTCGCAAATGAGTTTCAAATGAGTCATTTGCGACCATTTTGGGATGTTTTCGGGGGTCGCAAAAACTGTGTTCTCTTATACTAAATTTTTTTTGCGCGGCCGGAGACGAAAGCTACCGGTTGAGTACTAAAGTTGTCGGTGTGTAGGATGTACGAAAGTAGGCTACACATAGTGTACGTGTTCCAAGTTCAAGAATCCAAAAGACGACAAAAATTCGCTTTAGAAATCCTAGCAAATTCTTTGTGAAAAATCGGCCATGAACCCTAGAGAAATCTCGATTGCCCAACACTTCGTTAAATTGTTTACAACCTCGTTTTAATTATTTGCTTAGTTTACTTGCTGTTTTATTTCATTACTTAATTTAGTTTAATTATTCTAGCTACAATCGTGACAAACAATACCCATAAAAATCGATTAGGTCTAGACAAATCTTAGAAATCAATAGAGATCGACAACGTTCACCCTTGTGGATTCGATCCCTAAATACTACTCCGTTTGATGTGCACTTGCAACCTAGCTAAAAGGGTAAAACGTGCCGGGAGCAATCCGCGGCCAGCCCCTGTGCGACCAAATCAAGTATGTTTCATTCCCGAGGCCAATTTCATCTTTTCAACTCAAACCCTAAACGACCCCAAAGAAGTGAAGACCATAAATACATGTTTTTAAGTCTCTTAAACACAATCTCTTTCACACTTTTAGACAGAGACGAATTTCTTACCCGCTTTTTACTTGTGTTCGTCGATTTGGAGCAAGGATTCTCGACTCGTGTTCTTCGATAGAGAAACTTTTCTTCATCTCTTTATCTTACTGTTTTTCTTTTAATTAATATGTTGTTTAGCTCAGCTATGGCTGAGTAGTTCTCTTGTTGGATATAGGGTTCTCAAGGGGCTCTCACGGTTCGATTTATCGTTAGGTTATTAGGTTAGGATATCAATTAAGGTTCTTCGTTCTATCCTTTTTATTAATGCATGTTTGCTTGATTGATCATCTATGCAACTGAACTTATGTATTTTTAGAATCACGAAATGGCTGGATCCTTATGCTTGGCCTAGGGTAGACAAGCAAAACCACTACAAGATTTCGAAATTATACTTGTAGAGGGATTGTGAGCGTTAACGAACTTGTTTGTGTCTTCCTTAATTTCTTGTGCGGCCAGAGACAAAAGTTATTGGTCGAGTATATAAGTTATAGGTGTGTAGGATGTACGAGAGTAGGCTACACACACTATTGTGTTCCAATTTTAAGAACCAAAAGACGACAAAAGTCGCTTTAAAAATCTTAGCAAAATTCTTAATATATTCGACCGTGATCCTTAGAGAGTTCTCGATTGCCCAACGCTTCGTCTATTAGTTTACAACCTCGTTTTTAATTATTCGATTTGCTTACTTGCTTTCTTTATTTTCTCGCTTAATTTAATTTAAATTCCTACCTACAAAATCGTGACACACAAAACCCCCATAAAAATAGATTAAGTCTAGACACAACTTAGAAATCTACGTCACTCAAATCTCTGTGGATTCGATCCCTTAAATACTACTGCGTTTGATGTGTACTTGCAGCTTTGCTTAAGGGTAAAACTTGTCAAGTTAATTCCCGTCACACCTATCAACTGATGAAAGACAGAGAAATGAGTTTAAGCACGGAAGGAAAGATGGACATATAACAGAGCAAGGGAAGAAATTCGTACCTGGCCCAGCGTGTCTGCAAAATGAATAAAGTTCTCGTGCGCACTACAAAAAAGAGGGGTGCTCTGGTTGTAGCCCCATCGAAACTTTGATTTTTGGGGGAAACCACATGGAACTTGCAACTCATGATTTTCCCCCATCTAAAAAATTTGTATGGTCATTTCCCCATTTAAAGTTTAATCATGTTTTTTTACCCAATGACGTTAAATCCTAACGATTACCGTCAAATCGACAACTAAACCGGTTTACGATTAAGTTAAACCGTTTACCCAAACAAAAAAAAATCTGTAATTATTTTAGATGGGGGAAAATCATGAGTTGCAAGTTCCATGTGGTTTCCCCCAAAAATCAAAGTTTCGATGGGGCTACAACCAGAGCACCCAAAAAAAGAGGTATCTAGAGTCAGTTATAATACATCGGAAAAATTACTGATACTAATTAGAATTACTTCAAAACAATTGATACTACTATTTATGCACTTTTATATCAATTTTAATAAATGATGTCATTATCAGTTTTGTAGTGTCGTTTCATTAGAATTGATGCGAATAAATACGTATTTGTATCACTTTCAAAAATTAACACTAATAACATGAATTTGCAACACTTGAACAATTGATGCATTTATCCCAAATTTGATTTTTGGCAAAAACTATTCTCGAAAATATAAAACACTACCGTAAATACGTATGACATCATGACTACATCAAAAAAAAATCTGTCCATAATTTGCAAGTATAAAATGCTATATCAAATTGGATAACTAAAAAAATAATCTTAACCGGTTCAACTCATTAACTAATTCTACTTGGATCTCATAAAATATTTGTGTAGGATAAATTTATCTAAATCGGTTTTTTGAGGACTGACTCAAGGGAGAGATTTTCGTTCATGTTTCACAGTAACGGCGAAGCAATGTCGTCGTTGCACGAGGATTCCTCACAATTGGGATGATATCCTTATAACCAAAGTCCTAGTTATGCTTCAATTGTTTCAAGCGACGAGACAAATCACTTCGGAAAGAGCTCCCCTTCTTTTCATGGTAAAGACAGCGTGGATTTTCAGAGGCGTTGACAATTTTCACCTCGGAGCGGACCCGCTTGGGCAAACGAACCTCAGTGTTATCTTGAGACCTAACGACCGAGACTACATCAAGGCTTGGATCAACCAAAGGAACGTTACCAGTTCCCAAGGAAGGATCTGAAGGAAGCGCCTCGTCACCGCTGACATCACACCCAACGGCGGTATCAGCCCCAGTGTCGGCATCACAATCAGCGGCATCAACTATCTTATAGTCGGGGTTGGCAATCAACGCATGAAGAAGGTTTCGGTAGTTCACGAAAATATCCATATCTATGACATAATGAAAAATACTTAAACGTTTAAAAAAGGCAGCGGAGATAGGAAGAATCGCTAAGGAAAACACTTACCAAGAAGGAGAGGAATCTGAGCTTAAAAGCATCCTCGATAAGAGTGTCTTCAGCATATGATATCTTCTCCTCCTCAGGAATTTGGTTGGCACGAAGCCAATATTCTATGTCTTTCTCCCATCTTAGATAAGCCTCTAATTTTTGGCTATGACCTGAAAAAGAAATGTACTACGATTCATGATCTTCTTCATCATCCATTGAATGATTCCATGGTTCGGCTTGAGTTGTTGAATTGGTGTGCTCTCGGTCTGGTGGTTCGGGTTCCTCTTCTTCATACTCTGGTTCATCACCAAAGCTATCTTCTGATTCAGCTTCATGCTGATAACTGATAAGCTTGTGACTTATCTAAAGAAGATAGGTAGATAGGAGGAGAACGGGCCCAAAACCAAGGCCTTGTTACTCTTAACCGAATAAGTAAATATTTCCTTAACCTTTGACAATTTTTAATTTTCGATTTATTGAAGTTTTTACACCCTAATTTCAACCCTCTCCGTATAGACTTGGGTCGATTTTTTATATAATTCCTTAGAAATTTCCTTGAACCAAAATCGAAGGCAGCAACACTACTCTCTCTCTCTTCTGGGGTTTTCTTCTTCTACTTCGTTCGTCGTCCTCGTCTCTTCCCTCTCTACATACACACACAGGTATATACATACTCTTTTCAGATGCGTATCCGTATCTCAGCTATTCGATTCTATGTATCTATGTTTATCTCTGATCTGGGCTGCTTTTCGTCTCTGTTGCGATTTTGAGATTCCTTCTTTCTGGTTTCACAAATTGATTATTTGGGTTTTTTTTGGTTGGTTTCTCAAATTCTTGGGGTTTTCTTTTGTTTGTTTGTAGCGTTTTAAAATAGCGGACGCTGGAGCAGTTAGATGGCGGTCGGGAGATCATCAAGTATGCCGTCACGACTGCGGCAGCTTCTTTCCGGCGAAGGGTCTATCGGGCCGTCTATTAGACTCGACGCTGAGCCTGTGAGTTCATTGAATAATTCTTTTTTTTTTCTTTCTTTAGGGCTTTTTTTTTTGTTTTTTGTATCGTCGATGATTGTTTAGGTTATTTTCTCAGTTTTGGTTCAGGCTACATGCATAGATATGTTTAATATCCTGTCACAAGTTTTTGCCTGTACTGGAGCAAAATCTCCATGGTTCTCTCAACACGTTTTATCTTCCGTGTGTTATTCCTATGCTGCTTTCGTTCGTCATTTTATTCATTCCGATGGGTAGATTTAGTTTTTAGGATTGAAATATCCAATTTGTCTAGCTTGCTTTTCAAATGGAAATTGGTTCTTGCACCTGTTGGAACCTTTTTTTCCAGTAGGCTCCTTCACTGTTTCAACTACTGAGATGGTGCGTTCTAGGTTTTCCGTGTGTTGTAACATGGTCTAGCCTCTAGCCTCATTTGCAAATTATTATTACATTTGATGCAATCGTTTATGTTTTATTTACATACCAGACCTAACAAGTTTCGCTCTACATTATCTTGTCTTGCAGCCTCCTGATATCAAATCATTTATCGACAAAGTAATTCAGAGTCCACTCTCAGATATTGCAATACCTCTCTCCGGTTTTCGGTGGGAGTACAGTAAGGTAATAATTACTTGACTATCTCAAAGTTTCAGGGTTTTTTCTTTTTCCTTTATGGGTTTCTCACAGGATTATATTATTCCAGGGAAACTTTCATCACTGGAGACCCCTGTTTCTACATTTTGATAAATACTTCAAGACATACTTATCAAATAGGAATGACCTTCTCTTGTCCGATAAAATTTTAGAGGATGAGAATCCCTTTCCGAAGCACACTGTACTTCAAATTCTACGGGCAATGCAGATAATTCTGGAAAATTCTCCCAACAAAAGTTCGTTTGATGGTTTAGAGGTATACTTGTTTGTTTTGGAGGCTTTGATGCATTTCTGATATCTGTATTGGAGCTCATTAACTTAAATGCTATATTTTTAGTAACTCTTCCAACATCGTTTATTTTGCAGCACTTCAAACTCCTACTTGCCTCTACAGATCCAGAGGTTCTCATTGCAGCTCTGGAAACTCTTTCAGCGCTTGTGAAAATTAGCCCATCGAAGCTCCACAGTAGCGGAAAATTGATTGGATGCGGTTCAGTTAACAGCTTCCTGCTCTCTATTGCCCAAGGTTGGGGTAGCAAAGAGGAGGGATTGGGTCTGTATTCTTGCATTATGGCTAACGAGAGAAACCAGGAAGAAGGTCTGAGCTTATTTCCTTCGGACTTGGAAAATAATCAAGGTGAAGCAGATTATCGGATTGGTTCTACTGTTTATTTTGAGTTGCGTGGACACAGTTCCCAGAGAATAGATGATGGTATGAGTGCTAGTTCTTGTTCAAGGGTGATACACATTCCCGATTTACACATGAGGAAAGAGGATGATCTAGTGTTAATGAAGCAGTGTATAGAGCTTCACAATGTTCCTCCGGAGCTGAGATTCTCTTTACTGACCCGAATTAGATATGCTCATGCTTTTCGTTCTTCCAGAATATGCCGATTGTATAGCAGGATCTGCCTACTTGCGTTTATTGTTCTTGTTCAGTCAAGTGATGCTCAAGACGAACTTGCATCTTTCTTTGCAAATGAACCAGAGTATACAAATGAATTAATCAGAATTGTCAGATCTGAAGAACCGATCCCTGGAACTATTAGAACTCTTGCCATGCTTGCATTGGGAGCCCAATTGGCTGTATACTCAGCTTCTCATGATCGTGCCAGGATTCTAAGCGGATCTAGCATCAGTTTTGCTGTAGGAAACAGAATGATTCTACTAAATGTGCTTCAGAAAGCCGTGCTGTCTTTGAAGATCTCAAGTGATCCATCATCTATTGCTTTTGTTGAGGCACTACTCCAGTTTTATTTGCTTCACATTGTTTCATCATCATCATCTGGAAGCACTATAAGGGGGTCAGGAATGGTTCCCACTTTTCTCCCTCTCTTGGAGTATACTGATCCGAGCCACATGCATCTTGTATATTTGGCTGTTAAAGCACTACAAAAGCTCATGGATTATAGTAGTTCAGCTGTACCTCTACTCAGGGATCTTGGGGGAGTAGAGCTTTTGTCTCAGAGGTTAGAGGTAGAGGTTCATCACATTCTTGGGTTGCCTGGAGAGAACAACAGTGACATGGTAGTTGGTGAATCCTTAAAAATAAATGGTGATCAGTTGCTATCCCGAAAGAGGCTCATTAAGGTTCTTCTGAAGTCTCTTGGTTCTGCTACGTATACTCCTGGAAATGCGAATAGGTCTCAAAGTTCTCAGGAAAGTACTCTGCCTGCCACTTTGTCTTTAATATACAGGAATGCAGATAAATTTGGTGGTGATATTTATTACTCAGCTGTTACAGTTATGAGTGATATCATTCACAAAGACCCCACATCTCTTACTTCCTTGTATGAAATGGGCCTCCCTGAAGCATTTCTGTCTTCAGTTGTATCAGGAATACTTCCTTCTTCAAAGGCTCTTGCGTGCATTCCAAATGGCTTGGGTGCAATATGTCTCAATAGCAGAGGATTGGATACAGTAAAAGAAACTTCAGCACTGCGCTTCCTGGTTGATGTATTCACTAGCAAGAAGTATGTTTTAGCTATGAATGAGGCCATCGTTCCGTTTACTAATGCCGTGGAGGAGCTTTTGCGTCATGTTACATCTCTTAGAGCCACCGGTGTTGAAATAATCATTGAAATTGTGGATAAAATTGCATGCTTTGGAGAGAGTGGTTCTTCATCATCCTCTGTAAATCTGACTGAAAGTACTGCAATGGAAATGGATTCAGATGTGAAGGAAACATCTGCTGTCAGTCATGAGCAGTTCATTCAACTCTGCATCTTTCATCTGATAATCCTGCTCCATAGAACAATGGAGAATGCTGAGACTTCTCGTCTCTTTGTGGAGAAGTCTGGTATTGAGGCTTTACTTAAGCTTCTTTTACGACCTAGCATTGCTCAGTCCTCTGAAGGGATATCTATTGCCTTGCACAGCACCATTGTTTTTAAGGGTTTTACGCAACATCACTCTTCTTCTCTTGCTCGCGCCTTTTGCTCTTCTCTTCGTGATCAATTGAAGAAAGCTTTAGAAGGACTGCAAAATCTCTCAGGGACGTTCTTACTGGACCGAAAACTTTCTCCAAGTTCTGGAATTTTTGCTTCTCTTTTCCTTGTGGAGTTTCTTCTGTTTCTAGCTGCATCAAAGGATAACCGTTGGGTAAGTGCATTGCTTTTGGAGTTTGCAAATGGAAGTAAGGATGTTCTGGAGAATATAGGGCATTTGCACCGTGAAATTCTATGGCAAATAGCAGTTCATGAGGGTGCCACGCTGGAAGGTCAAAATGAAAAGACTGGTTCTTCTACCGAGTCAGAGCAGGGTGTAAATGCGACAGAAGGACAAAGGTTCAATTCGTTTAGACAGTTTCTTGATCCATTATTTCGGAGGAGGACGGCAGGATGGAGTGCAGAATCTCAATTCTTTGATTTAATAAATCTTTACCGTGATCTTGGGCGTGCATCGACTGGTTTTCAACCAAGACCAATTACTGATGGTCCCTCTAGTTCATCAGACGTTTCTGGTAAAAGAGAACATGAAAAAGATGGATCCTATTATACATCTTGTTGTGACATGGTAAGGTCACTGTCCTTCCACATCACTTACATATTCCAAGAGTTAGGGAAGGCAATGCTGTTCCCATCTCGTAGGAGAGAAGATACGATCAATGTTTCTCCGTCGTCTAAGTTAGTTGCCTCAAGTTTTGCTTCAATCTCCCTGGATCACTTAAATTTTGGAGGCCATGAGATTGTTCCTGAGGCATCAGTTTCAACTAAATGTCGCTACCTTGGCAAGGTTGTTGACTTCATCGATGCTATCCTTCTTGATAGGCCTGATTCATGTAATCCTGTTTTGATAAATTGCTTTTACAGCCGGGGGGTGATTCAGACGGTTTTGACAACATTTGATGCTACTAGCCAGCTTTTATTTACAATTAATAGGAACCACTCATCTCCGATGGAGACCGATGATGTTAAAGGAAAGCAAGATGAAAAGGAAGATGCAGATCATGCATGGATATATGGTCCGCTGGCTAGCTATGGTAAGCTCATGGACCATTTGGTCACATCATCTATTATCTTGTCACCATCCACAAAACACTTGCTTGTTCAACCTGTGGAAAGTGGGAATAGCCCATTCCCACAAGACGCTGAGACATTTGTGAAGATCCTGCAGTCCATTGTGTTGAAAGCTGTGCTTCCTGTTTGGACTCATCCACAATTCACTGAATGTAGTTATGATTACGTTACTACACTCATTTCCATCATCAAGCATGTGTATTCTGGAGTTGAACTGAAAAACCTAGGTGGCAGTGGCAGTGGTAGCGCTCGTGTAACAGGTCCACCTCCCAATGAAACAACCATTTCGACAATTGTGGAGATGGGTTTTTCCAGATCGAGAGCAGAAGAAGCCTTGAGACAGGTTGGATCTAACAGTGTTGAGTTAGCCATGGAATGGCTGTTTTCCCACCCAGAAGAAATC
The DNA here is from genome assembly GCA_002933935.1 of Eutrema yunnanense. Taxonomy (NCBI): domain Eukaryota; kingdom Viridiplantae; phylum Streptophyta; class Magnoliopsida; order Brassicales; family Brassicaceae; genus Eutrema; species Eutrema yunnanense. Next base: position 347,198 of record PKML01058821.1, on the reverse strand, counting down.
CAAGAGGATGATGAGCTTGCTCGTGCTCTTGCAATGTCCCTTGGAAATTCTGAATCTGATACAAAGCAGAATGTTGAAGTTGAAACTCGACAACAGATTGAAGCAGAAATAGTCTCACTGCCACCAGTTGAAGAGCTTATAACAACATGTACGAAGCTCTTGCAGATGAAAGAACCCCTTGCTTTTCCTGTTAGAGACTTGCTTGTATTGATATGCTCAGAAAACAATGGAGAACACCGATCTGGTGTTATATCTTGCCTTCTTAGCCGGATTAAGGATTGCTGTCCTATGTTCGATGACACGAAGAACGATCTTCTCTCTGCTCTGTTGCATGTTCTTGCTTTGATTCTACATGAAGATGCAGGTTCCCGTGAAGTTGCGCTGAAGGCTGGTATTGTAAGACTTGTATGCGATGTACTTTCAAAGTGGGATTCTGGTAATATTGATAAGGAAAAGGTTAATGTTCCAAAGTGGGTGACGACAGGGTTTCTTGCCATTGATAGGCTGCTACAAGTGGACCAGAAATTAAATACCGAGCTTATAGAGGACTTGAAGAAGGGTGAGACATCTCTCGCCATTGATGAGAGCAAGCAAGACAAGCTGCAATCTGTCTTTGGCTCTCCACAGCTTGTTGATGTTGATGATCAAAAGAAATTGATTGAGATTGCTTGTACCTGTATCCGGAATCAGCTTCCTTCTCAAACCATGCATGCTGTTCTACAGCTATGTTCTACATTGACGAGAAAACATTCTGCTGCTGTCTGCTTTCTTGATTTTGGAGGTGTGCAAGCACTGCTCTCGCTGCCAAGTAATAGTCTCTTTCCAGGGTTTGACTCTGTTGCTGCTAGTATTATCCGCCACGTTCTTGAGGATCCCCAAACGCTTCAGCAAGCCATGGAATCTGAGATAAAGCATGCACTTGCAACACTTTCCAGCAGGCACTCAAATCCGAGAATCTCTCCACGTAATTTTTTGTTGAATGTGAATTCTGTAATTGCTCGAGATCCAGTCACTTTTATCCAGGCCGCTCGTTCAATATGCCAAGTAGAGATGGTTGGTGAAAGACCTTACATCGTATTAGTGAAAGAAAAAGAGAAATCAAAAGACAAGGACAAGGATAAGGATAAAGACAAAGCTGAGAAAGAGAAATCTCAGACCTCTAATGAAGAGAAATCTGCAACTACCCCTGCCCCAGGTAGCACCAAGGCACTTAAAGTTCACCGAAAACCTCCCCAGTCCTTCATTGGAGTTCTTGAGCTTCTTCTGGATTCTATCTGTAATTTCGTTCCTCCTCCAAAAGATGACATGGTTGAAGGTGATTCGACTTTAGCAGACATGGATATTGATCTTGCCTCTACAAAGGGGAAAGGCAAAGCTGTTGCCACTACACCTGAAGAAAAGGAAGCTAATTCACAGGATATGTCAGCTTCATTGGCTAAAATTGTTTTCATTCTGAAGCTTTTGAGTGAGATGCTGTTAATGTATTCTTCGTCAATCCATATAATACTTCGAAGAGATGCTGAAATTAACAGTCTCAGAGGTCCTCAACAGAAGAGTGGTCACGTTGGTGGAATATTTCATCATATTCTTCACAAGTTTATTCCATACTCAAGGGTGAAGAAGGAAAAGAAATCTGAGAGTGATTGGCGGCAAAAGCTGGCAAGTAGGGCTAATCAGTTTTTAGTTGGCGCATCTGTTCGATCAACTGAAGCAAGGAAGAGGATATTTTCTGACATTAGCAGTATCTTCAATGACTTCATAGATTCCTGCAATGGGTTTAGACCTCCAGTTAATGAAATACAAATTTTAATAGATCTGTTGAGTGATATGCTCTCAGCTCGGTCACCTACTGGATCACATATATCTTCAGAAGCTTCTGCTACTTTTGTTGATGTTGGATTGGTTAAGTCTCTTACTCGTACTCTTGAAGTGTTGGACTTGGACAATGTAGAATCTCCCAAAGCTGTAACAGGCATCATAAAAGTCTTGGAATTGGTGACAAAGGAGCATGTCCATTCTGCTGATTCGAACTCGAAGGATGTAAATGCGAACAAGTCATCTGATCAAATTCAATCAGGAAGAGGAGATACCACTGTTGATGCTTCTGAGGCAGGGGAAAGGATGCTTCTTCGGTCCAATCATGATTCCATGACAGCTGATCATGTGGAAAATTATGGTGGTTCCCACACCTATGTTGGTTCTGAGGCTGTGACAGATGACATGGAGCATGATCAAGACTTGGATGAAGGTTTTGCCGCAGCTGAGGACGATTATATGCAAGAAGTAGCTGAGGATGCTAGGGGGCTGGAAAACGGGGTTGGGTCGATGGGTATAGAATTTGAGATGCACACCCACGTGCAGGAAAATCTTGATGAAGAGGAAGACGAAGAGATGTCTGGTGATGAGGGTGACGAAATAGATGAAGATGAAAATGATAATGAAGAAGAAGACGAGGAGGAAAATGACTTAGAAGAAGATGATGTACATCACCTACCTCTTCATGACACTGATCAAGATGATCATGAGCTTGATGATGATGAATTTGAAGAGGAAGTACTGGTTGAAGAAGATGAAGAGGACGAAGATGATGAAGATCGGGTAATCCTCAGGTTTGAAGATGGAATCAATGGGCTAAATGTTCTTGATCACTTAGAGGTTCTTAGAGATCATAGATTTTCTGATGAAACACTTCATGTGATGCCTGTTGAAGTCTTTGGCTCCAGACGTCAAGGACGAACAACTTCTATTTACAGCCTTCTCGGCAGAACTGGTGATGGTGCTACTCCTTCACAGCATCCTCTTTTATCAGGATCTCCATCACTTCCAGCATCGCAAATTCAAACAGGTTCTCTCTTTTTTGTAATTATGTTCATTTCCCTTTCGGTTATGTTATATTATGCCATATTTTCCGCCATCTTATCGTTCTAGTTTATTAATTAAATTTTCCTCTTTGTATAAATCTGGTATTTTTATGAACATTTTTTTTCGTGCACTTTTGGCTTTGTAACCAGAGAACATATTTTTAGACTTGGCAAATTGGTGTAGTCTAGTTAGTGATTTTCAGAACAGATCCTTGTTAGCGTTTTGTTTCTGTCGATCTTCCTATTGAAATGATTTGTTAATCAACCTTTTTCTTCTCTTTGTAGAGAACATGCGTGATCTTACTGATGGAGGTCGGGATTCCCACAGTAGTTCTTCGTCACGGCTGGATGCTATATTCCGATCTTTGAGGAATGGCCGGCAGGGGCATCGTTTGAATTTGTGGGCTGATGACAGCCAGCAAATTGTTGGATCTGGTGCTTCTACCGTACCACAAGGTCTTGAAGATTTGCTTGTATCTCAATTGAGACGACCCAGCTCTGATAAGCCTTCTGATCAGAATTCATCACTTTTGGAACACCAACCACAAGCTGAGAGTGAGCGGCCCCAGGAGGCAACTGTCAGATCTGAAATTCCAGCTGAAAACGCCATTGATAATGGAGGTGCCAATGTTTCTGCCCCTTCTATCGTTCCAGTAGACGCATCTGCTCCGCCTGCTACACAAGCCACTGCTACTGATTCTGTCTCAAGCTCACGGTCTCAGTCAGTCGAAATGCAATATGATCCAAATGATTCAACTGTTCGTGATGTTGAAGCTGTGAGCCAAGAAAGCGGGGGAAGTGGGGCAACCTTGGGGGAAAGCCTTAGGAGTTTGGATGTTGAAATCGGAAGTGCTGATGGACATGATGATGGTGCAGAAAGGCATGATGTACAGCCAGCTATGCGCTCAAGAAGAGCAAATTTGTCACTTGTGCCATCTTCAGCTGGGCGAGAAGCTTCTCTTTACAGTGTAACTGAGGTTTCTGAGAATTCTGGCCACGAGGCTGAGCAAGATAATCCTCCAGCGGAGCAACCAGTTAACAGGGATGTTGGTTCTAGTTCTATTGATCCTGCATTTTTAGATGCCCTACCAGAGGAACTGCGAGCTGAAGTCCTTTCAGCTCAGCAAGGACAAGTGCCACAACCGTCTAGCAATGAACAGCAGAATTCAGGAGATATTGATCCTGAATTTCTTGCTGCACTTCCTGCTGATATCCGAGCTGAAGTTCTGGCACAGCAACAAGCACAAAGGCTTCATCAGTCTCAGGAACTTGAAGGTCAGCCTGTTGAGATGGACACAGTTTCAATAATTGCAACGTTTCCTTCTGAGTTGCGAGAAGAGGTATTAGTTATTGCCTTTTAACGCCATGGCCATGAATAGAATTGAAGTATATCCATCTGATCTTATTTTTGTATTCAGGTGTTGCTAACGTCATCTGATGCTATTCTTGCAAATTTAACACCTGCGCTGGTTGCGGAAGCAAACATGCTGCGCGAAAGGTTTGCTCATCGATACCATAACCGTGCACTTTTCGGTATGCATCCAAGACTTCGTAGAGGGGAGCCATCCAGGCGAGGTGAAGGTGTCTTGTCTGGAATTGAGAGAAATGAGGGGATTGCTTCTCGTAGGTCTGCTGCAAAGGTTATAGAGGCCGATGGAGCTCCCCTAGTTAACACTGAGGCACTCCAAGCAATGATTCGTGTTCTTCGCATAGTTCAGGTAGCTACCCAATGCATCTTCACGTAACTTAGCAATTTAACTGCCATCACTCTGACAATTGATTTATATTTCTTTGGTCTGCAGCCTCTTTACAAGGGTCCTCTGCAGAGGCTTTTGCTGAATTTATGTTCTCATGGTGAAACAAGGTTTTCCTTGGTTAATACATTCATGGACATGCTGATGCTCGACACAAGGAAGCCTGTTAACTACTCGAGTGTTTCCGAACCACCTTATCGTCTTTATGCTTGTCAGAGCAATGTAACATATTCACGTCCTCAGCACTTTGATGGTATGCTTCTATTTTAAACGTGATTCTGACTGAGGGTGTTCTGATAATAACCAACGGGGCTAGAAGTTTTCTATATAACTTTTGTAATTCTGTTTGCAGGGGTTCCTCCTCTAGTGTCTCGGCGTGTACTTGAGACGTTGACATATTTGGCTCGAAATCATATGTACGTGGCAAAGATTCTGCTTCAGTCCAGGCTTTCACTGCCTTCCCTACAAGGTTCAACACCCTCAGACAAGGCCCGTGGAAAAGCTGTTGTAGTTAGTGATGATTACATGGGCAGAAAGCAGCAGGAACCCGAATCTATAGCCTTTGCGTTACTTCTAAGCCTCCTGAACCAGCCCCTTTATTTGAGAAGTGTGGCTCATCTTGAACAGGTACTCCTTTTTTCATTCAGTGATATGGTTTGGCCTTTTTTTTTTTTTATGACAATGAGCTCAGGTATGTTCGTATTTTCTCATCATTTGTCAGCTGTTGAACTTACTTGAGGTCATCATTGACAACGCTGAAAGAAAGTCTGATTCAGCTGACATATCAGATGGGTCTGCCAGCCAACAACAATCAACACTTGATGGGTCTGCCAGCCAGCAACAGTCAACACCTCAAGGTTTAGAAGTTGAAAACAATTCAGAAAACCATGATATGTTATCTGGCTCTGCTGGTACGATGACCAAGCCAATAGACTCATCTGCAAGTTCTTCCACCAGAGCAGAGAGTGAATGTGATGTTCAGAGTGTGTTGCTTAATCTTCCCCAGTCAGAGCTGTGTCTGCTTTGTTCATTACTTGCACGTGAAGGGTATGCCGATTGCTTATCTGCCCATACTTCTGATTTTCTGTTCTTTATATCTTTCAAACATAGCTTAAATTTATAAGTTTCTATATTTTATCTTACTGCTTATGCTTTTCACTCAGTTTGTCAGATAATGCGTACACCCTTGTGGCGGAGGTGCTGAAAAAACTTGTGGCAATTGCTCCAAGCCATTGTCATTTGTTTATTACTGAGCTTGCAAATGCAATACAGAACCTGACAAGATCAGCGATGAGTGAACTTCACATGTTCAGTGAAGCAGTGAAAGCACTTCTAAGTACCACTTCGTCCGATGGATCTGCAATTTTGAGGGTTTTGCAGGCATTAAGCTCCCTCATTGGTTCGCTAGTCACAAAAGGGAAAAACCAGCCGCAGAATTCCGAAGAGCATGTTGCCGTGCTTTCTCAACTATCGAACATCAATTCTGCTTTGGAACCTCTGTGGCTGGAGTTAAGCAATTGCATATGCAAAATAGAGGGGCATTCTGATTCTGGGTCTATTACTACATCTCCATCTTCGAGCTCAGCAACAAGGGTAGCTGGAGTAAGCCAGTCACTTCCTGCTGGTGCCCAGAACATCTTGCCTTATATAGAGTCATTTTTCGTTACCTGTGAGAAGTTGCATCCATCACAGTCTGGTTCAGGTCATGATTTCGCGGTTCCCATGGCTTCTGAAGTTGAGGAACAGCCAAAGGGTCCAGGACCAAGCTCCAAGGTGGATGAGAAGTATGGTTCTTTTATCAGATTTTCTGAAAGGCACAGAAAACTTCTTAATGCTTTTATCCGACAAAATCCTGCGCTGCTTGAGAAGTCCTTTTCACTAATGCTGAAGGTTCCACGTTTTATTGAATTTGATAACAAGCGTGCATACTTCAGATCAAAGATAAAGCACCAGCATGATCATCACCATAGTCCATTGAGAATCTCAGTGCGAAGAGCCTACATTCTTGAAGATTCATACAACCAATTGCGAATGAGGTCAACTCAAGAACTGAAAGGTAGATTGACTGTTCACTTCCAAGGAGAAGAAGGTATTGATGCGGGTGGGCTTACCAGGGAATGGTATCAGCTGTTGTCAAGGGTTATTTTTGACAAAGGAGCTCTGCTATTTACAACTGTTGGCAATGACTCGACCTTCCAACCAAATCCAAACTCTGTTTACCAGACAGAACACCTCTCCTACTTCAAATTTGTTGGCCGTGTTGTAAGTTTTAGCTCCTTAAGTAAAGACTTAGTGCCCTCTGGTATATGCGTTAATTTCTAATTTTTATTTGAACAGGTTGGAAAGGCTCTGTTTGATGGGCAACTACTTGACGTCCATTTCACGCGTTCTTTTTACAAGCATATCTTGGGAGTTAAGGTCACATACCATGATATTGAAGCCATAGATCCCGATTACTATAAAGCCCTCAAATGGATGCTGGAGGTATTTATACTGTTGCGGCACTTGTTGGTCTTTAGATACTTTGTTTGGTCCATGCTTGTTACTCATCTGTTCTTCTATATGCAGAATGATATTAGCGATGTCCTGGATCTCACTTTTAGCATTGACGCTGATGAGGAAAAGCTGATACTGTATGAAAAAACGGAGGTAACTTGTTCAGACTTTTAACAGTGTCCTTGAAATAATTGTTGATGCTTTTACTTTGGATATGGAGGTTTTATGTTTTTTTCTGAACTTCTCGATATAAAATGCAGGTGACTGACCATGAACTGATCCCTGGAGGTCGGAACATTAAAGTTACTGAGGAGAATAAGCATCAATATGTTGACCTAGTCGCTGAGCATCGATTAACCACAGCCATCCGTCCTCAGATCAATGCATTCCTTGAAGGGTTTAGTGAACTTATCCTTAGAGATCTAATATCAATTTTCAATGACAAGGAATTGGAGTTATTAATAAGCGGTCTTCCTGATATCGACTGTAAGTACTGTACCAATATTTTCATGGCATTTTTCTTTAAGTTCTTAAGACTATCCAAGTCCAACACAAGAAGAGATTTTGTTGACCTTTGTTGGGTTATATATGTCAGTGGATGACCTGAGGGCGAATACGGAATATTCTGGGTACAGTCCTGGATCTCCTGTTATCCAGTGGTTCTGGGAGGTTGTTCAGGGATTGAGCAAAGAAGACAAGGCTCGTCTATTGCAGTTTGTGACTGGAACCTCCAAGGTAACAAACATATTGAACTTATATGGCATTGGGCTTATACATGTTTCATAGATAATGTTAAATGGGAAATGAGTGTTGAGAAAAGTAGATTGTAGAAATAGTGTGGTTGATCTGCGTCCACTAATGTTTTGAAATCAACAGGTTCCTCTGGAAGGATTTAGTGCCCTTCAAGGAATTTCAGGCGCACAGAAGTTTCAGATCCACAAGGCATATGGAAGCGCTAATCACTTGCCGTCTGCTCATACCTGGTAATATCTCTATCCTCCCTGTTTAGAATCCATTCAATGACCGGAAAACATAGACATAATGTTCAAAATGCTTTGATCGGAATGCAGTTTCAATCAGTTAGATCTGCCAGAGTACCCGTCTAAGGAACATCTGCAGGAGAGGCTACTGCTTGCGATCCATGAAGCCAGTGAAGGATTCGGGTTTGGTTGAACAAAGAGCCACCCAGATTTTTCGACAACTTTTTCTTCCTTTTTTGCTATTTGACATTACATATATCTTTGGATAATGCACTTTGTGAATGAGTAGTAGTATTTCTACTTTCTTCGGTCTTCCTTTTTATCTTATTGGCAAAAAGAATGGTTCTTCAACCTCTGCTTTCTGACTGTCTCACTCAGTCGCCGTCCCATCATTCCTAAAGAGTATGCTTATAGTAGATATTTTAATCCCAAGCTGCAGATTAAACCTCATGCAAAGCCGTGTCTCTAAACTTTTATCTTTTATGTTCAAAGGGAAAAATACGAAAACCAATCCACGACGTCACATGACTGCCCTCTCATGCACGCAATGGTCATAGCGTTTTCACCGTTTTGGTTAGTTGATTAGTTATAGTTGAAAAACCAATCCACTTTCTTATCTGAATTATCAATGTTTTAGTTAGTTGATTGCGGAGAAACTTAGAATTTTAGAACAATGAGAATCCTCGAGTTCGCCCTAGTTTTGAAAAACTCTCTCAACACTTCTAGCCGCCGCCGTCAAGAATTTTGCATTGCCCCCGCTTCTCCGGTGGCCCGCGCCTCTAGCCGCCACCGGGAGAGGCCCCCTCTTTTCTCCTTTCTCCTTTGCGACTCCCTCTCTGCTTTACTTTGGTTCGGCAATGAGTCTTTTGTCTTCTTTGGTTTCAATATCTCGCCGGTGGTGTGACGGTGGTCTGTTTTCGCCTTGTCTTCGCGGTGGCTCGATCCAGGGGAGGCGTGTGGCTTCTGGCGGCTCTCTCGCCAGGCTCGGATCTAGGGTTCTCCTTTGCTTCGTCGCGGTTGCTCTGGATCTCTAGGTGATGGCGCTCGCGATGGTTAAGTCTATTCGTCTGGATCTCATCGACTGTTCTGGATCTCCGAGGACGGGATTCAAGCACCGATTAAATTTTGGGTGAGGTTTCTTTCTCTTCTTTGATAAGTCCGATGATATGCTCTGTCGCGCCTCTCGGTGAAGTGCCGACGGTTGGGTTTTTAGGGGAAGGTTGACTGGCGTCAGGTTTGTGGTTTCGAGGCGGGTGTCTCTGGTGGTTGTCGGAGATGATTTCTGTTCCAAGGCGGTGTGAGACCCGTCTAGTTGTGGTGTTGCTCCGTTGTTCTTCTCGACTTGGGTCGATGTGGTGTTGCTCCGTTGTTCTTCTCGACTTGGGTCGATGTGGTGTGGCTCCTCTTCTCCCCACCGTTTTGTTTGCTTGTTTTCTCGGGTTGGAGTAAGTGTTCCCTTGGTGTGGTTTGATTGAGATTACATCAAGTTCGGTTTTGTGTCTCGTTTATCTTGCTTTCGGAGGAGGTAGTAAGGCTGTAAGGCTTGTTGTCGCTTGGCTCTGCTCGCCGACATCAGGAGGATCTTGGCTTGAGCGAGTAGCGCTTATAGGCTTTGCTAGTTAGTGCAGTCCCAGTTAAGTGCTGGATCAAGGTTTAACAGTTGAGCGTCGAAGCTTGACGTTGAGGACTGTCATTGTTCAGGCCTCCTCTAACTCCTGTGAGGAATAGTTCTCTCTTCGGGTTGCCGGATGAAACAGCTTCCGATCTGCATAATGGACGTTTTCTCAGTCCTTCTTCTTGTTATTCTACTATCTATCATATCTCAGTTTCATTTTACCTCGAGTTTTTAAGTTCTTTATCACTACTGGTTTGACACCAATTGCTTCATAGCTACGGTGTCGACATAAGTACTGATTGAATTTGCTTACATGTTTTTTATTTTTTTTTTGCCATGACACCAATATTTTAGGTTGAGCAATTTGTTAGCACATCTTGTAACACCATATCGTTTTCATTTTTTAATGAAATATTTACATTCTTAGCAAAACAAAAAAAAAAAACAATGAGAATTAGGTGCCAAATTAATAGATTTGAAATAATAATTTTATTGTTTTGCATGGATGTTCTACAATCTTTATTGAATCTATTCGTTGGATTCTTCAATTAGAGTTGAGTTTGATCTTTGGATTTGTCATTGGCCTCAACTCTAATAGGTAACTCCGCTTGAGGGATGTTGTGTTGCATTTCGAAAAGGTTTGTGTGATAACCTGATCCGGTTCAAATTTTAATTTCTGTTTAAACCGGATCAAGGCCCGTTAATAAATCTAAGCAAGGGAAAATAAAATCCTAGTCTATTATTTTTTTCCCTCCTCTCTCTTTCTCTCTTCTCCCTTCTCGATGCTCCTCTCTCTTCTCTCTCTTTCGGCACCTTGTTCTTCTCTATCTCTCTCCCTGCGTGACCCCTCTCTCTCACCGGCGCCGCCTCTCTCCTCCCCACCGTCGAGACTAGCCTCCTCCTTGTCTCTCTTCCGCGCAGGAACCATCAGCCACCTTGCAGAGAGATTTCCCGGCGAACCGCGAAGAACCACGATACCGGTAACCTATCAAATCGAAGCCCCGGATCTTATCGTTCCAGTAAGACCGGGTTTGACCGGAATGGAGACCTGCGTCCACAGATATCGCCATCCCAGTGATGAGTGTCGGATCTGCCATTCACCAGAAAACCCTAACCGCCGTCGTCACCTTGCGGGTTCGTTTTCTGACGAACCGCTGCGAACCAGTAGACATATTAACTATCAAATTGAAGCCCCGGGACTCATCTTTCGGTGAAGCCCGAGAACATCTGGATCGGAAACCCGAGTCAGAAGATATGGCTATTCCAGTGAAACATACCGGATCTGCCTCTCCACCTCTATCAACGAGTTCTTCTGACGAGATCAGAGGCGAGCTGGTCACATCACCTTCACCGTCTCCTCCTACTTCTCCGCAGCATGCAGTCAGGTGAGGATGTGTTGCGTTTCCTCCTTTTTCCATTATTCGATGTGATGTCAATAGCCTGTTCTTAAACCGTTGCTGCCTTTTTATATGTCGCGTTGGGTAATGGGTAATGGATAGAATGTTAGAGTATTTGAGTTAGGATTGATTGATGATACCAGATTGAACTGTCTGGTTTGCTTGTTGAGTTGTCCGGTTTGAGAGTCATGCACTTAGATGAACGTTTGCGTGTTAGGATAAACCGATATTGCTTGAGATATTAGTAAATGTTACGCTACAAGAAAACTGTCCATTTCCAACGAAAATTTACGACCGTTTTAAATTGATGTAACTTTACATCGACATTACGACGACCTTACGACGAAATATGTGTTCGATGTAAAATCTTCGTAAATATGTGTCGTCGTAATATCGATGTAAAATTACGACCAGTTTACGACGACAACATAAATCGTCGTAATTTCGATGTAAAGTTACATCGATATTATGACGAATATGGCTTCTGCATATTACGTTGATATTACGACGATTTGACGTCGCATGTTTCCAGTTAGGTAGACCACGTTTTTAATAGGTCCACCTACTAAATTTACATCGAATTTACATCGTAAAATTCGTTGTAAATCCGTTGGAAAATCGTTGGTAATTCTGAAAAAAATTTCTATAAATACAGCCTAACTTCAAACGAAAGAATCAAAAAAAAAAAAAAACAAACAGAATAAAAAAAAAAACACTATAAATGTCTATATACGAACTACGAAAATGGATGTATACGCAAAAGGATTCAGAGGGAGATTTGACGGAAGAATTCAAAGAAGGGCTTGAAATATTCATGTATCAGGCCGAAAATATGCAAACAACCCTGGAAAGTGGTAAGATGTTCTGCCCTTGTCGTAAATGCAAGAATACGAGATATATGTTTATTGAGACGGTGTGGAAGCATTTACTAAATAGAGGGTTTATGCCGCAATATTATGTTTGGTATCAACATGGAGAGGATTTTGAAATAACTCAAGCAACAGATATTAGTAGTAATTATCAAGGTCAAGTAGAATCAAATTATCAAGGTAGTTATGATCATGGTCAACATCAATTTGATCAGGGTGCATATCATGATAGGATGCATGCCATGGTTAATGATGCATTTCATGAAACAAATGCTGATAATAGTACTGTTGAGGAACCCAACGTAGATGCGAAGCGATTTTATGATATGCTATACGCTGCAAACCAGCCACTCTACGATGGATGTAGAGAAGGTCAGTCTAAATTGTCGTTAGCTTCTAGGATGATGACAATTAAAAATGATCATAACTTAGCTGAGGTTTGCATGGATGATTGGGCTGATCTTATTAAAGAGTATTTGCCAGAGGATAATTTGGCTGCTGAAACATACTATGAGATACAGAAGTTGGTGTTTAGTATTGGGTTGCCTTCTGAGATGATAGATGTATGTGTTGACAATTTTATGCTTTTTTGGAAAGATGATGATAAGCTGCAGGAATGTCGGTTTTGCCAAAAACCAAGATTTAGTCCCCAAACAACTGGGCGTACTAAGATACCATACCAACGGATGTGGTATCTTCCTATAACTGATAGGTTGAAACGATTGTATCAATCTGAAAGGACAGCTGCATCGATGAGGTGGCATGCAGAACATTCACAAAGAGAAGGACAAGTGACTCACCCGTCAGATGCAAAAGCTTGGAAACACTTTAACACGGTACACCCTGATTTTGCTAACTCTAAGCGAAATGTGTATCTTGGTCTTTGCACTGATGGATTTAGTCCATTCGATATGTCTGGTCGGCAATATTCTTTGTGGCCAGTTATCGTAACTCTTTATAACCTTCCCCCAGATATGTGCATGCAAAGGGAATTTCTTTTCCTGAATATTTTAGTCCCTGGTCCCAATCATCCGAAGCGGTCCCTTGATGTATTTTTGCAGCCTCTCATTCATGAGTTGAAACAGTTGTGGTATACAGGAGTGCAGACATGTGATTGTTCGAGGAAAAAAAATCTTACGATGCGTGCGGTGCTTATGTGGACAATAAGCGACTTCCCTGCATACGGAATGCTATCAGGTTGGACGACGCATGGGAGGTTATCTTGTCCTTATTGCCTCGATCGGACATATGCGTTTCAACTGAAACATGGTCGAAAAACATGCTGGTTTGATTGTCACCGCCGGTTTTTAGCAATTAATCATCTATATAGGAGAAACAGGCGGTTGTTTAGGAAGAACAAAATCGTGCGTGTCCCCCCACCAGTGTATCTATCTGGGGAAGATCTAGAAGCGCAAATAGATCATTTTGGGGGACTAGAAACTGTGAATCGTGGGGGAAATTGGCACACTCCAGCTAATATGCCTGATGGATACGGGGTTAATCACAATTGGCACAAGAAAAGCATTTTTTAGGATCTTCTGTACTGGAAAAATCATCTACTGAGACACAATCTTGATGTCATGCACATTGAGAAAATTTTGTTTGATAACATCATGCATATAGTGTTAAACGTGAAAGGAAGAACCAAAGACAGCGGAAAGTCAAGGTTGGACTTGCCAAATATTTGCAAATATTTGCAACAGAAATGAGTTGCATATAATGAGCAATGGAAAATCACCAGTTCCTATATTTCGGTTGGGTGCAGAACAAAAGGCATCGTTGTTCAATTGGGTTTCATCTGATGTGAAGTTTTCTGATTGGTATGTATCCAATCTTGCTAAATCTGTTGAGAAAGGACAAAAGTTTTCAGGGATGAAGAATCATGACTGCCACGTGTTTATGCAAAGTTTACTTCCTTTAGCATTTGCCGAACTCCTTCCAGAAAATGTTCATGAAGCAATTGGGGGTAAGATACTTCATCACATATAAAATTGTTGAGATTAATTAGATATATATATATATATATATGTTACAATGTATATAATTTTGTCTTTGCAGGCATCAGAGCGTTTTTCCGGGATCTTAGTACACGGACGTTGTCAGAAGATGTAATTGCACAACTGGCTGCTAATATTTCAATCTTGTTGTGCAATTTGGAGAAGATATTTCCCCCTGCGTTTTTTGATGTTATGGAACATCTTCCCATTCATCTCCCCCACGAAGCAGAACTAGGAGGCCCTGTTCAGTTTAGGTGGATGTACCCATTCGAGCGTTTCATGAAATATTTAAAGGGAAAGACAAAAAATCAAGCAAAGGTTGAAGGATCAATTGTTGCGGGAAGTTTGACAGAAGAAACTTCACACTTCACTTCATATTATTTTGCTACAAAAGTCCGCACACGCAAACGGACTCCCCGACGATACGATGATGGCGGTGTGGGACGAATTTATGCAGTAGAGGGTGTCCCAGACATATTCTCACCAATTGGTCGTCTTAGTGGAAAATTGAAGGAAGTTTGGTGGGATAACGAGCATGACAGGCACAACGCACATACGTACATCCTCCTAAACTGTGATGAAGTGAGTCCTTACGAAAGGTAATAACAAAACTATTTAATTAATCAGTCATTAATAATTAATTAATATAATTATAATTAAATGTGTTAATTTTTATGGCTATATATGTATTTTGCAGCTTATTTGTTACCCAGGTACGAGAATGCATTGAAAGGGTTTCAGATGATGAAATAAACGACCGTAAAGACCGTCACTTTGTTGAGCGGTTGAAGACGCAAGTAAGTTAATATAGTTATAAATATTTCATTTAATTATATCGGCTTTCAATCTAACATGCACACTTATCATAGGTTGATCATGGCGATCCCGCATATCCATTTTGGTTTCATGAGTTACTCCTAGGCCCCATCGGGAAGATAATGACCGCACCCATGTATTTTACCCGTGGTTATGTGTTTCATACATACAAGTATGGCGTTCGTCGGGCAACTACCAACTACGGAGTATGTGTTAGGGGTGAAATAGATTTTTATGGGGTTTTGCAGGAAATAATTGAAGTGGAGTACCCCGGACTGGTTAGGTTGAAATGCGTTCTCTTCAAATGTGATTGGTTCGATCCAACAGTCGGTCGAGGGGTGCGAATTAACAAATTTGGTGTGGTTGACGTCAACAAATCACGACGTTACAACAAGTTTGAGCCATTCATCCTAGCATCACAAGCAGAACAAGTAATGTTCGTTCCATATCCGTGAGTTCGAACATCTGGGATCTCATGGTTATCGGTTATTAAAATAGCTACAAGGGGTAAAATTGTTGGTGTTGATGATCTTCCAATGCAACAAGATTCTTGCCTTGATATTACAGAACCAGAGATTACGGAGAACGTTCTTTTAATTGATCCACGAAACATGCAACTTGAATATCTACCTGACGACACAGAAGAAGAAGGCGATTCCGACGAGTTTGAAGAAAGTGACGATGATGATGGACCTGAAGATGATGAACCCAATCAAGATGATGAGCCCAACGAAGATGATGATTATGATTGAAAGCTTATATATATATATTTGTAATTTTTGGTTTGTTAAATGTTTAAGTTTTTGTGGTAAAATTATATATTAAACTAATAAAAAATCGACAAAACATTAATGAATTAACAGTTTTTGTGAACGAAACACGTAGATTAGGGTTAGTTTAACTTTATTACATAATGCTAAACATCGATGTAATGTTTCATCGTGATATCGATGTAATGTATTCGTTAATAATATACGACGATTTTACGACGATTTTTACTCCTCCTTAATGTTACGACCAATTTATGACCATTTCCGATTAACGACGATCATATTACGACGAATTGTTAATCGTCGCTAATCCGTCGTAAACCATGTTTTACGACTAATTTACGACGATTATGTTAGTTCTAAAAGGGCAGTTTTCTTGTAGTGTTAGGTCCTCGACACTGTGAGGGATCAGTGGTTCGATTTGATTGATGGACCCGAAACCAGCGTTCTGGTAGGCCCCATTAGACCCGCCGCGGGTTAGTTGCGGATCAGAAAATTTCAAACCGCTGAGAAACGGGGCGGATGCGGGCTGACCACTTCAATTGGCAGGGCAGGTGCGGGTTGGTAAATTTTCTCCCGCGGGTTTGCGGGTACCCGCAAAGTATTTTATATATATACTAGATTATAACCCGTGCGCCCGCACGGAATTTTTTATTTATTTGGTTTTTGAAATTTTGTAATATATATTGTCTTTATTGTGTTTAATATAATTGGTGTTGCGGACGAACGAATTGTAATATGAGACAGATTTATTTTGGGTTTAACAATATTTTGTTTTTGTATATATAATTTTCGTACTATGAAACACAACAATTCCTGATTAGACATAAAAAATCCTTTGTGGGTTTAGTTTTCGTAAGTTGTTTACTTATTGTAACGGGTTTAGAGGTTATGGGTAATATTGGTGTTTAGATATCTAATTTTTTTTTGTAGGTAACATTTTTAATATGTTATGTTATAAAATTAGATGTTCTCAACTCAACTATTGTCATATGTCTCTTGCTTATACTCGATTTTCTACTCAAACTCAATTTTATCAGTTTTTTCATTTGTAATTTCATGTCTAAAGCGGGATCAATTTTGCTATATTTACTGTTTTTCTATGTGAGACTTTGAAAACGTTTACTTTATTTTAACTGTATTGTGATTATACATTAGAACCGTTCAAAATGTCAACTCAACTATTGTCATTCGTCTCTTGCTTATACTCGATTTTTCTACTCAAACTCAATCTTATCGGTTTTTTAAACTTTTTAAACTTTTTAGAACTCGATTGTTAAACTTTTTAAATCGCTACCTATTAATTTAAACTCGATTGTTAAATTTTTTAAATCGCTACCTATTAATTTAAAGTCAAATTATCTACAACATTTTGTTTGAAATATATTAATAACCTAAAATTAAAGTTCATACTAATCACCTCTTTATCATATCAAGGAACATCCAGCTGAGAATAATTGTGGGGATGACACATCAGCAAAACATTTTTGAATCAAGCTCAAAATTATCGCTTAAACTTTTATCCGTATTTTGATAATACATTCGAATCGTTCAAAATCTCAACTCAACTTTTGTCATCCCTCTCCCTCTTATACTCGGGTTTAAACTCAATCTTATTGGTTTTTCATTCGTAATCTCATATCTAAATCGTTCATTTCTTGCTATCTTTACTGCTTTTTCTTGTGAGAATTTGAATACTTTTATTTTACTTTAATTGTGAGATTTTATAAACTCTTACTTTATTTTAAATTATCGTTAAAGTTCTAATTAATCCAGTTAATGTTTAACACATTTAAAACCCGTTAAATTTTTCTAAAAATTCACACAGTTTAACTTTGTCTTTTTGTTCCTACCATGGTTAATTTTTAAAGAATCTACAAAATCCAACCTTATTTTTTTCTTTTAAATTGCTACCTATTAATTTAAAGTCAAATTATATTTAATATTTTGTTTGAAATACATTAATAATATAAAATTAAAGTCCATACTAATCACCTCTCTATCAGATCGAAGAACATCCAGCTGAGAATAATTGTGGGAATGACACATCATCAAAACATTTTTGAATCAAGCTCAAACTTTTCGCTTAGACTTTTATCCGTATTGTTATTATACATTTGAATCGTTCAAAATCTTAACTCAACTTTGTCATCTCTCTCCCTCTTATATCTAAATCGTTCATTTCTCGCTAGCTTTACTGCTTTTTCTTGTGACTTTGAATACTTATTTTACTTTAATTGTGAAATTTTATAAACTATTACTTTATTTTAAATTATCGTTAAAGTTCTAATTGACCTAGTCAATGTTTAACACTTTTAAAACCCGTAAAATTCTTCTAAAAATTCACATATCCTAACTTAGTTTTTTTTGTTCCTCCGATGGTTAATTTTTTAAAACCAACAAAATAAAACCTTAATTTTTTCTTTTAAATTGATGCACATTATTTTAAAGTCAAATTCTCTACAACAATTTCTTAAAGTACGTTAACAATCTAAAGTTATATTCCTTACCAATCTCATATTTATCAGATCGAAGAACGTCCAGCTGAGAATAATTGTGGAAGAGACACATCAGCAAAAAAAAAAAATTTGAAACTCAAACTAATCGCTTAGACCTTTACCCGTTTTATGATACATTAGAACCGTTCAAAATTTCAACTCAACTATCGTCATCCGTCTCCTTCTTATACTCGAGTTTAAATTCAAACTCAATGTTATTGATTTTGTTATTTGTAATCTTATATCTAAGTCGCTCATTTCTCGCTATTTTTACTGTTTTTCCGTGCGAGAATTTGAATTTAAATTCAAACTCAATCTTATCGATTTTGTTATTTGTAATTTCATATCTAACTCGCTATCTTTATTGTTTTTCCGTGTGACACTTTGAAGAGTTTTATTTTATTTTAAAATCTTTACAGTTTTAATTTATCCAACTAAAGTTTAACACTGTTAAAACTATTAAAAATAATAAGTAAAAATTCACACAGTCCAACTTCGTCTTTAAGTTCTTGCGGTGGTTTATTTTTTAAATGCCAACACAGTCCAACTTCCTCTTTAATTTTTTTTAAATCGCTACCCATTATTTTAAAGTCAAATTCTCTACACCATTTTTTTGAAATACCTTAATAACCTAAGGTTAAAGTCCCTATTAATCGCCTATTTATCATTTCCGGGAACTTACAGATGAAATTAATTGTAAGAGTGACAAATAACAAAAGTTTTTAAATCAAGCTCAAACTAATCGCTTAGACTTTTACATGTATGGTGAATATACATTAGAACCGTTGAAAATATCAACTACTGGCATCTGTCTTTTGCTTATACTCGGTTTTCTACTTAAATCTAATCTTATCAGTTTTTTTTTTTTTTTTTTTTTTGTCGACAGCCTTGATACCTAACCCTATTCGTTGAACCAAATCGGGGGTATCGAGTTTACATAAGTGAAATCTGATGAGTAGACTCGAGCACCTCGTGCTAATTTGTCTGCCATTGTGTAGTTTTTCATTTATTCTCATATCTAAATCGTTCTATCTACCCATCTCATATCTTTTACTGTTTTTCCGTCTCAGACTTTGAATATTTATTTTATTTTAAGTGCCAATTCTTGTAAATTTTAACTTTATTTTAAAATCATTAAAGTTTTAATTTATCCAATCAAAGTTTAACACTTCTAAAATCTGTAAAGTTCTACTAAAAATTCATAGAGTTTAACTGTCTTTTTGTTCATACAATGGTATATTTTTAAAAAATCAACAAAATAAAACTTTATTTTTCTATTAAGTTTCTACCTATTCACTTAATTTAAAGTCAAATTATCTACAACATTTTACTATGATTGAGTGAAAATCTAGTGCACGGGATGGGATTGAACTCTAACAAATCTTTTCCATTTTAGAGATTTGATGCAAATAAAATTAATTATGTAGATTTAGATGTTCTGAATCTAATGTAGAGAAAAATATATTTAGTTAATGACATTGTTTTATAAATGTAATATATTATTATTTATGCAGGTTAATCAAATTAACATGCTTGGAAATTACGAAACTTTGAAGGAATAATTTTTGTTCGAACATCAAATCTTTTGTAAATTTAGAAAAATGAGTGCTAATGATTACTCATATATACTTATTAATCGTATATTTGTTTCATCAATAATAAATCCAGAAAATATGATTGTTAGTTATCGTAATATCATACATCAATTTTGTTGATCACTTCTGCAACTATTTAGGCAACTTTGTCGATCATAATATCCAAATTATTGTTATAGATTTATTGTTCAAATATTTTTAAATTTTCAAAATTAATATATGCAAAATTAATGGCAACAAATCAGGAAACAAAATATTTGAATAATATATATTTTATACAAAACTTTTAAGCCAAATTTGCATACATTTTTGAAGGTAGTAATAATAACTAACCAAATTTGAATAAATTTTGAAATAAATGCTAATAATCAAAATTGCTATTACGTACTTCCTTTTTTCATATAATGTTGAGTTGTTTAAGGCTGAAAATTAGGAAACAATAGAATATTAAATTAAATGATACCAAAAAAGATTTTTGATTGCTTAAAAATAAAAATTTCCATCGAATAATTAATACGATTTGAAATACTAAACTACCGAATGAAAAGATAAATTAAAATGAAATTTAGAGTTGTTAGTTTCTAAAACGAAATTTTAAAATAAAAAGAAAATATTAATAAATGGAAATGATATTGCTAATGGATTTGAATGATATTTTCCAACTTAAATTGTGGTGATACACTAAATCTATATTTTGTATATTTTCACAAAAAACTATATTTTATATCATATTTTAATTTTCATACTTTTTATAAATACGAACATAAATAATTATGAAATAAATTTATATACTTTTGACATTTTTTTGTTTCTCTATAAGATTAAAATCAAGAAATAGTTAGCTGAATATATTTCAAATGAAATATAATGTGTATTACCATATTATGAATAAAATTATTATTTTTGTTAATAATTAATTTAATTTATAGTAAATAACTTAATTTAGTTTATTAAAACTGATTATTATGTTCGTAGATTTGTAAAAATACTTAACAAAATTAAAATTATATTTTGTTGTAAATAATTAAATTTTCAATGTATATATTTAAAATTCATATCTGATTCTCTTTGTGTTTTCTTTTAAAATATATTAGAGTAAAGTAAAGAGCCTCATGTGGCGCATGGAAAAGTAAAGTAAAGAGCAAAGATCATTCTGGTCAAATAAAATATTATAAATATATCTTGTAACATTTTTACTTAACTTCTTTGTGGAAGCAATTGATCATGTCGTCTTTGAACCAATCAAAAGCACTTGGTCCATAATGTATAAAGAATCAAATGTCATACAAATTGTCAGAACAAACATTGAGATTAAAAAAAATCAATAGCTCAAAACAAAAAAAAAACAATTTTTACTTTTTTATCTTTTAAAAGCCAATAAAATAAGATTTTACACTTTTTTAAAAAAAATTACTATCCATTATTTTAAAGTCAAATTCTTTACAACATTTTTTCTGAAATACATTAACAACTTAAAGTTAAAGTCCCTACCAATGATCTCTCCCTACCAATGATCTCTCCCTATCAGCTCAAAATAATTATGGGAGTGACACATCAACAAAAGTTTTTAAATCAAACTTAAATTAATTGTTTAGACTTTTACCATTATGGTAAATATAAATTAGAACCATTCAAAATCTCAACTCTTGAGTCATTAAGCATCTTCTCGTACTTCAATGAATTTTTTTCCTTTATATATCTATCTCAAAACTTATATGGTAAGCTTTATGGTGAAGCGCTGAAGGTGGCTATGATGTCACTTACAACTCTGTCTCAACTCTTTTAGCTTGCGTAAGCTGCTCTTTCTCTTAAAAGCGCTATCATGTTCTTTCTTTTCCAAAATGGATTCGTTTTCATTCTCTCTATAATATGCAAGTAACAAAAAGATTTTAAATACATGATGATGATGGATTCAACATCTACCATTTGGCCAATTTATTTTTATAACTTTGTGATAATTTATTGTTCTTCCGAAAATATATTGAATTAGTTGAATAAATTGGTAACTTTGACTGAGAGAGTACAAAATTAATTTATAGTACAAAAAGTGACTTTTCTAAGCGAGTATCTTAAGTTAACATATTGAAAGATAAAAAACTATACGTTATTCATTATTGCGCCATAAACATGTTTAGAACAAACAATTAAGAGAAAAGACGTACTAAAACAACTAATTTATAGCTTAAAGTCCAAAATAATGATTATTAGAGTCCAAGGAAGAATGTCCACACATCTGATCTAATGCTTAGATCTTTCTCTGGAAATTTCAGAACTTCAAACGACCTCTGGTCATGGTGGTTGAGCTCGGGGTACCCTTGCCAATAATGGTGGAAATAAATCTCAAAGTTATCTGTAGAAATAGCCATAATCGACATCAATGACTACTATAAAAAAATAATGATATACAAAAAATGAATTCTACTATCTAAATAACACATGTATGTATCGAAATTATTGATTTCCAAAATTCTAAGATAATTCATCTGCTCGCAAAAATAGAAGTAAAAGAAACAAATAAAAAAAAATTACCAAAAGGATTACAGGGGCATATACCCCGAATGGTAAGAAGAGTTGCCTTTGAGAACTCCAATTTTCTTGTAAGCTTCCATGGAGTACATGCTGCAAGTTGGAATATAATGACAGCTTAGTACCTGTGCTATCATTATAATCTATGTTCTAATAACATAAATATCATAGGTTTCTTTTGGTTTAGTTAATTAGTTTCATGAATAAATTAGCATATTTCAAGTTGTAAGAAGAAATACCAAAGGGAAGAGAGAAGAAGGGCATTACGTCCAAAAAAGAAATTCAAAAATTAACAATATACTAAGCAAACATAAAAAAAATATCTTGAGCTAAAAATCGTGAAGAAATTTTTGAATTCGATAACGCTAAAAAATTTTTTTATTACCACCTCCGCGTGATGGAAATTCCTGAAGAAATCACTACAACTACGTGAACGAGAGCTTGAGCAAATGGGTTGGCCCTTACGATAACGCTAAACGTATGCAACAAAGCGGGTGGTCGGAGGATGATGTATTGGCCAAAGCACATGAACTATATGCGTGCTTGTAATGGAACTTTCAAATATATGAAAGAATGGCTCGCTGTCCGTGATCAACCACGTTATGCTAGTCATGTAGGAGGAAATATTGGCTCTGGAAGCAGTGGATCAAAGAGAGCCCACGAGAATGATGTTAGTGACTCCAAATCTGTAGGATCTAGCGCTCGTCCAATGTGAATGGATGCAGCTAAGAAAAAGGCTAAAAAGAAAGGTAAGGGTGCAGCCTTGGAAGCGTTCAACGAAGAGTGGAATGAATTCAAACAATGTAAGGCACAAGAATTAGAGCAATTGGACAAAATAGCCATGAGGCAAGAGGAGGCAAACCAAAGGCAAGCGAAGGCAAACCGATTGATGAAAGAAAAGACTCAGGCTAAGAAGATGAAGATGTGGCTAAAGCTAAATGAAAAAGAGCATCTCGATGACCAGAGCAAAGAGCTGTTGAAGAAGTTGGGCGAAGATCTATTTAGAAAATTAATTATTGTCAGGTGTCAGTTTGTACTTTGTCTCGTTCTGCTTTATTAATTTATGTTTGTCACTTTATGTTTTCATAATGCTTGTTTGTCATGTTCTCCTTGAATAATGTTTGTTTGTCACGTTCTGTATCAATAAAGCTTGTTTGTCACGTTCTGTATCAATAATGTTTGTTTGTCACGTTCTGTATCAATAATGTTTGATTGTCATGTTATGCTTTAATAGTGTTGTCAAGTGCCCGTGACTTTTTCGGCTTTTAATGAGAGAATCCAATCCTTATCTTATAAACTCAAGTGCCCATAAACTCAATTTGAATCTAAGACTCCAACCACTCAATATATTCGTTACATTATCTTATAAAAAGACTCATTCTTCCATTGATGTACCAATACCACAAATTCCACCTTACTAAAAAATCTCAATGGATCCATCAGAATATCCTTTTGATATCGAAGCTTTCAAAAGACAGTCTGAAATTGAAGAGAGGTATATCGAAAACCGGTTTCGGGAGCGTCGAAACAAAATAGAGGAAGACTATCCAACCTCATAGCAAGAGAAAATACTTCAAGAGAGATCATATGGCGGCTAACCAAAGACTGATTGACGACTACTTTGCCAATCAACCTACATATGACGATGCAATGTTTCGTCGGCGATTCCGGATGCGGAAACATGTTTTCCTTCGAATCGTTGGGGACCTATCAAACAGTGACAACTACTTCACCCAAAGAGTTGATGCAGCCAACAAAGAAGGTATATCTCCATTAGCAAAATGTACCACGGCCATGCGAATGTTAGCATATGGTGTGGCGGCTGATGCAGTCGATGAATACATCAAAATAGGAGGTACTACAGCGTTGGAGTGTTTGCGTAGATTATGTAAAGGGATCATACAACTGTATGAGCAAGTGTATCTCAGAGCCCCAACTCAAGATGACCTGCAAATAATTTTGCATGTTAATGAAATGCGAGGGTTCCCGGGGATGATTGGGAGTATTGATTGCATGCATTGGGAATGGAAAAATTGTCCTACAGCGTGGGAAGGACAATTTACTCGGGGAGTTAAGGGAACCACCACGGTTATTCTTGAAGCAGTTGCATCCCATAATTTATGGATCTGGCATGCCTTTTTGGATTTCCAAGCACATTGAACGATATAAACGTTCTAGATCGTTCACCAGTGTTCGATGATGTTGAACATGGAAATACTCCAAGAGTGAACTTCTTCGTGAATCAACGTCCGTATAATATGGCATACTATCTAGCTGGCGGTATCTATTCTTCTTATCCTACTTTCGTCAAATTGATTAGGCTTCCTCAAAGTGAACCAGACAAGTTATTTGCACAACTTCAAGACAAATCGATTAGGCTTCATCAAATCGGAAGGACATTGAACGTGCATTTGGAGTGTTGCAGGCTCGATTTAAAATCATTCGCGAACCAGCTCGCATGTGGGACATAGCCGATTTAGCTATCATCATGAGGTCATGTATCATATTGCATAATATGATTGTTGAGGATGAACGAGATACATATGCTCAACATTGGACCGATTATGATCAATCTGAGGCAAGTGGGTCTAGTACACCACAACCATTCTCGACGGAGGTGCTACCTGTATTTGCAAATCATGTGCGTGCTAGATCCGAGTTGCGTGATTCAAATGTACATCACGAATTGCAAGCAGATCTAGTCAAACACATATGGGCAAAATTCGGAATGTTCCGTGGTTAATGAGATTTTTAAGTTTGCGAGTTGAGTATACTGTACTAATTAAGTTATGTGTGTTTTATTAGTTGTGTTGTGTGCTTCCTTGTTTATTGTATTGCATTTTCAGTTTTTCGTCATTGTATGTGTTTTAATAATAACTATCTATATTTCTTGTCTTTATCACTTGCAATTTAAAAAAAAAAAATATTTACATTAAAAACCAAATTTTTTTTTTATAAAATTATTGAATTATTAACTATTTTAATTTAATTTCAAACAATAATTGTTACTAATAATATGTAATTACAAAAACTAAAACATAAAAGAAAATAAAAATATGAAATAAAATTGGTGGGGAAGGGTGTTGTAATTTTATTAAACAAAACTATTGTAAATGATGAAAATCCGCAAAACACTCTTTTCCTTTGCATTCATCCTTTTTCTCCTAGGGTTTTCTCCAATCCAGATCTCGTTTTCCGGCGCCGGTGGCTCCTTCAGCACCGGTGCCGGCTCCTCCTCTTCTCTTCCTTGTTGTTTTCCAGATTTGTCTTCCAGATCTTTCTTGTTATTTTGTTTTGCTGTTAGATCTGGGTTCAAGGAGCTTGAGAAGCGATTTCGGTGGGTGTTTTTGGGCTTGGGTTAGGGTTTGTCGGTTCTTCATAGGTTCGGTTTGTCTCTGTCGGTTGTCTCCGGTGGTGGCGAGGCGGCGGCGCCCCTTCCTTGGTGGTGATTGTCCTTCTTTCAGGCCGGTATTTAGTTCAGAGGTTTGTGTTCGGGCTTTGGTTTTTCCGTGTGGTGATTGTTTCTTCTCGGTGTCGCCGGTTCATTGGTGAACGACGGTGTGGTTTGCTGCAAACGATGTCGATTTGGTTCCGCTAGCTCTCTCTCCTCAAGCCTCCCCATCTTTGTCTTCTCGTTTCAGCTCACGGTGGCCCACCTGCGCTCGTCCCGTTCTGTTCAGGTACATAAATCGGCTTGAAACTTGGTGCCTTGAATCTAAGCTTGCAGATTCTCTCTTCCTCGGTGGAGTTGATATGGTCCTATCCGGTTCGATCTTTTGCCATTCTCGGCTTGTTTGAGTTTGGGGCTATCCGGTTTGGTTCGCGTTCTCTCCTTGTCTTTTCCCCACAGATCTGGTCGAGATCTGGCCTTTGTTCAAAAGCTTCTATCTAGGCGTTTTAAAAGTCGAAGCCTTCGACCTCGCCGTTTCTGGGAGATTGTTTGAGGAACTTTTTGAAGTTCGCATCTGCTATGTCTTGTCGGAATGTGAAGTTTAGGAATGCTACAATTTGAAGGTTTCATTACTATAGGAGGAATATCGATGGCTTGACCGGTGAAGTCATCCTCGATTTGTTTCTTTCAAAGCTCTATAGGGGAAGAAAAATCTGTTAAGTTGGTGTGAGGTTCTTTTTTCAGGTTTATCGATTTTTGCTTTGCTTGGAATTGCGAGTTTGTTTGCTTTGGTTTTCCTTGTAATCTTGTTTCAATTTGGCACTCGAAAATCGGGCTTTGTTTCCCGGATATCGGTATCCCACCTTTGTATTTCAATTTGGTTTCTACCTATGCTTAATAAAATCTAATAAAGTGTTAAAAAAAAATGATGAAAATCGAGTGAGTGTTTAATTATGATATGGAAGAAAGAGAAAATGATATGGAAGAGAGAGAAAATGATGTGGAGTGTTAAAAGATAAAAAGAAAGTGTTGTAACTTTGGAACCAATGTACATAGCCTAACACCTTAGATATTTATTTATCCATTTTACCCTCACGCATATATTGTTCACCCTCTTCCTTTCCTTTTTCCGACGTGATTACGCACAGATGCACACAAAATTTTTTTTATTGAAATTGTGTGTAAGTTTAATAATATTTAATATTAAAAATTAAAAAATTTGTAAGAAAATTTTCGAAACGACACTCTTATACTCGTGAGCTAAAGAGTGTCAAAATGAAAATTTTCACACAAAATTAAGAAAAAAGGGAAAGTTCTTTTATAATTATTTAAGTAATTATAATTATTCAATATATTTTGGTGTATTTCTAAATGACATGTTGAACAATCTTTCATCTCTTGTATTTTTCCTTAATTTAGTCAAATAGTCATTGAATGATAATTA
This sequence comes from Eutrema yunnanense, assembly GCA_002933935.1. Taxonomy (NCBI): domain Eukaryota; kingdom Viridiplantae; phylum Streptophyta; class Magnoliopsida; order Brassicales; family Brassicaceae; genus Eutrema; species Eutrema yunnanense. The sequence goes on along the minus strand of PKML01058821.1, from coordinate 320,189 downwards.
AATGCACTTCTAAGACCATGGAATTTCTACAATCGACATAGATGTTTGGAGACAAATCTATTTGTCAATTTTTTTTCTAAAGGGACGTTAGATAACAATAGAAAAAATAGAGCCAAATATATGAGCAGAGACAATCAAACAAAAATTTCAAAATTTGGGAGTTTATATATTAGATCATCGAGATTTTATAACTACTCCATCTATCTATGGTTTTTTGTTTAAACTTTTCACCTATATCAAATAAAAAAAATTACTCATTTTGTGAGATATCGGACTTCAATCAACATACAACTTGGGCCAACAATTGGACTTAGTACAAACTTTAATGTCAAGTTGGGCCCAAGTAAGTGTATAGGGTTTATTGTTATAAATACAAGTGTTTAACAATAGGAATACCTAATCCAGAATCCAGGGATTCCGAGCGCCTTAGAGGCGGCTCGTAGAGCTAGAGAGAGAATAGGGGTTTTCTCTGGGGAATCTAGTTTTTTTTTTGTTCTTTCTTGTTTGTTGGGTGTGAGAGAGATCCTATATTGTGAACCACATCGGAGGTGTTTTCCGATTGATTCTTTATAGTGGATGTTGTGGATCCAGGATCCACCCCAGACGTAGCGGTTAGAGGCCGTGAACTGGGTGAACAATTCTCGTGTTCGTTAATTTGTGTATCGGAGATAGATTGAGACAAAGAGGATTTAAGTTTAAATCCTAACAAGTGGTATCAGAGCGTCAGACTATTCGTATCACAAATTCGACGGGAACATCGAGATCTCACAGAATATGAAGAACGGTTGAAAGAATTGGTGAAGTGTGTGCAATCACATGGGCGAATTTGATTGACTCTAAGTTAGATTAATAATAAAATAATCTGAAAGAGAGAAAATCTAATTTTTTGAAGCTTCACGGGTTGAGATGATTTCTCGCCGGAGAGGAGCTCGCCGGAGAGAAACTCGCCGGAAGGTGGTGAAGCAGATCTGTGATCGAGAGGTGGAGCGACGCCGGAGACAGACAACCAGGAAGTCGGCGGTCGCCTGAGCCCGAAGTGAAGCAGTCGCCGAAGAAGAAGCTCGTCGCGAGCTTATGCGATTTCGAGAGGAGATGGCGGCGTTGCAAGTTGAGGTCGCCGGAGAAGTTGACCGGTTGAAGCGTCGAGGAATCCGGCGAGAATCTCGAGCTTCTGGGTGGCGAGGAGTTGCCGGAAACGGCAGAAAGAGAATGCAGACTCGCCGGCGAAAGAACTTCAAAATTCAGGGAGAAGAAGCTCGGGAAGAAAGAACTTCAGTGTTCTCTGGACAGCGGCGAAGGAGCGAGTCGCCGGTGGAGTTGGGCTGGAGTAATCGCCGGAGTTGAGGCGGTTCCGGCGAGAATTGTCATCGGCGAAGTAGGCGGCACCGAAGAAGACGCGTGAGGAGGCTAGGGTTTCTTCCGGGCCTTGTTGGGCCGAGAAAAAAAAAAGTGGGCATGTTTGATTTTTTGGATGGAGTTAGAGGTTTCTAATTAACTGGGCCGAAAATCAAAAGAGAGAAGAAGAAAAAGGTTTAGGCCAGATCAATTATTCTTCAGTGGGCTGTCCGAATTTTTTGAAGTTTTTGGAGGAAAATTTCAATGGGCCAGGGATTAAAACAAGTCTAGTTTTAATCAAAAGAAAAATTGTCTAAAATTGCATAAGGAAATATGCAAGGAGAATGGACAGGAGCTCAGGGGACAGAAAATATTCAGAGAAGTTGAGACAGAAAAGTGCAACAAAGAGATTGGTTTAAGGTGGAGTAATTTCCGGTATCTGATGGGTTATTGGTTCAGATTAAGATCAGGGAATCAGAATTGCATCGTCAATCTTAAGGGTCAAACCGTGGAATCACAAAGTACAATTTGTGATGTTTTGATTGGTTGTTTATGGTTGCTCAGGGTCTGCAAAATTCAGGGAATTGAAGTCTTGGGAGAACACAAGAGATGGTGTTCAGGGTTCAAAATTTACCATTGGAAGATAATTCATGGGACTGAGGGACGCCTTAGAAGTTTGAATTGTCTGTGTGTTATTGGCTATTTGAGGATTAAGAAAAGGTTTCTGGATTCAGTTCAAGGAGAGTTGCATATGAGTATGAAACAAGATCAAGGAATCTGTTGAGGTCAAAGATAAATTGGTATGGTTAAGGTTTGAGGAGTTTTGGTTTGCAAGCTTAGTCTCAGGTCTGGTGGATAGAGGTCCACAAGCAGATGGAGATGTCTACAGGTTCAAGCATAATCAGGTTGAAACCGAGGTTATAAGGAAAGCTTTAGAGCTTTGTTGCTTGATGGTGGTGAAGACATCTGGATATCAGTTGCAAGTTTTAGCAATTGAAGAGGGATCCAAAAGAGGATCAGAATGCAGATGGCAAAAGCTGCATTAGGAAAGGAGAACAAGCAGAGTTCTGGTATACCTATTTGCATCTTAGAGAAGTCTGGTGGATGAATCTTTTGCTGGGTTGACTTGCAGGGAGCTCAAGTGAAGATTCATGTTGATTTCTAAGGGAAAAGATGCTAGTGCCAAGGATAGGTGGATTTGCATACAGGTGATGTGATGCAGGGTATGTTTATAGCAAGGAAGCGGCTTCAAGGGTTCTAGAGATGATGTGCTAAGGGCTGTAACATGGTGTCTCGGGCATTTCACAAGGTTGTGGATGTGAGACAGGTTTACCAAACAGTTCGAGTCTGTTGGTTGGATGGTTCTGCTGATGCAGAAGGGATTTGAACAGAAGGTTGAGCAAAAATATTTGTACCGAGAGTCTTCTTAGCCAGGTGGAGTTAGGAGGAGGGTTCTGCAGGCAATAGCAGCAGTGCAAAGTGTGTTCAAAAAGGTGTTCAGGTTCAGTGGTGTCTTGGTAAGTCAGAGACGGTTTCAGGGAAATGAAGCATAAATGACTTAGAGGTTTTCTGCAGTTGATTCAAGATGAATTGGTTTGTCAGCATGGTTCTGTCAAGCATGATGCATGAACATGGTTGTGTCGAAAGTCTGTTCAGCAGTATGGTTGGATGGCGTGTTCTGTTAGGAGTAACAACGGTACAAAAGGAGTTCAAGGCTGATATGTTTTGTCAGAGAAGGTGATGAATCATGGATTGTTTCATATTTAAAGCATGTATGATTCAGGGTTAGCTTCTTACAGTTCAAGGAGTGTTTGATTAAGCTCAGTGTACAGGAGAAGAATCAAAGAACACCAAAGTGAATCAAGTTGCAGAATGACAAGTTTACATGAAGATCAAAGTGCCAAGTCTAGAGCCATGAGTCAAAGGTTCAAAGGGCAATTCACAAGGAGATTTCAAGCTGGGATCAAGGTGGAGATTCTAGATGAAACAAACAAGAAGAAAGACAAAGGAACAAAGATTTGCAGAGAAGTTGAGGGTTGTCTGAATCCGAAGGTGGAGATTGTGAGATATCGGACTTCAGTCAACATACGACTTAGGCCAATAGTTGGGCTTAGTACAAGCTTTAGTATCAAGTTGGGCCCAAGTAAGTGTATAGGGTTTATTGTTATAAATACAAGTGTTTAACAATAGGAATACCTAATCTAGACTCCAGGGATTCCGAGCGCCCTAGAGAGAGAATAGGGGTTTTTTCTGGGGAATCTAGTTCTGTTCTTTGTTCTTTCTTGTTTGTTGGGTGTGAGAGAGATCCTATATTGTGAACCACATCGGAGGTGTTTTCCGATTGATTCTTTATAGTGGATGTTGTGGATCCAGGATCCACCCCAGACGTAGCGGTTAGAGGCCTTGAACTGGGTGAACAATTCTCGTGTTCGTTAATTTGTGTATCGGAGATAGATTGGGACAAAGATGATTTAAGTTTAAATCCTAACACATTTCATTTGAATATTCCACCAATGAATACTGATGATAATGCCCTCAAAAAGAAGATTTTAGGGATGATACTGAATCAGTTCATCCAAATGAAGAAACACATACTGAGGTTGGAGGATCAATACCAATAACGGTTGTATCATCGTCGCAAGGTACTCTTTTAATCGATTTAAATTTAAGCATGATGGAAGAGACGGATGCACAACCTTTAGAACTAAATCTCAGTTAATTGTATAAAGAAAGCTAAGATTGCTTTGTTGCAGATCCATGTATATATTTAATCATATTTTTTTGTATACATATAATTTTTCAACCATACAATATTAAATTGTATTTTAAAATAAACCACTGCACTTTTTATATTAATAATTTCAATAGCTTGTATCAACTCAAATTAGTCTATAAGCTGTAAATTAAAACATCTAAATATTCTAAATATAATATGGATGTTATAAAATATGTATTAATATAATATGTATAGTGTTTGAAATAGAGATCAAATGGAAGAGAGATAAAATGGAGAGTAGCTAAGGTAATAAATATTTTATTTGACATTTTCGTACTTTTTTACAAAGACTACACCAACATATAATAGTAAATAGGAGCTCTTGAGTGTAAGTCGTTAAGAAATGGATAATCTCATTCATAATAATATTTAACACTTTCCTTTGATTATCCATCACCACTGATGTATAGCATGCTATTTCGTTAAAAAATTTATCATCGAAAAATTCAATAGATAAAAACCATGACAAGGAAAAAAAGTACAGTACACAATCCCCCCCTCAAACTAAAGGACATAATTTTGTCTTTAAATATCCCGTAGATAATGCATTCCAATATTATGATCATGTTTTCTAAATGTTGTAGTAGGAAGCTCCTTCGTAAAAAAATATGATGCATTGTCACTTGAACGAATATACTAGATATCCACTTCCTGATTTTTTTTTCCAAGTTATTAGGTGTAAGAAACAAAGTGTGGAAGAATATTTTTTGCCCAATCAATCTTAATATAACGTTATTTGAATTGGGCGACACGATCAACATTATCTTCAAACAATTTTGTTGCCTCCTTATTGGTGAATATTCCACTTGCATCGTATATATGTTGAGTCATAGATTTGAACGATACACATTCTCTACATGCCGCATGAAATGCAATGATTTCTGCATAATTTGAAGAATTGGCGACCAATGTCTGTTTTTGAGATCGCCACGAGATCGCAGTTCACCAATTGTGAAAACATATCCGGTTTACGATTGAACTTCATGCGGATCTGATAAATATCATGCACCTACAAGACCAACTATACCAAACTTGGGTTTTTAAGGAAAAAATAATCTCAAGTCAACATACCTTGAGATGTATTTTGCAAGTAGATTAGTAGCAAAAGTTACATCTGGTTGAGTACAATTTGCAAGATACATTAGCCTACCGATAGCGCTTTTATAAGGTACTTCAAGACCTAATATTTCTTTGCTATCTTTCCAAGGTCGAAATGGATCCTTGTTAATTTCAAATGATTTATTAACCATTGGAATACTGAAAGGATTCACTTTATCCATATTAAAGCACTTTAACATCCTTTCTGTGTAATTTGATTGATGCACGAATATTCCATCTTGGAAATGCTATATCTTAAACATGAGACAAAATTTTGTCTTTCCAATATCTTTCATTTCAAACTCTTCCTTCATATGATTCTTGCATTATGAATCTCCTTTTAAGTTCTAATTATGTTCATGTCATCAATATATACAATAATGATCACAAATCTTGATGAGGATTTTTTTTCATAAAAACGCCAATGCATATCATATTGTTGATGTATCCTTTACTCAACAAATATTCACTTAAATGATTATATCACATGCGTCCGGATTGTTTTAATCCGTAAAGTGATCGATGTAACTTGACCGAACCAATTTTCTTATATGCTTCATGCATCTTTGATACTTCTGGAGTCTTTAATTCCTATGGGATTTTTATGTATTGATAACACCGGTTTTTGACCATTTTTATGGATCACTTTAATATCTTATGCAAGTGTTTTAACTCCGTTTTCAATAGTTTTCAAATGATTTCCATGTTTTAGTATTTTGAAAGACATTTCAGGTAACTTGGGATAAGAGAGTGCATTTCGGAACAAAAGTACATTTTTGGATAAACTCGGACAGTCAGAAGTCTTGCAATCAAAGAAGACCTTCTCACCGTCCGATCATCACCAAATTTGGACACAACAAAGTAGATACAACCAGATTTTAAATGCATTTAGATTGGAGACGATCCAATGGTTGGATCTTTAAATATACCCAAAGCACTAAATGTAGATGAAGTTGCCCCAAAGAGAAGTCCACCGCGGCAGGAGAGCCCCGACCCTTGGCCAAGCTTCATTTCACTGCGCCTGGATGAGCTCGACCCGCGGCCAATCACCTGTTCGCCGCGGCCAGAAGCCACGCACCCGCGGCCAAGCTCTGCTGCGACCAAAACAAGTCTTTTCTTCACCCGATGTCAAAACCGTCTTTCCACATCAAATCCTAAACAAAGCCAAGACTATATAAACTTATTTTTAGTATTTTACGACATACACACATCATTAGACATTTTTCTTTCACGCTTTGAGACAGAAAAAAATACTCTTACAACTTTGTTCTTCGGTTTGAAGTGAAGATTCTCTATTCGAACTCTTCGATAGAGAAGCTTTCTTCATCCCTTTTTTTACTGTTTTCTTTTCTATATATTGATTATGTTTGCCTCAGTTATGGCTGAGTAGTTCTCTTGTTGGGTATAAGGTTTCGAAGGGGCTCTCATAGTTCGATTTCTTATTAAGTTTTTAGACTACGATACTGATTAGGGTTCTTCGTTTTATCCTTTCTCTTAATGCATGTTTGCTTGATTGATCTCTTTGCAACTGAATTTAGGTATTTTTAGAATTACGAAAGTAATGGATCCATATGCTTGACCTAGGGTAAACGAGCAAAACCGTCACAAGATTTTGAAAGTATACTTGTGGAGGAGTTGTGAGCGTTAACGACTTTTGAGTATAATCACTAACTTTTTGCGCGAGCGGAGACGAAAGCTACCAGTCGAGTATTAAAGTTGTAGGTGTGTAGGGTGTATGAAAGTAGACTACACATAGTGTCCGTGTTCCAAGTTCAAGAATTCAAAGACGACAAAAGGTCGCTTTAGAAGTCCTAGCAAAGTCTTAATAAAAATCGGCCATGAACCCTAGAGAATACCCGTTGCCCAACGTTTGAAATGGTTAAAACGAGGTTGTAAAACAATTAAACGAAATGTTGGGCAATGGGTATTCTCTAGGGTTCATGGATGATTTTTACTAAGACTTTGCTAGGTGATGTGATCCTAGGCAACACCAAGAAAGATGAGCTTGAAGCCGAGGAGAAGGATTTAGCCGAGGGATTTGTTGCCGAGGGAAAAGTAGCTGAGGAAGATTTAGCCGAGGGACTTGTTGCCGAGGAAAAGTTAGCCAAGGAACATTTAGCCGAAGGACTTGTTGCTGAGGGAAAGTTAGCCGAGAGGAGTGTTGCTGAGGGAAAGTTAGCCGAGAAGACTGAGGGAGATTTAGCCAAGACACATTCATCCGAGAAGTTCATTGCCGAGGATCCTTTGCTCATTTCAACTGGTCCCATGACCCGAGCTAAAGCCAAGAAGCTATTTGCGAATTACTTAAGCAAATACAAGTCCAAGATCATTCAAGGAACAATCAAACCACACTGGTTTTGATTCAGGCTCAAAGAACTCACTAAATGGGTATGTGAAACAATTTGTGCTCTTTTTCCCTTCTCCAAGTATTGTCCCATTGGGTTTTTAGGAAAGGTTTTTAACGAGGCAATTGTTTCACATCATCACTAGCCCAATTAGATGAGCTTCCTCAAGCCAAATCAAGTCACATTTTCGACAATAAGGAGTTCAAGAGCTTATCTTTTGAATTCAAAAACTTGTGTTTAATTTATGTGTTATTTTCGAGTTACTCTTTCTCTCTCTTTCATACAGCCTGTTGCATTCTCTTTATATTTTGTAAACCCTCATTGTCGAAACCTATCTAGTCTTTTTATCAAAACTCTCTGAATTTTCTAGATCGTGTTGGTGATTAATATCCAGTAAATCCTTTGATCTCTTTAGGTGTGTAATATCCTTAAAAAATCAAAGTGGAATATCAAAAGCTTTTCTGCAACCTTTGTGTGACCATTCGATCCACACACCTTTGAAGCGATCTAATTGCTTGCAAAGGCCTATCATGTTCATTGCCCATCTCTTCTGAGTGACGATCCTAGAGGAATCATATCAAGTGGTATCAAGATCACGCTCTGAAGTTGGGTATTCCTATCCTTATCATTTTCATATTCTATTCGATCCATTAAACTGTGTTTGTGTCGATCTGTTTCATCATCACCATCATTAGCACCTGTTCATCTTCTTAGTATGTCGATTTGCATCTGATTTGTTGATCTAGGTTGCTGTCGAAAATTCACCAAGTGCCTTTTCATATTCTTATCGATTTTTGAATATGTTTTAGTCGAACTCTTCATATTGTTGTTGTTCAGATTCTGGTCGAATTTGTTGAGTGACTCTTTGCATTCATGTAATCAAATTATTAGTGGCTTTTAGAGATCATTATGTTCTTGTTTCTTTTAGTTCTAGTGTATCATAATTTTGTTGCATCAATAAATTGTGAGAACTAGATACTGCTAAGTTTTTGTTAAATTTGTTTCAAGGCAAATGGCTGAAGACGAGGAAGAAACCAGTAACAACCGCAACAACAAGCTGCTAGTAGAAACCATCCAGACTGAAATGGAAGAACTGATGGACTCTAAAATTGATGCTCTGCGTCAAGAGATTCAACCTGAGCAGAATGGAACAAATCAAAGGAGAGAACAAGAAAGATCTCCTCAGAGAAACATAGAGAATCCGAGAGCTTTGGAAGGAGAAGCAACAGAAAACTATTACCAAAGCAGCATGAGCTCTTCTCACAATACTCAAAGAAGGAATAGACGTGAAGAGAAGGCAGAGCTCATCAAACTGATTTTGGAGGTCTTAAACTCAAAATCCCACCGTTTCATGGGAAAAACGATCCATATGATTATTTGGAGTGGGAAAAGAAGATAGAGTTGGTTTTTAATTGCCAACACTATACTGAGGTCAATAGAGTGAGGGTTGCAGCAACAGAGTTCTATGACTATGCCATCAGCTGGTGGGATCAAATAGTCACTACTAGAAGGCGTAACCAAGAGTTTCCGGTGGAATCTTGGACTGAGCTGAAGACTCTAATGAGAAAGCGGTTTGTTCCCAGCCACCACCATAGAGAGCTACATAAAAAACTCAGAAGACTCACTCAAGGAAGCAGAAGTGTAGAAGACTATTATCAGGAGATGGAGACTCTTATGATCCGAGCTGATGTCTCTGAAGATAAAGAAGCAACCATGTCTAGGTTCTTGGCAGGCCTAAATAAAGACGTTCAAGACAGATTGGAAATGCAACACTATGACGAGTTGGAAGATATGCTACATAAGGCCATTCTGATTGAGCAGCAACTAAAGAGAAAGAGTGGTACACGATCAGGCTTTGGAGCAGCTCCTAACAAGCCTAGTTATCAACGAGAAAAGTGGCAAAACTACCACAGGGATACTAAACAAATGCCATTCCCAAAGGCTGAGACTAAACCATTCAATACATTTCAAGATAAAGGAAAAACAGAAGCTACTTCAACCAAGTCTCGTGATGTGAGGTGTTTCAAATGTCAAGGCAGAGGACATTATGCTAGTGAGTGTATCAACAAGAAGGTCATGTTTCTGCTTAATAATGAGGAAATAGAATCAGAATAAGAGCAAGCAGGATCTGATTCTTTTGAAGAGTATATAGAGCAGCCTGCTAAAGGAGAGCTATTTGTGACAAGAAGAACGCTGAGTGTTCAAAACAAGACCAAGGAACAATTACAAAGAGAGAACCTGTTTCATTCAAGGTGTCACGTTCAAGGAAAATTATGCAGCATCATCATTGACGGAGGCAGATGTACTAATGTTGCGAGTGAAACAATTGTGAACAAACTCGGTTTAGAAGTACACAAACATCCAAGACCTTATAAGTTGCAGTGGCTTAATGAATGTGGAGAAATGAAGGTGAATAACCAAGTGAAATTTCCTATAGCAATCGGCAAGTATGAGGATGAGATCCTTTGTGATGTGCTACCTATGGAAGTTGGTCATATTCTGCTTGAAAGGTCGTGGCAGTTTGATAGGAAAGTTATTCACAATGGCTACACCAACAAGCATTCGTTTGATTATCAAGGGAAGAAGATCACCTTAGCTCCTATGACACCACAAGAAGTGTATTAAGATCAGTTGGTTCTTGAGCAAAGAAAGGCAGTTGATGCTTCAAATGAGACTACAAAGTACTAAGCAACTTCAAAAGAGCAAATTCAAGGACTGTGAGATCAAGCCTAAGAAGCACTCAAGCTTCTTTGTGCGAACTGGTGGAGTTAAGAAAGCTTTGTTCTCACAACAACCTGTCCTTTTGTTTATTTATAAGAAAGCTCTTATGAGCTTAACTGACCTTGCACCGGTATTACCGAGTGAAGTGACTTCTGTCTTGCAGGATTTTCAAGATGTCTTTCAAGAAGACAATCCTAAAGGTCTACCACCAATTCGTGGCATTGAACATCAAATCGATTTTGTACCTGGAGCATCACTTCCAAATAGGCCACACTACAAGAATACATCGATTTGGCGACTGCAGAAGGAGTCGCATAGTAGTCGCTAAAAGTTGTAATACGACTACATAGCGACTAAAACCTGTAGTCGTTAATCCTTAGTCGCTAAATTAAATAGTCGTAAATATAGTCGCCATTTGGCGACTACGTAACGACTGGACAGTGTAGATGTTACGTAGTCGTAAAGTAGTCGCAACTTTTGTAAAGTTAGTAGTCGTACATGTAGTCGCCAATTGACGACTACTTTACGACTTTATATTGTAGACGTAACGTAGTCGTTAAGTAGTCGTAATTGTTGTGACTAATCAGCGACTATTCTATGTCTATTAAATGACTTTTTGCCGACTATTATGGTCTTCAGACTTTGCGTATTTAAATATGTTGCGACTACTCAGCTACTCTTATGCGACTATTTGGCGACTAATATGCGACTGTTTAGTGACTATATTTGTTAACAAAACAAGAATATGGTACAATTGAATCACGTTTGTTTTGTTTTTCAAATTCTTTGAAACCTGTGTTACAAATAAAAAGATACAAAGTAAAATAAAGACATACAGAAAAGACCATTTCATTACCAATATTATTGTTTCAAACATGAGTTTACAAAAGCCAAAACATAAATAAAAACAAGTTCAAGTTCACAAAAAAAGAGATTAGTGACCTAAGGTATGTTCCTTGGATCTGGTAGAGAGGCTGATGGAAGCATTGCGGTTGTTGCTAGTATTGAATGTGATGCCGCGAAGTCTAGAAACCGCGGATCGGTTTGTCTCAGGTACTTTTCCACCAATGAGAAGTGCTCGAGCTTGTCCTTTTGCTCAGCCACATCTCTTTTGTGCTCTGCTTCACGGGCAGCAACCTCAGCATCACACTGTGCATTGTAAGCAGCTTGCTCTTCGATTTTATTCTGAGCTTCCTTCAGTTGCTCTTGCAGTGCGGCAAAAGACGAAGAGTCTCCTGGTTGCTTGCGTTTGCCATTTAGAAGACTCTCCTTCAGGCTTCCAAGCCCATAAAGATTTCCTCTTGAATCCTTCTCGGTTGCCTGTGAAAAGGAACAGAAAAAAACATTCTGGTGTATGACAAACGATAAAGTATATGAGATATGAAGTATATGAAATATGAAAGAAAGATGAAGTATATGAAATATTAAACGATGAAGTATAAAATATGAAATATGAAAGAAAGATGAAGTATGAAGTATATGAAATGTTACCTCAAGAAAGATTGACGTATACTCATCTGGTGTTAGGTCTCCAGGTCGCGACGCACCGTCAGAAACTTCTGAACTCTCTGCCCCGAGCTCAGATAACTTTTGTTGCACCTTCTTCTCATATGCTTCAACAATTTTCTCCGCCTTCATATCGACATATGTACCGTCAGCCTTTGTATGTGTCTTTTTGAAAACCTCACCAAGACTTACCGGTCTTCCTAATTCCTCTTCCTGCAATGTAACATGACAAAACCAACAATATATAGGTGTGTGTCGAAAACTATTATACAATAATTAATTGTAATAATCAGTTTTCGTCGGGATATGGTTGCTAACCACGATATATAATAGATGTAGTAGGGGAGAAGGTTTTGGGATTTAACAAATTTTTGTATTGTTGACCAGCTAACTGTTTAAGCCGAAGTTAACAAATTTTGACCAGCTAACTGTTTAAGCCAAAGTTAACAATTTTTTGTATTGTTGTATGGTTAACTCGTATGACGAGACAACATGAGGAGTTATCAAGCCAACACGGGTTTCGGTTCGTTCTCATTCGAAGTATTGAGAAGGGTTTACAGTGTTGCTAATTAATGTGAAGTTAAAAGCTATTTGTATTGTTGTCCAATTAACTCATATACCACGAGAATAAGAAGTGTTATCCCGCCAACAACGGGTCCAGGTTAGTTTCTATTCGAAATATTGACATAGTAACAAGTATAACAAGGTTAACCAGTGGCAGTGGTAATATTGTTATCATGACAGTGGTAACAAGTATAACAAGGTTAGCACTATATATATATTGACATGGTAAGATCGCAAAGTAAGTTTCAACTTGTCTCACTAGTTGGAGATGCCGTCAACAGTGTGGTCGCAAATAAAAACATCAAATCTTTAACCAACCAACAATCAAAATTATGACAGTAGTCACACATATAACTCGTTGCAAAAGAGAACATGTTAACCAGTTTAATTAACAATTGAAGATAACAAGTCAAGTTAACAAGAAAAGTTAACCAGATAAGTTATCTGGTAGAGTTAACAAATAAGGATGATGTAAGATGATAATCGATCTTCGACCTAAGTAGAACATGGTTAGCAAGGTAATAAGTTATCAAGTAACCAAGTTAACATGTTTACCCAAAGCTTAAATTTTGATATTTTTTGTAGACAGAAAACACTAAACAGGGCGAACATATATTAACTTGTTAAGACAAGTTAACCAATTAAATTATCCGGTTAACAAGTGAAGTTAACAAGTAAAGTTAACAAGTTAACAAATAAGGATGATGGAAGATGGGAATCGATCTTCGAACTAAGCATGCAGAACATAGTTAGCAAGGTAACAAGTTATCAAGTTACCAAGTTAATGTGGAGTTAACAGTTAATTGTATTGTTGTCCAGATAACTCTTATCTCGCCAACAACTGGTGTGGGTATTCCAAGAATGACTCTAAGTCTTCAGTCATTTCAGCGTGATCTTTGACTACTTTAACTCTGGGATAGTGGACAGTTGAAAGTAGTATCCCATCAAAAATCACAAGACACACCATTTTGAGTCGGATTTCCTTGTCTACTCTTCTTTATGCTCTTTTCAGAGTTGTCCCGATAAGGAATTCATAATGGAATGATTTTGAATCCAGAATGAAATGATCTGCAAAAATCGGTAATCAATTAACACTAAAGCTCTCTTGATTTCGCTTTTTCGACCATATCTCGGGCAACTCTGAAAAATTATCGTAAAACTAGGCAATTAGTAGCAACCAGAGAGAGTGATAAGCGAGGATACCTTGGTTATTTATTTGTGTCGATAGAATTCGCCTTCGGCGGTGGTTTCCGGCTAAAGGTGGGTTGATTATTACTGTGTTTGGCAGAGTATACCGGCGGTTGATTGTGGCTAGAGATCGCCTTCTTCGGTATTGTCGACGGTGGTTATGGTGTTAAACTTAAATCAATTAACCATATATGAACATTATTCAGGAAATTTGACATAGTTATTGTGTTAACAATATTACCACAATAACTTGGTTTTCAGTTACCTACGATTATCCCAATAATTGACATGAACAAAAAAAAAATGTACTACACCCATAAAACTAAGTTAACATGATCCCGCAAATTTGACACAGTTATGGTGTTAACTAATTTAACCATATATGAACATGATCCGACAAATTTGACATAGTTATTGTGTTAACAATATTACCACAATAACTTGGTTTTCAGTTACCTACAATTATCCCAATAATTGACATGAACAAAAAAAATGAAAAACATACTACACACATAAAACTAAGTTAACATGATCATCCAAATTTGACATAGTTATGGTGTTAACTAAATTAACCATATATGAACATGATCCGACAAATTTGACATAATTATTGTGTTAACAATACTACCACAATAACCATGTTTTCAGTTATCTATAATTATCTCAATAATTGACATGAACAACAAAATGAATAACGAACTACACACATAAAACTAAGTTAACATGATCCTGCAAATTTGACATAGTTATGGTGTTAACTAAATTAACCATATATAAACATGATTCAAATGTCATCAAGTGCGGCTACAAAGTCTTGTATAATGCTCATTTTCTTGTAAGAGGTTGCTCTATGTCCCCACGGTTCTTCACCGGCTGAGATAATTCTTCTCGGAAGATCCAAATCAGTCATCTGAAAAAAAGGAACTTAGTTAGCCCTTAGGCTGTTTTGGTTTCGTTTTACCGGATCATTCTCAAGCAACTATGCAACATTATCTGAGAAGATAATTTAAGGAAACAAAATCGAGTAATTACCTTGATGAATTCTTCGTCTCAACAACAATCTACTCCGACTTTCGATCTCGTCTACAGTTGTCAAGGCGGAGTATAACGGCGGTGGATTATGAAATTAATTGTCTCCTTCAGTGTATATCGACAGCGTCGGGGTAAGATGTGAAGGATTCCGGCGACAAACGCTTACATCGATTTTATGAAGTTCGGTTTTTTGGGCGGTGAGAGATTACTTTGGGAGAGATAAACGATGGGAACTTATGAGAGAAACCCTAATTTTTTCCTCCGAAATTAATAATAAAAAAAAATACCAAATCTAACATTTTAGATTATGTTGTCTCTTCTAGTTCACTGACACACGCAAAAATAGGTGGGGCCATCTCTAATATACAAGCCCGTTTATAAACTTTAGATATCGTGTAGAGTAGGGATTTTTTGGTCCTTTCCACGAGAATAGTAATGCTTAAACAGTATGAAAAAGTGCGTACCTAATTTATGGATTATCGACGACCATTTCCTGCAATTTCTCAATTAAAATCCCATTAAATTATCCACGAATAATGTTTTATGATTCGCAATTAAAAAACTAGAAATTGATCCATATTATCCATAAACATGATAAGCAATCCCTCTAAATAAATGATAGGGTTCAAAATACATAATTTTTATTCTATTGTACTTTCTGTTTTTTCTCTTCCTTTACTTTTTCTATTTTAATAATTTCCATTTAAATAAACCTAATTCATTTTTTCTTTTATGAAAAAAAAAAATATGAAAGTTTATATTAGTATATTGACATATGTCACAATCAAAAATAATAATGACACATGTCACGGTCTGCTGAGCTATAATTATCATATGTGTCAAGCTCATGTTGAGCGATTCAGCTTTATATAATATGATATATATAGAAAACTAGTATGTATATAGTCGGGAAAATGGTCAAAATCAACTTGTACTAAATTCGGTGTGCCAAAAAAAACTCGAACTAAAATAGGGTGCAATTTCCTACCTATCGTAAAAAAAATTCAAATTTGCAACCTGAACTCTAATATATGTGTTAAAATCTACCTTGACTAACTTTAACTTTAGCCAACTGTTAAAAACGCTGACGAGGCATGACATGTTGTCAATTTACTAAAACGACGTCATTTTCATTGTTTGAAAAATCTAAATTTTTTCATATTCCTTGGACTCGAACTCGAGACATTGTAAACCATAGACAAGGACCAGTTAAACCATGAGACATTTTTAATTTTTCTTACAAACAAAAAAAAAGAAACAAAAAAAACTTCGTCATCTTCCCCCTCTCCTCGCGCAGGGATCTGGAAACAAAAGATAACATATGGAAACGGCGGCTCTGCATCTCCCTCCGCCGCAATTGCTGATGGATTGTTTTATTATAAACACATGGTTAAAACTACGATTTGGGATTTTCAAAAGAGAAAAATTTAAAATTTGAGACAAAGCTGTGATTTTTTATAACTAGAAATAGAGATTTTGATTCGAAGATGTGATTATATGCAGCTAGGAACAAAAAGGAATGATGGGTTTCAATCGAATTGGTTAAATTCGAGCTAATTTTGAGAATCGAATCTTGATTCTCTTCTAGAATTCTGTGTTTTTTTGTGTGTTCAAGTTTGATCTTTATAACCTGATCTGAGATTTTATTTCGTGTTCAAGTTTGAACTAGGTCACGGCTTCCAGATCCGCTGACACCATAGCCGATGTTGCCACCGCAAGCCGCAGACATGAAATCGGGTCGGATTCCGAAATCGGGGCAGTTGAAATCAAGATTTTTCGGGAAAACCCCTAAAAATCCAGGAGAGGACAAAGAAGACGATCCATTTGCAGAAGAGGATTTACCAGAAGACTAATGACATAGATGCAACAGAATCTCTGTGAATGGACATTGATTTCAATTTACTGAGATGAAAATTTAGAGAGATAATAGTATATAAATGTGTTTGTAATATAAATCGAAAACGTCTTACAATTCATGTGGTTTCCATGTTTGCATATCCTTAACAATGTTGCGGTTCGATCCTCGGTAGAAGATTTTTTTCAAAATTTTGTAACATTCAAAACAATGTCGTTTTTAATCCCATGACACCGTGTCATTCCAATTCAGGTTTCGTCATGTTTTGTCAGCGTTTTTTAACAGTTGACTAACGTTAAAGTTAGTCAAGGTAGATTTTAACACATATATTAGAGTTCAAGTCGCAAATTTAAATTTTCATGTATAACATGTAGGAAATGACACCCTATTTTAGTTCGGGTTTTTTCGGCACACCAATTTTAGTACGGGTTGATTTTGACAATTTTCCCGTATATAATCTCACATGTGAGAAGATCAAGCTCATCCTAATTTGGAATTGGATTCGCTTAAGCCCATTTATAACCATATATAGGAAGTCAACATGGTCAAAACCTAATTGAATAATTTCTATAAGTATGTCTATATATGTCAGATATAGCGTAGGCTAATGTGTTTTAGCCGTCAGAATTCTTCTGGGAGAAAGAAGAAACTCATCCACGTGAGACAACTCAACAAAATACGATTCGTCGATGACAGATTCGAAAAAGGACTTTTGATTCATATTATGTCTAATCTAATTTATGTGAGCTTGGATACCAATAGAATCAAATATTTAAATTGCTCATCGACCTCAAATATGTTTGATTCATTCTAGTAATCCATTATACTTTAGTATATGCACGAATCATGAAAAAGTGGTTTTATAAACTGTTATAAACCTGTTCGAATGTCAGGTTCTGAGATTATATTA
This sequence comes from Eutrema yunnanense, assembly GCA_002933935.1. Classification (NCBI taxonomy): domain Eukaryota; kingdom Viridiplantae; phylum Streptophyta; class Magnoliopsida; order Brassicales; family Brassicaceae; genus Eutrema; species Eutrema yunnanense. Next base: position 302,859 of record PKML01058821.1, on the reverse strand, counting down.
TCTTTCTTAATATTTCTCGTAAAGTTAAATTTTATTCAAGGTTATTTGAAAACGAATAGCGTCAGTCGACAAGAGTTGGCAGATAAAGTCTAGAATTTTAATCAAATATAGTAACATGTTTAAATTAATCATGAAGAAGAAGAACATAAAGAGTAAAAATGAGGCGACCAATGGATATATGAAAGAGACAGAGTTTGGTTCTTGGCATGCTCCAGATTTGGGATATGGGGGATGTCCCTCTCTCTCTCATCCCCACTTGTCTCCCATCTTTTTCTCTCTGCATTAAAATCAAATTTCAAATCAATCCTAATTTAACTTTTGTCATTAGAATAAACTACACATATCCATGACTATAAAATTCATTTTTATAACTTACCAAACTTAATTGTATAATATACATGTTTAACCATTACATATAATATACTAATTATATAACGTAATTTTGTTATTTTTACCATTCATAGTATTTATTTTAAAAAAAATATTTTTACTATATACAATTAAAATATAAAAAATTTAACTTAATAAGCAAAACATAGTTAATCTTATATTTTTTTTTGTTTTTGACGTACTTTGTTAGTCTTACTAAAATTAGTTTTTATACATTTTATAATTATTTTATGAAAAATTTGATTCAATTTAGTTTTTTATTTGTTGATTCAATTTAGTTTTTATACTAATAATTATTTAATTATTCCGTTATTTAATACTATATATAATTTCAACCTCCAATTCTTATTTTGTTTTAAATAGGGCCCAAAAAAAAAAGGCTAGTGTGAACCCACAGACAGACAGAATCAGACATATATATCTTCGCTTGCAATTCCCAACTAGCGGCGCCGCTCTCTTTTCTTGCTTTCAAAGCTCATCTTCCTTCTTCCCTATCCTCTCGTTTTCTCATCTTTTTATATTTTCTTTCTATATATTTAACAATACTTTTCGATTTTATAATTACACACCATACCATATTTTCCCAAAGGATTACGAAAAGTCTCTACCTCTCCATCTCTTTCCTTATTATACACCCATACCAACTTCATCTTCTTCTTCCTCCTCCTTTTTTTTTTTTAATCATTTGCACAAAAATCCAAACCCAAAATCTGAAATCTCTAATAAACAAATCCGAAAAAAAAAAAAAAATGAAAGGTGAATACGGAGAGCAGAAAGGTAACGAAATGTTCTCTAAGCTCCCTCAAAACCACTCTCTCTCCTCTCACTTCAGCCTCCCAACCACCACCACCGTCGATGACTCCTCCATCGAAGTCGGCCGTCGTCCACGTGGCAGACCACCAGGTTCCAAAAACAAACCAAAACCACCAGTCTTCGTCACGCGCGACACCGAGCCTCCTATGAGTCCTTACATACTCGAAGTCCCTCCAGGAAACGACGTCGTTGAAGCCGTCAACCGCTTCTGCCGCAGAAAATCCATCGGCGTCTGCGTTCTCAGTGGCTCTGGCTCCGTAGCCAACGTTACCTTACGTCAGCCTTCACCGGCAGCTCCTGGCTCCACCATCACTTTCCACGGGAAATTCGATCTGCTCTCTGTCTCCGCCACTTTCCTCCCTCCTCTTCCTCGTACCTCATTGGCTCCTCCCGTTTCCAATTTTTTCACCGTCTCTCTCGCCGGACCTCAAGGACAGATTATCGGTGGATTCGTCGCCGGTCCACTAGTTTCCGCCGGAACGGTTTACGTCATCGCCGCTAGTTTCAATAACCCTTCTTATCACCGGTTACCGGCGGGGGAAGAAGAAAGAAACTCTGTTTCGGCGGAAGGGGAGGCCCAATCGCCGCCGGTGTCTGGAGGCGGTGGAGAGTCAGGACACGTGGCGGGAAGTGGAGGAGAGTCGTGTGGGGTATCGATGTACAGTTGCCACATGGGTGCCTCTGATGTTATTTGGGCCCCAACCGCTAGGGCTCCACCGCCTTACTGACCAATCCATCACAAACTCTCCTCTTTTTTTTTCTTTTTTTTTGAAAGCTTAAATTAGAATGTCTTCAGAAATTAGGGTTTTTGTTTTCGATAATGAAGAGTCCTGCTCTGGTTTCATGGTTTGTAACTTTGTATCTTCTTTAGATTTAAATATGAGAATTTACTCTCTCTAGTCTCTGATTTTTTGCTTTGTGTTGGCTTAGTTACAAGTTTCTCGTTAATTTGAATTTGACTTATATAATATGCTCTAATCTCTTTAGTGTCCTCAAAAAAAAAAAAAAAAAAAAAATCTATTTTAAAAATATTAAAATGAAATTTTGTGGCCTAAATTTTAATGATTGTTTTTCATTTTTTAGTTTTAATTTTATTGCATTAAAATATTTGTTTATTGAATTTTCTCAAGTGGTTATATATGGGTTTTAATTAATTTTAACCGTAAAAATCAAAACTGAAATATTCGAACCGAAATCAACTTTAAATTATCGGTTTAGTTTTGGTTATGACCAAAATATTCATTGAATCTTGTATTGAGGATTCACGGATATCGGTTCGGTTTCGAGTATTATCCGAGAATCGAAATAACTAACCGAATATATATATACAATTATACACTTAGACATATATATACACACCTAACCCTAGACCACCTATTATTGTCGATTCCACTTCCTGAGACACCAAACTCTCTTTTTCTTCTCGTAAATATTCAAAAAAAAAAAAAAACCTTCACAAATCAGAAAACATGGAATACCAAACTTTTCGTCGCTGTTGCGTGTCTTCGCCGGCTGCACCGTCTGAAACGTCGAGAAATCGATCAGAGGTATGCTTCTTTTCCATCTCCTTCTCATCTATCTATGGCTCTGCAATTAGAAATAGGATTTAGGGTTTCCTGTTTTCATATGTTTACTAGATTATAACCCGTGCGCCCGCACGGGGATTTTTTATTTATTTCGTTTTTGAAATTTTGTAATATATATTGTCTTTATTGTGTTTAGTATAATTGGTGTTACGGACGAATGGGTTGTAATATGAGACCGATTGATTTTGGGTTTAACAATAGACTGTTTTTGTATATATAATTTTCGTAATATGAAACACAACAATGCCCGTTGATGTAAAAAATTATTTGTTGATTTAGTTTTCGTAACTTGTTTACTTATTGTAACGGGTTTAGAGGTTATCTTGCAAATTGTAACGCGTTTAGAGGTTTATACGATTTCATGTTTCGAAACCGATTGTTTTTTGGGCCTGGTCTTGAAAAAACAAAATAGATTACCCAAACTTTCAATATGATTTTTAGTTTCTTATTAAATCTCTAGATCCGTGATATTGTGAATGTAGATAGAAATCTTACAAAAATAAAGAAACAAACCAAAAACAGGAACTATTTCAATTGTAGTCTTGAATAACATAATCCAGAGCAATCGTATGAATTGAAACCAAGCTCTCATCTGTAATCCTCTCAATGAAACTTTGTTTTAAAAAGTTTTCCTGCAATGAAGACCAGAATATTCATTTGTTTTGGTTATAAATTTTACGCATGCATATGTAAAAGATAATAATAAACAGTCAAGAGTTTTACTATGTAAATCTTGATTTCTTCATCTGCTTCATCTGAACTAAAGGTTTTGAAACACCTGCTTGAAAACCACATTCATAGTTTTCTTCTCTGGCTTCCCATCTTTGTCTACAATTAAAATTTTCAATCCTTTTTTAGACGTGACCCTGGATATAGCCACATAGAGCTGTCCGTGTGAAAACACAGGCCTTGGTAAGAAGATCCCAACTTTAGATAGTGATTGCCCTTGACTCTTGTTGATTGTTATCGCAAAAGCAACATAAAGTGGCAACTGTCTTCTTCGCATTTTGAAAGGTAGTCTTGTATCAGATGGTGTAATCAACAATCTGGGAATGAGCACTTTAACTCCAACCTTATCTCCGGTAATAAATATAGCTTCAACCATGAAATCCGTCATCTGTGTAATTTGAAGTCTAGTACCATTCATTAAGCCTCCTTTAGGATCAATATTTCTTAATAACATCACGGACAACCAATCTTCAATCGTAATCTGTGATTAGGTAATCCAGAGGCCTTGATAGTGTTCAAAAAATCTGGACTGAGAGCATCATCATTAATAGAGCTTTGATCAGAAGGATCTATCGAATCAGAACTGAGATGTATCCTTTCCTCACCTGATGACATAAAATTCCATATACTTCATGTTAAACGTGCGGAAGCAAATTTAAGACAGTAAAAGATAATGAATAAAAACTGATTTCCAACCTTTGAGTTTATCCAGCATATGTTCATTTATAGTATTCACATCTTCGTTCGTAGGACATAGAATTGCTCTTTCTTGGAAAAACTGTAGTTCCTTATCCTCTTGTAAAGAAGCCGTATCTCCATAAACATCTTTGCTAATTGCTTCGATTGGATCGTTGCCGTCAGTAATCAGAAACTCTTCGTGAATATCTATTAGAGCATCACCATCATTAGGTTCAGCAATTTTCCCATCTCCAACGTCTAATATCCATTCCGAGAAATCTTTAAGATCCTTTGCCTCCTGGACAGTCAAATTGCTGGAAAGTAATCGCATGTTCAAAGTGAGTTTCAACACTTTGCAATGATCCCATAGATATGATGAATTTAGAGAAGCCATAACAATGTCAGCCCTAGAACCTCCATTTATTACAGGAAGAACATGTCTGAAATCACCTCCAAAAACAACAACTTTTCCAGCAAACGGCTTATTTTCCGGATTCCCAATAATATCAGTTAGACTTCTGTCTAAAGACTCGAAACAATACTTGTTCATCATTGGTGCCTCGTCCCATATGATAAGATTTGCAGCCTTCACTAACTCAGAACGATCTGTTCCATGTTTTATATTACAAAAAGAATTCTCATCTGGATTTATAGGGATCCCAAACCTGGAATGTGCTGTCCTGCCACCTTGTAACAACAGAGAAGCAATACCGCTAGAGGCAACATTAAGCACAATATCTCCTCGGCATCGTATTGCAGCAGATAGTATTCTCCAGAGAAATGTTTTTCCCGTACCACCAAATCCATAAACAAAAAAGACTCCACCTCTGTTTTCTAACACAGCTCCCATGATTTCATCATAAATCTTCTTTTGTTCAACAGTCAGCTTGGAAAGATCTCTATCATGGCTTGCTTTCAATTCTTCTCGGTTATAGCTTGTCTCATCAACTATCAAGACATTATCGTTCTCATTACACCCTCCTAATGGTTGTGGCATACCTGAGTATAGTTTTAATGAGCTCCCGTTACTTTTCATAATCTTCTCGATTTCTTGAAGAGCATAGTTTTGTTTATCCTCGTCACTTAAGACCAGTTCTGCAACATCAAATGAGTTTCATTATAATTATGATCCCAAATTCCTATATATCTATAATATTAATTGAAATCAACA